>OX393550.1:85672630-85677630 GCA_947650365.1 Chamaelirium japonicum | reverse complement strand
AATGCCTGATGTGCAGCAACGATGTTGCACCTCAGATCCAGGCTCCCTTTTCCCATATCCCTAGATCTCGACCCATATATATATATATATATATATATATATATATATATATATATATATATATATATATATATATATATATATATATATATATATATATATATATATATATATATATATATATATATATATATATATATATATATATATATATATATACATATAGGCGTGCGGTGCATGCGGCATCGCACCGCAGCCGTCTGACGCATCGTTGCGGTGTGTGCGACGCACGCAGCGGTGCATCAGACGGCTGCGGTGCGACATCGCACGCCGCATTTTATCATTTATCTCTCTCTCTATATATATATATATGTATATATATAAAGAGAGAGAGAGGGGGAGAGAGAGGGGGATGATATCGGATGGTGGAGTTTTTGGAAGGGTGGAGAGGATACTTAAGGAGAAGGGGGACGAGAATTGTTATGGAAGGAGAATTAATGAGGAATTAAAGTATAGGAGAGGGTTGAATCACATGAGATCGTATGCTGGGTTTTGCTTGTATGGGTATTTAAGAGAGAAAGGGTGCCATGCATGCATACAACAAAAGGGAAATAAAAGGAATAGGAAGAGACATGGAAATAAAAGGCATAGGATAAACAAAGAAAAGAGGGAAAATAATATATGGGGCATATTTATAAATATGATGAATAAAGTAAAATAAAATAAAATGGAACTAATAAAAATTAGATGGAAGAGTAATGTGGCGCGGATGAAGATGAGTAAGAGAAGTGAAGAGAAAACGGGAGGAGTGAGAAAATCAGTGAAAGTAGAGACAGAAAAGGAAGAGAGGGAAGGCACAGGCTTTGGTAACCATCATTTGAATCCATCGTCGCAACCAATGTTTGTCCAATTGTACGTGCGTTGCTTTCCTCCAATCAAAGCACAAAGAATTAAAAGTCTTCTTCTATGATTTGTCCCTTAGTCTTTGGATATTCGTAGTCTTTATGTCATTATTGCTCGCATTCCGGGTACAACCAAAGCCTGGTGATGAGGCTCACAGCATCGTCTTGCACGACAAAGATTCAATGACATTTTATAGTTCTTCGTAGTAAAAACAATAGAAAAAGGATAATTGATTA
This sequence comes from Chamaelirium japonicum, assembly GCA_947650365.1. NCBI lineage: Eukaryota > Viridiplantae > Streptophyta > Magnoliopsida > Liliales > Melanthiaceae > Chamaelirium > Chamaelirium japonicum. The sequence continues at coordinate 85,676,491 of OX393550.1, read as the reverse complement.
TCGAGTTTTGTTTCTTTCATGCATGATGTGTATGAGACCAAACTAATATGTTGTTTTATTTGTATGATTTCTACTATTAATTGGTGCAAAGAAAATCATGAACTTTATGTGTAGTATGAAAGTTTTATGTAAGATGATTTCTTCAAGTCAGGTCGATTGTTAGCTTCTATTAATCACACCTTCATCACTTTGATCACAAAAGTCCCTCAGGACAACGCCTTAAAGGATTTTAGGCCCATCTCTCTTTGTAATTGCCTGTACAAGACGATAGCGAAAGATCCTAGCCAATAGAATGCAGATAGTCATGAATGAGCTAATATCTCCCAACCAATTGGCTTTCATCAAAGGCAGGAGAATCATTGACAATATCCTCCTGGCTCATGAACTCGTGAAAGGATTCCACAGGAAGACTAGTGCTGTAAGGATGTGCTTGAAACTAGACATCATTAAGGCCTATGACTCAGTGAATCGGGAATTTTTACTTCATGCTTTACGAGGCTTAGGATTTGATGATATATGGATCAAGTGGATCCGAGCTTGCATCGGCTCCCCCTCCTTTTCCATCCTTGTGAATGAGTCCCCAGCAGGTATGATAAAGGCTAATAGAGGCCTCAGGCAAGGAGATCCCCTCTCAGTGTATTTGTTCACTATTGTCATAGAATGCCTTTCTGTCGAGATTGAGTGGAGCTTACTGAAAGGAGAATGGAAGAGCTTCGGCCTAGGAGGGGGCCATCCCATTTCTCACCTTATTTTTGCGGATGACTTGATGTTCTTCCTTAAACCCAGCATGACAGGAACAAATAAGCTTTTGGAACTGCTTTAATCTTTCGGAGAGAAGTCAGGGCTGGTTATCAACAAGGATAAAAGTCAAGTTTTCCTATCGAGGTCCTGCCAGAATTTTTGCACAGAGATAGCTGAAATGGGGATAAAGATTGGGTCGCTTTCGATAAAGTATTTAGGCCTTCCTCTCTCCGCATCCAAAGTGAATGGAATTATGTTCAAGCCATTGGTGGATAAAGTAGCTGGTGCAATCGACTGCTGGGCCATCAAACACCTCTCCATCAGAGGAAGGTTGGAACTCATTAAGTCTGTTCACCAAAGTTACACCTATTTTTGGGCATCAACTTTTGCAATTCCGGGATCAATTCAAACAAAGGTGGAGAAGCTAATAAGGAATTTTCTGTGGCAAAACTCTAGCACTCACGTGAGTTGGGAAAAGGTGTGTAGACCGAAGGAGGAAGGAGGTTTGGGCTTGAGAAGATTGACTGATATCTCCAAAGTGAGTTTTCTAAGCTTGGGATGGAGGATCATAAGCAATGAGAACAACATGTAGACCACATGGATGAAAAGGCGATACCTAAATAAGTTCAGCTTTTGGGAAGCATCTATATCGACCAACTACTCAGCGGTTTGGAACAAGATTCTCCGAAGTAGGAATCAACTAAAGTTGAATCTGAAATTTCCAATCTCTCCTATTTGAAAGCTGAAATTCTGGTCGGTTCCGTGGATAGATGGGCATAGTCCAACCGAGATTGTGGGAGAACAATCAATGAGAGATCAAGGCATGTTGGAGGGTACTATTGCTGAATTTATTAAAGGAAATAGGTGGGAGCTTCCTAGGCCCATAGATAGCAAGATGGTGCAGCTATATGCTAAAATCAGAGAGGTGGAAGTGCTGCCAGTAGGTTCTGAAATCAGCATTCAGTGGAAAGTTGGGTTAGACAATAAGTTCAGTTTCCGATCGGCATGGCAAGCAATCAGAATTCATGGGCAAGTAGTCGAGTGGAGCAAGTTGATTTGGAGATATCCCACTCCACCAAGAATGGCGTTCTGTGTGTGGAAAGCAAGCCTCAATAGATTGGTAACAATAGATGTTCTACAAAAGAGAGGACTGCAGATCGTCAATAGGTGTATCTTGTGCAAAGAGGATTGCGAATCAATTCAGCACTTATTCTTCCAATACCCTTTGTCCAACACTGTATGGAAGTAAATTAGTAAGTGTATGAAGATCATAGCTATTTCAGACGAGAGCTTCCGAGATCTATTAATCAGGCTCTCTTCAGAAGGGTAGGCAAAACATATGCAAGGCAAGATCATTCGAGCATCCTTAGTGTGCACAGTATACATGTTATGGATGGAACGAAACGTCTGCACCTTTGGAAGCAAGGACAATACCATCTATCAGATCCTACATGCCATCTACTACCAATTAAAAGGACTTTTCGATAGGGAGGAGCACAAAACCCACAAGAAGAGAGACTTACCAGTTTTGAGAGCTTGGACAGACAATCTTAGATGACTTATTTTGTTTCCTTTTGTTTTGACTTGCTACTAGGTATCCTTATAGGGATACCCACATGTAAATCCTTTTATTAATACAACCTTCTTACCTTTCAAAAAAAAAAAGTTTTACGTAAGAAAGTGCCTATATATGTATGATAAAAAAAAGGGATAGTTCGTACCAAATGAACACTCAACAAGGCAACTAGGTTGCACCCACCTTCCGTTCTCCGGTGCTAACAAACTACTCAAGGGAGGTGCAGAACCGCAGCCTCCCTTGGGCTCTACTCTAATGACTCGAACCTTGATCGTTTCCGACCACTACCGATATCTTTGCCGGTTGTGTTGTAGTTATATGACTTAATATCGGTGTCGTTCTCTCGGACTAGGCAATGGTTATCTAGATTTGGAATATAGTTTTTAGATCGATTTAGAGAAAGATGTTTGTTTCTGGATTATTAACTAAATAAAGCAATGATTAAATAAAGCTAAATTAATAATTAGATTAAACTAGAAATTAATTGGAGGAGATCTAGGGTGATGAATCCACCACTAGTCTAGCAACTAAGTAGTTCATGTCAATTTTCAGGTTTAATCTTTTATATGGATTTGACCCACCTCGACTAGAAGTCGAGATGGTGTCATAGAAAGACTTTACAATTGTATCAATAGGATGTGCCATCTTTTGTTGGCACGATCTATCCTCCTGGGTACATATTATCTTTCCGAGACATGTTCCATCAAAGATACAATTGAAGAAGATCATATAAGTGCATCGATGGCATAGATCATCTTCGGTTGGCACGATCAGTTCTCTCGGGTAAGAATCATCTTCTCGAGACATGAGTCATCTAACGTTTTACTAGCGAGTAAATTAATACTTGCATGATAATCGTAGGATATAGGCATAAAAGATAAACTACGATGAGTATTACAAGTACATTGATGGTATAGACTATCTTCGTTTGGCATGATTCATTCTCCTAGGCACGAATCGTCTTCCTTAGGCATGATCCATCCGAAGATAACACAATTATTTGAATCATAGTCATATATTAACCCAAGGAATATAACCGATGATGCATGTCATCTATATAGGAATAATTATAGTAAAAACAAATAATTCATATCATAGATTAACTAAAACGATTCATTATTCATTACAAACCATGCAACAATCCATAAAAGAAAGCTAAAATCCTAAAAGACATGAAAAATATAGTTTAATAGGCTAGGGTTTTATCAAAACCCTAGAGGAGGTCTTTAGTCGAGCATGGTGACGATGATCACTTCGATCCTCCTTTTTGTGACGGCATCCGCGCTCTAAAAAAAATATGTTTGATGGTCACAAAACTTCTACTTGTATGTTAGGGATCATCCTAGGGTTTCCCCAGAAGAAGCCTCATCAAAAAATGAAAGTATATGGCTATACGTTGTTGATTAGAGGTTCCAGGTCTGATCAATCGGACTTCGGGCCCGATTGATCGGCCATGCATTTTTCATTGTTACAACTCTGCGATGCTAATTTGTTTTTGTCATAACTTTTATCTCGGTTATCGGAATTAGGCATTCTCGTGCTCG
>OX393550.1:85205130-85667630 GCA_947650365.1 Chamaelirium japonicum | reverse complement strand
TTTACGTAAAACTTTCATAGTTCATACTACATACAAAGTTCATGATTTTATTTGAACCACTTCATAGTAGACTTTCATAGAAATAAAACAACATATTGGTTTGCTCTCATACACATCATACATGAAAGAAACAAAACTCGATAATCAATTATCATTTTTCTATTGTTTTTGCTATGAAGACCTATAAAATGTCATTGTATCTTTATCGTGCAAGACGATGCTGTGAGCCTCATCACAAGGCTTTGGTTGTACACAGAGTGCGAGCAATGATGCCATAAAAACTACGAATATCCAAAGACTAAGAGACAAATCATAGAAGAAGACATTTAATTCTTTGTGCTTTGATTGGAGGAAAGCTACACAAGTACAATTGGACAAACATTGGTTGCGACGATGCTTGGATTCAAATGATGGTTACCAAAGCCTGTGCCTTCCCCTTCTTCCTTTACTGTATCTACATTTCACTGATTTCTCTCTCCTCCCATTTTCTCTTCACTTCTCTTACTCATCTTCATGTGCACCACATTACTCTTCCATCTAATTTTTATTAGTTCTTTTTATTTTATTTTACTTTATTCATATTTTTTATAAATCCGACCCATATTTTATTTTCCCTCTTTTCTTTATTTATCCTATCCTTTTTATTTCCCCGTTTCTTCCTATTCCTTTTATTTCCCTTTTGTTGTATGCATGCATGGCACCCTTTCTCTCTTAAATACCCATACAAGCAAAACCCACCATACGATCTCAAGCGATTCAACCCTCTCCTCTGCCTTAATTTCTCATCAAATCCCTCATACCTTGTAATGAAGATTATGAATAACTAAATTCAATTCATAAGGCTTAATTTGAATAAATAAAGTTCTATGTTGCTATTAAATCTCTCATGCAATTCAATTCTCAATTGTTCTGATGATTTAATTTGCTCTCACATTTCATAGTTTGTATGCTTTGTAGTTAGCAATCAAGCATCATGCAAATAGGCGCATTCGAATTGAATAAATTTAAACTTAGATCATTCATGTTTAAATTAGACATATGATACTTTGCTGAAGTGCTTAGATCTGTTGCACTTAACCTAGATGCTTGATACTTTCTTTTATTACTTATGCCTGAGTTGAATCCAATCTTAGATAATTATCTTTAAGACCATAGCGATGCATCTTCAAGAAAGCACGCGTATTCATCCCCGAGTGCTACTCGTTTACCCAAAGAATCTTATTATTTAATTTAGCGAGTCTAATAGCCTAGAGGTGGATTCGAACACCCTAGCTCTTCAAATCTAAATTTCAAACTCGCACCCCATTACCATATTAATTTTGCCTACTTTACTTGCTTAGTTTACTTTGTCACCACAATCACACAAAACCAAGTCAACAATCTTGCTAGTTAACTAATTAAGACTAAATAATAAACCTATGTTCTCTAGTTTTCCTCCTAAGAAATCCCTGTGTGATTGACCTAGTAATACGAGCACCTCCTACAAAGCGATTCTGCACTTGTGAGTTTTAATTTATATCAAATTAATCCCTTAATTTATTATTAGTTTATATCACATCACACCTCCTCCCTGACATGACAGAGCACCAAGGCCTGGGGAGCACATCGCCGAGGACGATTGGTGACCAGGTGCGAGGAGGAAGCCGCAGGGAATAAACCCCATTCCCAAGCAGGTTGACAACCAAGTGTTGGGCGATAGTGCGCAAAGCGGACCGATCGTGCGTATGATGGGGACATAACGCGCACGATGGTCTGAAGCGTGCGTATGATCTGTTCTGTTGAAGGATCCAACTGGCTTAGACGCAAGTGATGGTTTGAAGCAAGGCCGGTCCAAAGACTAGCGAGTCGTACGCCAGGGAAATACCTAAGGAGAGCTCGAGGGAGTAGGGGTGGTCGTACTGTACCATCTCCCTCACAGCGTATCGAGGCACCAAACTGATCACAATGGAGGACTGTGATGGCATGGACACATGTGGATGCCGGATCGGAGGGGAGCACCCTGACGGCACGAGTCACCAACGGGCAACTATTCCATCCACCAACGAGCGGGATGGCGGGGTTGTCGATGGGTGGCCGGTGGAGGGTCCGAAGGCAACCAGTAAGTGTCACTGACGAGTGACGTGGGCGTTGACGGGCACGGCCGCGACAGACACACTTGAATCACAGAAGGGTGTGAGGTGGTGTGCCGATGTACAGTGCAACGCTGATCGTGATGGCGGTGGGCTCATCCGTGGGCACACCTTCGGTGCAGAAGGGTGCGGGAGACAGATTACTAAGTGTTTAACACAAGGCTCCCTAGGCTCATAGTAGGACACCACAACATGTGATGCAAGGCAGATCTTGTTCAAGTTTCAGGATGATGCAAGGCAGATCTTGCCTCGAAACATGTGCACATCATCCTATAACTCATTAAACCGACCGAAGATATACAAGGGTGAAGTATGGATTTAGCAGTCTAACCTATATTGCTCATGACACACTGTAGATTATAAACATTCACACTTCTCATTCCTATCTTTAAACTTTGTATAGTGGTATATCTAATATTCAAATTGTACGAAAGACAAATAACCACTTTGAAATACAGCTAACCATTCCATGTTTTTTTGTACTTAGTAAAATGTCTTATAATTTCTAAATAATTTGCAAGAGAAACAACCTAGCACGCAATAGACTCAACTCACTTGTTTTTTAGCTTCTTGGTCTTTAGCTGTGAGCATACTATATAAGCGGGGGAGGTTATGCAGCTAACATAGAAGAGAAGTTCGGCAAAAAAGAAGAAAAAGATAGCCAAGGCTACCATGTTTCTCAAATCGGCCCTCGTTCTCTCTCTCCTGCTCGCCGTCTACGGTAAGTTATACAGTACTCTTACCATGCATTTGGTAGTAATAATAATAATTTTCTTGCCTTTCTTCTTTACCTAATTCTTGTGTCGAATAGTCGGATTTGGAATCTCCGATACCGCCCAAGCACCTCCGACAGATCCTGGCCAGTCGGGAACTTGTGGAACACCCTACGAGGTGGTAGCCGGAGACACATGCTATGCAATTTGGACTAAGGCCGATTTGGGCGAAGATGCTTTCCGAGGTTTGAACCCTGGTATCAATTGCGATGATCTGCAAGTGGGAGAGAAGCTGTGCATCGGCGGCGGACAGCCGGGGATTTGAAGTGCTAGCTTCAGAGTGGTGAATCGTCTCTCTCTAAGTACGGGGGGGCTATGAATAAGGGGGGAATTAAGGGCTGATTTCTCTATAGTAAGCTAGCTAGCTTCTTCTGTTTGTTTCCTGCAATGGTCAATAATGTGGAATGTCTTTCATGATGCCCTGTATGAGACGATTCTTTCAATATACTACTACATTATATAGAAAGGTTTGGTCATTATGATATGGTTTATCGGGCCTTTAGTTCAAAGTGCTTCCTCTCTCCCATGTTTGACAGGATCTATGTTCAGTTTAGAGAATGTTAGCTAGATTCAATTTTGTGACTGACACATGCATGTGACTTGAATTCTAAGATCTTCTGAATGTGAAACTCTTTCACATGTTGTGGTGTCCTACTATGATCCTAGGGAGCCTTGTGTTAAACACTTGATAATCTGTCTCCCGCACCCTTCTGCACCGAAGGTGTGCCCGCGGATGAGCCCGCCGCCATCACGATCAGCGTCGCACTGTACATCGGCACACCACCTCACACCCTTCTGTGATTCAAGTGTGTCTGTCGCGGCCATGCCCGTCAACGCCCACGTCACTCGTCAGTGACACTTACTGGTTTCCTTCGGATCCTCCACCGGCCACCCATCGACAACCCTGCCATCCCGCTCGTTGGTGGATGGAATAGTTGCCCGTTGGTGACTCGTGCCGTCAGGGTGCTCCCCTCCGATCCGGCATCCGCATGTGTCCATGACATCACAGTCCTCCATTGTGATCTGTCTGGTGCCTCGATACGCTGTGAGGGAGATGGTACAGTACGACCACCCCTACTCCCTCGAGCTCTCCTTAGGTATTTCCCTGGCGTACGACTCGCTGGTCTTTGGACCGACCTTGCTTCAAACCATCACTTGCGTCTAAGCCAGTTGGATCCTTCAACAGAACAGATCATACGCACGCTTCAGACCATCGTGCGCGCTATGTCCCCATCATACGCACGATCGGTCCGCTTTGCGCTCTATCGCCCAGCACTTGGTTGTCAACCTGCTTGGGAATAGGGTTTATTCCCTGCGGCTTCCTCCTCGCACCTGGTCGCCAATCGTCCTCGGCGATGTGCTCCCCAGGCCTTGGTGCTCCGTCATGTCAGGGAGGAGGTGTGATGTGATATAAACTAATAATAAATTAAGGGATTAATTTGATATAAATTAAAACTCACAAGTGCAGAATCGCTTTGTAGGAGGTGCTCGTATTACTAGGTCAATCACACAGGGATTTCTTAGGAGGAAAACTAAAGAACTTAGGTTTATTATTTAGTCTTAATTAGTTAACTAGCAAGATTGTTGACTTGGTTTTGTGTGATTGTGGTGACAAAGTAAACTAAGCAAGTAAAGTAGGCAAAATTAATATGGTAATGGGGTGCGAGTTTGAATTTTAGATTTGGAGAGCTAGGGTGTTCGAATCCACCTATAGGCTATTAGACTCGCTAAATTAAATAATAAGATTCTTTGGGTAAACGAGTAGCACTCGGGGATGAATACGCGTGCTTTCTTGAAGATGCATCGCTATGGTCTTAAAGATAATTATCTAAGATTGGATTCAACTCAGGCATAAATAATAAAACAAAGTATCAAGCATCTAGGTTAAGTGCAGCAGATCTAAGCACTTCAGCAAAGTATCATATGTCTAATTTAAACATGAATGATCTAAGTTTCAATTTATTCAATTCGAATGCGCCAATTTGCATGATGCTTGATTGCTAACTACAAAGCATACAAAGTATGAAATGTGAGAGCAAATTAAATCATCAGAACAATTGAGAATTGAATTGCATGAGAGATTTAATAGCAACATAGAACTTTATTTATTCAAATTAACATCCTCTAGCAATCCTCAGGCTTCATCTAAGCCTTATGAATTGAATTTAGTTATTCATAATGTCCATTACAAGGCATGAGGGATTTGATAAGAACACGGTAGTAGAAGATAAAACAACTTTATAATACCATGACTTCTTCTTGGCAATGTGCTCGTGCTCGTCTCCTCAAAATTGCAATGCTGATGGTCGACTACCCACTTTAGGGTCTTCTGTTAAATGGTTATATATATAGAGAGAGAGTGTGCGGTTAAAAGAAAAGGAAGAAGAAAACGTGAAAGAGTTGGGGAAAGGATCGTGTGAGAGTAGGGATCTGAAAGGATCGCGATGGGGAGTTAGTCACGGAGTGTTGCACGATCATATGGCTTTGTACAGTAATTTATTAAAGGGCTATATATATATATATATATATATATATATATATATATATATATATATATATATATATATATATATATATATATATATATATATATATATATATATATATATATATATATATATATATATATATGGGAAATGAGTTCCTATGACATGTCATAGGGAGTACCCTATGACATATGGTGAGTTAGTAACCCTAGAATATTTAGAATGTTCTGAATTTTTATGAGGATGATAACCCTATCTTAGATAGGACCCCCGCAAAAAATCGGCTCATTCTAAAACTTCTAGAGGCATCAAAAATGATTTTCAATTTAACGGTTAAAATGGATGGCCGATAAAGCTTCTAGCATTTGATGCCCCAACAAGTTTTAGAATGCTTTGATATTTTGTGGACATTCGATCTAAGGTAAGGTGATCACCCTCAAAAAATTCAGCACATTCTAAACATTCTAGCATTACTAATTCATCATATGTCATAGGGTACTCCCTATGACATGTCATAGGAACCCAGCCCTCTCTCTCTCTCTCTCTCTCTCTCTCTCTCTATATATATATATATATATATATATATATATATATATATATATATATATATATATATATATATATATATATATATATATATATATATATATATATATATATATATATATATATATATATATATATATATATATATATATAGGGCTGTTACAGTGAGCTGTGGGCTGCCGAGGGGAAAAGTGAGCTGCGAGTATTTTGACCCCCCAAGAAGTTATGGAATTTGATGAAATTTGGTGAGATTGTTGCCTAGGATAAGATGATCATCCTCACCAATTTTCATCAAATTCCAAAACTTCTAGGGGGGGTCAAATGGTTGAAGCAATTTCTGCCGTCCGCAGTCACCGTTAAAATTGCTTCGACCATTTGACCCCTCTAGAAGTTTTGGAATTTGATGAAAATTGGTGAGGATGATCATCTTATCCTAGGCAATAACCTCATCCAATTTTATTAAATTCCATAACTTCTTGGGGGGGCAAAATACCCGCAACTCACTTTCCCCCCTGGCAGTCCACAACTCACTGTAACAGCCCTATATATATATATATATATATATATATATATATATATATATATATATATATATATATATATATATATATATATATATATATATATATATATATATATATATATATATATATATATATATATATATATATATATATAGGGGTATGCTAAAATGCGGCATGCGGTGCGTGCGGCATCGCATCGCAGCCGTCTGATGCACGCGTTGCGTGCATGCGATGCACGCAGCAGTGCATCAGACGGTTGCGGTGCGATGCCGCACGCACCGCATGCCGCATTCTAGCACTTCCCTATATATATATATATATATATATATATATATATATATATATATATATATATATATATATATATATATATATATATATATATGTATATATATATATATGTATATATATATATATATATGTATATATATATATATATATATATATATATATATATATATATGTATATATATATATATATATATATGTATATGTATATATATATATATATGGGAAATGAGTTCCTATGACATGTCATAGGGAGTACCCTATGACATATGGTGAGTTAGTAACCCTAGAATATTTAGAATGTTTTGAATTTTTATGAAGATGATCACCCTATCTTAGATAGGACCCCCGCAAAAAATCGGCTCATTCTAAAACTTCTAGAGGCATCAAATATGATTTTCGATTTAACGGTTAAAATGGATGGCCGATAAAGCTTCTAGCATTTGATGCCCCAATATGTTTTAGAATGCTTTGATTTTTTGTGGACATTCTATCTAAGGTAAGGTGATCACCCTCAAAATAATTCAGCACATTCTAAACATTCTAGCATTACTAATTCATCATAGGTCATAGGGTACTCCCTATGACATGTCATAGGAACCCAGCCCTCTCTCTCTCTCTCTCTCTCTATATATATATATATATATATATATATATATATATATATATATATATAGGAAAATGCTATGATGCGGTGGATTAACGTGAGGCTAACGTGCGGCCACCTCCATGGCTGCACGTGTAGATTTTTTTTTTTTTTTTGAGGGTGATCATCTATCCCTTAATGAGCCACATGTCAGAAATCAACTCATTCTAAGACCTATAGGTGCTTTAAATGTGCTCGGTATTTTTTGACCGTTAATTTGAAGCACCTATAGGTCTTAGAATGAGTTGATTTTTGACATGTGGCTCATCAAGGGGTAGGTGATCACTTTCGAAAAAAAAAAATTTTAAAAAATGAACACGTGGCCACCATGGAGGTGGCCGCACGTTAGCCGCACAATAATCCGCCGCACCATAGCATAACCCTATATATATATATATATATATATATATATATATATATATATATATATATATATATATATATATATATATATATATATATATATATATATATATATATATATATATATATATATATATATATATATATATATATATATATATATATATATATATATATATATATATATATATATGTGAAAAGGGATGATGTACCTTAGGTGCAACATCGTTGCTGCACCATAGGCATTGTTTTACCATCCTAAAAGTTTTGGAATTTGATAAAATTTGGTGAGGGTGTTGTCTAGGGTAAGATTATCATCCTCACCAATTTTCATCAAATTTCAAAAGTTCTAGGGGGGTCAAATGGTCAAAGCAAAATCAGCCACCTGCAGTCACAATTAAAATATGCACATTTTGCTTCGACCATTTGACCCTCCTAGAAGTTTTGGAATTTGATGAAAATTGGTGAGGATGATCATCTTACCCTAGACAACACCCTCACCAAATTTTATTAAATTCCAAAACTTCTAGGTTTGTAAACAAGCGAGAGGTGCAGCTGTGCGGTATCGCACCGCAGCCGTCTGATGCACCGCTGCGTGCATCGCATGCATGCAGCGGATGCATCAGACGTTTGCAATGCGACACCGCACACATCGCATGCCGCATTTTATCATTCATTTATATATATATATATATATATATATATATATATATATATATATATATATATATATATATATATATATATATATATATATATATATATATATATATATATATATATATAGAGAGAGAGAGAGAGAGAGAGAGAGAGAATACGGGGTATGAGCTGACAGCCTATTTGGCTATTTGAGCTGTCAGCCCCTAGCCATCCGATTCAATCCATCCAACCGTCCGATTTTAAAAAATAATACAGCTGTAAACCTTATCCTCCCCCCTCTCTCCCTCTCCCTCTCTCTTCCTCTCCCGCTGAAAGCCCGATCCCGGCGGCCTCTTTCAACGGCCACCTCATCCCCTCCGGCAGCCACCTAGACCCCGGCAACCCTCTCCGTCAGCCACCCCGACCCCGGCGACCCTCTCCGGCAGCCAACCCGACCCATGCGACCCTCCGGCAGCCACCTAAACCCCTGACTGCTCACCCTGACCTCGGCGAACCCCTTTCCGGCAGACACCCTGACCTCGGCGAACCCCTCAGGCAAGGCCCACGGCCACCTCATCCCCTCCGGCGCCGGAGGGGAGTGCGGTCGGTGGTCGGGTTTCAGCCATAGAGAGAGAGAGAGAGAGGGGAGGGATTCAAGCAAGGACCACGGCTACTCTCCCCTCCCGACCACCGGCAGGGAGTGCGATTCACTGGCGGGGCTTGACGGTACTGGAGGGCGAGGATGCGGCGGAGGGGGAGTGCGATCCACTGGTTTGGGGCTGCCGGAGGGGAGTGCGGTCGGGGCTGGTGCGATCGACGCCGGAGGTGGAAGTGGATCGACGCCGGAGGGGAGTGCGGTCGGTGGTCGGGTTTTAGCCACACACACACACACAGAGAGAGAGAGAGAGAGAGGGGGGGGGAGGGATTCGGTGTTATACAGCTGTCATTTTTATTTTAATTTTTTTTTATGATTCTGTCCATTTAAAAGCTGACACATGGCTGGCAGCTCAATTTGCAATGGGCTGTCAGCTCATACCCCGTTTTCTCTCTCTCTCTCTCTCTCTCTGTATATATATATATATATATATATATATATATATATATATATATATATATATATATATATATATATATATATATATATATATATATATATATATATATATATAGAGAGAGAGAGAGAGAGAGAAGGTAGGGGGCCTGAATCCGAGGTGTAGCATCATTGCTGTACCTCTTACTTGTTTACTCGAGAAAAGCACTGATTTTTCGGGAATTGCCACTTACAAAACTGAGACTTTTTGACTCACACCAAAAGGTCTCGGTGTCGGCAAAAGGTGAAGGGTCTCAATCAAAAAACGCACTGATTTTTAGGAATATCCATTTACAAAACCGGGACTTTTCAGCCTGCACCAATAAATACAGAATCCTGACCATGGCAGCAGGAGGGCTGCAAATATGGAAAGAAGATCAGCATGTGTATCCTAAACGAATGCATTGGCTTGGCTTGTGACACGAGTCGGGACTCCGCTAATACAAACCGCGACTCTGATCGCCCTAGCCAACCATGCCAGAATTCTAAGGCATTTGCACCTTGGAATCCTAGCTGACCCCAGGGGGTCCTGACTCAACTGGGAGGGGGTAACTCTGGTGCAAAAATTATACCAGACCGGATCAGTGCCATATGGGCTCGCACAACAGCCCAAGTGGGTAAGCCCGCCCAGGTTTATGGGCCCACTCTGCAAGGACCGTAGGATCAAGCCCTTCTTTTTATTGGGCCCGAACTACGGCCCAATAAGGGCCCAGCAAGAAGGCCCAGAATCAGTGCCACATCATCATCGCCACATCATCACTGCCATATCGGGCACATGCCTATGCTATAAAAGGACCCCCATGGCATTCAGAAATAGGTTGGTCATTCGATCAGAGAAAGAGAGGATCCCAAAGCCAGAGCTAGAGCATACTTCTCTCCTCCTTGTTCTTTTCTTGTTGCTCCGTGCAACCCCCACTGTAAAAAGCTTCTCTCGGCCTGTCGAGAGAACACTCCCCCACCTTTATATTTATTATAGTGGAAACCAGGTGGCACCTCTAGACCGCAGGCGTAGGTCGTAAGACCGAACTTCGACAACAACTCCACGTGTCTTCTTTCTCTTACCTACTCTTTAATCTCTAACTCTACAAATCATCCATATTCAATCAAGGCTGTGGGGGGGGGGGGGTTCCTGATCAAGGCGGCTCGGAAATTTCCCCCACACCTTGTTCGTTTACGACCACTACCGACATCTTTGCCGGTTGTGTTGTAGTTATAGGACTCAATACCAGTGTCATTCTATGGGATTGCGCAATGGTTATCTAGATTCGAAATATAGTTTTTAGATCAATTTAGAAAAAGATGTTTGATTTTGGATTATTAACTAAATAAAGCAATGATTAAATAAAGCTAAATTAATAATTGGATTAAATTATAAATCAATTGGAGGAGATATAGGGTGGTGAATCCACCACTACTCTAGCAACTAAGAAGTTCATGTCAATTTTTGGGTTTAGTCACTTATATGCATTTGACCCACCACAACTAGAAGTCGAGATAGTGTTATAGAAAGACTTTACAATTGTATCAATAGGATGTCTCATGTTTGGTTGGCACGATCCATCCTCCTGGGTAAGGATCGTCTTACCGAGACATGATCCATCCAAAAATACAATTGAAGAAGATCCTATAAGTGCATCGATGGCATGAATCATCTCCGATTAGCATGATCAGTTCTCCCGGGCAAGAATCGTCTTCCTGAGACATGAGTCATCCAAAGATTTACTGGCGAGTAAATTAATACATTGTATGATGATCATAGGATATAAGCATAGAAGATAAATTATGATGAGTATTACAAGTACATTGATGGTATGGACCATCTTCGTTTGGCATGATCCGTTCTCCTAGGCACGAATTGTCTTCCCTAGGCATGATCCATCCAAAGATAACACAATCATTTGAGTCATAGTCATACATTAACCCATGAAATATAATACATGATGCATGTAATCTAGATATAAACAATTATAACAAAAACAAAATAATTTATATCATAGATTAACTAAAACGATTCATTATTCATTACAAACCATGCAACAATCCATAAAAGAAAGCTAAAACCCTAAAAAGACATGAAAAATATAATTTACTATGCTAGGGTTTTATCAAAACCCTAGAGGAGGTCTTTAGCTGAGCATGGCGACGATGACCACTTTGATCCTCCTTTTTGCGACGACTTTCATGCTCTAAAAAAAATATGTTTGATGGTCACAAAACGTCTACTTGTATGGTAGGGATTATCCTAGGATTTCTCCAAAAGAAGCCTCATCAAAAAATGAAAGTATATGGCTATACATTCTTGAATCGGGGTTCCAAGTCAAATCAATCGGACTTCGGGCCTGATCGATCGCCCATGCATTTTTCACTGTTATAGCCCTGCGGTGCTAATTTGTTTTCGCCATAACTTTTGGCTCGGTTATCAGAATTAGGCATTCTTGTACTCGTTTCGAAGCTCTTGACAAATCCGATTTTTCTATGGCATTCTATCATTCAACCATAAAACTAAAGCTAACTATAAAATTGATGTTCTCTTTGCTTCTTCTCTAATTTGCTCCGTTTGAACCATTTTTTTTTTTGGAGGTAAAAAACGAATTTATTACTGGAAAATAAAGGCAGTTACAGGACTCGGCTTAGCTCTGGATGAGTAAGTAGAAACTAGGCCAAATAGGGCCACACTCAAGACTCTAACCCAGAAAGTGAGAACACTAGCTCACCGTAGTAAGTTACAGGACTCCCGACTGAAAGCAAAAAACAACCAAAAAGCTCAATCCACCACTAAATCACCCAAGCAGTCAGTAACAACCATCAACCGAGAGATCTCCCCTGCCAAAGCCACCTGTATGAAGTCGAAGCCGCAAGAGGTCACACCTATCGCCGCCTACTGCGAGAAGTCCTATCACAAGGACCCTTTGGCCAGCTCTCCTTGGTCCGTTTCCCTATTCTCGAAGATCGGGTTGGCTCCTGCTCCTTAGCGAAATTTTCTAGCTTGATCTCCAAAGAAGCTCGATCAATGTTTTCATCCACATCCTCTCCCATAGCTACAACTACATCAACATTATCTCCAGAGTCTAGGGACTCACCAGATTCTCCAGACAACTTAATATGATCCCAGGCCTCCTGATACTCCCCCTTAATATGAGTGTCCCCCTCAATACCAAGAAATGATAGGAGTAGAGAATCGACTACCAAGAAATAGGCTGTGTTAGCAGCATCCGGAAAATAACTGTCATTGAATAGCTTTCGCTCTCTAGGAGACATGGGCACCTTGCCCTCAAATATCTTTTATTTCCATTGGAGCAACTCCACAAAAGGTTTGAACGCCACTGCCTTAGTCTTGCCCCAGCCACCCGACTTGATAAGTGCAGTAAAATCGATGCCTTTAGCGCTTGAAGGCCATTCACTATAGTTCACTTCATCCAAAGGATCCAGGTCCATCTCCACATCTGAATAATCAACCTCCACATCAACATTGGCTGCCTCTTCATGCGTCAAGCCCTCACCATGATCACCAGAGGTATCAGCAGCATTAGTTGGTGTAACATCATCCCCCGCTCTAGCCTCTGCTATTGTAACATCAACTTCCTCCTCAGCATTCACCTCAGCATTGAATGCAGCGACAACTGCTGCTTCAGCGCTTTCCTCATCTCTCCCAGCAACTCCAGCTCCAGCACAATCAGCTATAACAGCATCAGCAATACTACCCCGGGACTGCGTAACATCATCCAAAGGACCAGATACAGCAGCACCAGCACTACCTGCAACAGCACCTACATCATCCTTGCCAACATCTTCAGTACTGCCCCGTGACTACGTAACATCATCCAAAGGGCCAGGTGCAGCAGCACCAGCACTACCTGCAACAGCACTCCAAGCCCCTTCTACAGTGCCAGCATCAGCTACCTCTGTAACATCGCAATCTGCCCTAGCTCCAGAGAGCGTAACATCGCCAGCAGTCTCATCAGCAGTATCTACCCCAGAACCACCTACATCGCAATCTGCCCCAGCTCCGTTTGAACCATTTTCCATGCAATGACTTGGTTTCTTTCAAGTTAGGCATAAACATATAAGAAAACTAATAATGGTATGAAAAATTGTGATAAATAATAGGTTTAGGGGCATAAATATAGTGCATTTATGCACCAAACAAACCTCTCCGAGGGAGGCATTTTATAGGGGCCTCCCCCCAGGTCTATGCACTCCCATACTCCTATTCTCCTAGGGCACCTCTACCTGGTCCCTTACCACAACGCATTTCATGTCTATTTTCGATGTCACCCCTCCCCTCTATATATAGAAGTGGATTGCTTCTTTCCCAAACAACAATGCATATGTGCTAGGTTACCCTAATGAGCCATATCGGAGTATGGGACTCATGCCATCAGGGTGCTCCCCCTCGATCCGGAACTCGCACGTATCTGTGGCATCACAGCGCCCAGTCACAATTCGTCAAGTGCCTCGATAAACCCTGAGGGATAGCGTGCAACACCGGATACTCATCACCCGAGTGCTCCTTCGGTATGCCCCCGACGTGTTACTCACCAGCCTTGGGACTCGCCTTGCTTAAGGCTGTCACTCATGTCTAAACTGATCAGATCATTCAACAGAACTAAACATGTGCATATTTCAGACCATCGTGCACATAATATCATGCGGACGATTGGTCCACCGTTTGCATGATCGCCCATGCCTTAGTTGTCGACCTTCTCAGGCTTGGGGTTGATTCCCTGCGGCTTCCTTCTCGCACCTAGTCGCCAGCCATCCCCTGGAGAGTGTTCCCCTAGCCTTCGTGTTCCACATTGTCAGGGAGGAGGTGCCGACCAGGGGCCCCCCTGGCCTTGTTGCGATACCGACCAGGGGTCCCCTTGGCCTTGTTGCGTGGCCGACCAGGGGGCCTCTCTGGCCCTGATACGCGGCCGACCAGGGGGTTCCCTGACCCTGATGCGCTGCCGACCCATAGGGGGGAGTTGGCTCCTCCCTGCCTCCATTTTAGTGCGCAACCTACCCGCGACGAAGTTACGGCCTCCGGTAGGTAACTTCCTCTTTTTCTTCACTTCGTGCGTGGCCGTCCCATGGCGAAGTCACGACTCCCGACAGGTAAGTTCCCCAGGGTACACACAATACCCCCTCCTGATCGGTCGGTTATCAGCACCGCCTGATCTGGATAATTTTGCCTCGATTTACGTGCCGACCTCAATTTATGTGTCACGATGGTGCTAACCCCCAGTTTGGTGCTGCTGGAACTTCAAATAACTATATGTGATTTTCTCGGTTTTTCACCACATGGCATCGCCACGATCGCCACCCAGCCTTCTGTTTTTTCGAAATCCGAACCAACTCCCAAAGCTCAAACTTTTTCTATAAATAGGACCCAGAGGGTTCATTTTTGCCTCTGATTCAGATTTCCTCTTCCTCTCTTCTGTGGCTGAAGGCTTGTTTGGGTCGACGGAGCGCTGCATGAGGTGTTAGCTTTGCTGCGGTTATCGTTAGATACACGCCGTGGGGTTGCGTGTTGGAGGTAGCTTCTTTTGGATACACGCCTAGGGGTTGCGTGTAGGAGATAATCTCGTCGCAGTGTGAGTCAGTAACGAAGATGTCGTTCAATTGGTTCACCGTACCAAAGAAGTTCCTGCTACTAGAAGACGTCCGAGCAGCATACGTTATCCCCGATGTAATATCTCTTTCCTTCGCTACTGGTTCTTTGGACCCTATAGACAACTACATGATCATCACCCTTGGGCAGCTGCGGTGTGGCCTGAGACTTCCACTCGCTAGCTTCTCGAGTCGTCTGTTGGAGTATATGGGGGTATCTCCAGGCCAGATTGCCGACAACGACTGGAGGATACTTCGTTGCATTGAGACGGTAGAAGAGTTGGCAGGGCAGCAGCTCTGTGTTGCCTACCTCTTGAAGAAATATTTTATCAAGGACTACAAGGTGACTCCCGACTATGTGTATTTGTATTTCAGCTTGCAGGCATGCGTAGGTAGTCGTCCTCCCATTGGGGGCTTGTCTGACTCTGTTAGGGGTTGGAAAGAGTGCCCCATTGTAGTTGGAGGACCGTGGAGGGGCCGCTACAAAGTCCCCGGGACTGTCTCCCATCTCGCTTGTACTATTGAAGATTTCTACCCCTTAAGGCAACTCCAGTGCCTCGAGGGTGTCGAAAAGGACTTGGACACGCTGATCAAAAAGGTTACCCAAGATGACGATGACTGGCAGCAGTTATTTCCAAAGCTTCCTATTATCAGATCTCACAGCACGCCCAAGAAGGGCCAACAGTCGGCGACGACTAGTAGGGGAGAGGAGCTATCTGCTCCTTCTATGGAGCTTCCTGATAGATATGTTAGCTCCGTTAGACGCTACAATCCCAACACAGTATCATCTAAGCTCTACATGATTCTCAGGTGTCGCATACGGTCCACTGCAGCTGCGGGCGACGGTAGACAAACAACCGTTGGTCATGATGCAGCGGCACCGACTGGGAACTCAAGGAGGCATCTCGTCCTGGGTGAGTCTTCCAGCGACGGAGATGAAGCTTGTATTTCCAACGTTTCCGTCACGAGAGAGGCTGCTTCCAAAGTACTACGCTCCCTTCCTGACGACTGGGTAGAAGACGTGTTGTCAACGAGTCCGCACTACGTGGAGGTTGAGGAGTCCGAGACGTCATCTGGATACAGTCTCTCTCCTTCCCACGGGAGGAGTAGGCAAGCCATGCCTTCCGGCTCTGCAGGGTTGTGAGCACGTGTCTCGCCTCGCGCCCATGCTGCTCCATCTACTGATGCATCGTACGAACACTTGAACGTACGGTGCTACATGCCTTCACCTTCCTCCTTTGCTCTAGTGGGTGTCGCTAGGCCCCCTCCTGGGTCTCCTTTCGGAGCTACCGAAGCTACATTCCGCCGCCGCTTCAGTGGGATCTCTGCTCATCAAGGGGAAGAAGAGGATACAGGGGCGGACGGTTCCAACTAGCAGAACCAGCTCGACAACCTTCGCGAGGTAAGTCTTCTTGGAGTTGAAGACTTGATTGCAGTAGTAATTCCTTCTTCTGACTCTTTGACACATATTGTTTCTGCTTTTGCCAGATAAGTAGCCGCGTCACTACGTTGGCCTACCGAGCTGCAAAGGGGGGTGCTCGAAGGATTACTCAGCTCGAGCTCTCCCTGAGGACTGCCCAGCAGGAGCTGGTAGAGACTCGCGCTCAGCTAGTGGAAGCCCGAAAGCTCCATTTAGAGGAGGTGGCTGCAGTCAAAGCCCAACTTGAACTCACGCAGGCGAATATTGCTGTTGACCCCTTCGAGCTTTAGGAAGCTCTAGAGGCTACTCAGTCTGAGCTTGACGTAATGGAGGGTCAGTTTAGGGACTAGGCTACTATGATTAGGAGGCAACGAACCGATGCACATGTTGCCAAGGCAGCTTACGAGGCCGAACTAGCCGTGCTGAAGTCTTCCCTTGACCAGGCAGCTGCTTCGGAGAAGGCGGTGCTTGCTCGGCAGTACGAGGTCCTCAACAGAGAGACCCAGTTGGCTCTCGAAGAGCAGGCGGAGAGATAGCGTAAGAAGGTTGCCAAGTTATACAGTCAGCTTTCGATGGGGAAATGAAAAGCTCCCGCAGATGACTGATCATTTCCGTTTGCTGTCTTGTGATGTAATAAAACCATATTCTGGCTTGTATTGGCATTTCTAATGTTGATCTATCTGCATGTTCTGGTTGCACTCCTTCTCTTATCAACCTTGTATTTTAAGTACACGTTGATGATGTGTCATTAAAATTTGACTTTCACATTTTAACTACATATCGACGACGTGTCTTTTAAACTTGGCTCTCGCATCTTGATTACACGTCGACGACGCGTCTTTTAAATTTGGCTCAGGTAGTTTATCCGATCGTACCTAATCAGGGATCTTATAGTTGATCTTCTTGTGCGTTATCCGACCCTTCATGCCCTACGAAGGGACCCGTAAACCTGTTGGCCAGGTGATAGAACCCGCTATGAGTGTTGTATACCGCCCAGGTTAAGTTGGTCGATCGGTCGTACCCAAGCAGGGTCTGTCAACCAAATCTTCCCAAGTGTTCACCGGCCGATCACGTCCTGCACTGGGACCTGTTGACCGGTCGACCAAGTGGTAGAACTCGTTCGGAGTGTTATGTACCACTTGGTTTTGGTTGGTTGATCGGTCGTACCCAAGCGGGGTCTGTCGACCGATCTTTCGAGTTGTTCACCGGCCGGTCACGCCCTATATTGGGACCTGTTGACCGGTCAGTCAAGTGGTAGAACTCTCTCGGAGTGTTATGTACTACTTGGTTTAGACTGGTTGATCGGTCGTACCCAATCAAAGTCTGTCGATTAATCTACCCAGGTGTTCAGCGACCGGTCACGCCCTGCGCTGGGACCTATTGACCGATCGGCCAAGTGGTAGAACTCTCTCGGAGTGTTATATATCACTTGAATTAGGTTGCATTAGTTGATCATCACCATTACACATGCACAAAGACACTGAGAAAACATATCTTTATCGAATAGTAGTCGAGCTACAAAACGATTACTTATGTTTCTCCTATTCATCCGCCCTGGTAGAACTTGCGAAAGTTGCTTGCGTTCCATGGCCTCGCTAGTGCATCGCCATCTTGAGTCTTCAAACGGTAGGCTCCATTCTTTCCCATACCATCAACGATGTATGGCCCTTCCCATGTAGCTCCCAACTTGCCACTTCCTAGCTCCTTGGTATTATCAAAGACCTTCCGCATGACCAGGTCCCCTTGTTTGAAGATTCACCTCCTGACTTTGTGGTCATACACCCATTTGATGGCCTGATGGTAGTTCGCCAGGTGCTCTCTCGCTCTTTCCCTCTTCTCTTCTAGCAAGTCTAGGCCATCAAGCAGGAGTTCACCGTTCAACTCCGGGTCGGCAGCTACGACTGTTCACAGTGTTGGCACCAGTGTTTCCGTTGGCAGGACTGCTTCGGAGCCGTAGGTAAGGCTAAATGGGGACTCTCCTGTCGGTCGCTTCGGTGTCGTTCGATAAGCCCATAGAACTCCGGGTAAAGCCTCTTTCCACAAACCCTTCTTCTGCTCCAGTTTCTTCTTCAGTATGTCCAGAATGGCACGATTCGTCGACTCTGCTTGCCCATTGCTCTGAGGGTACCGTGGTGTAGAGAAGAACAGCTTGATGTTGTTATTGGCGCATAACTTCTTAATTGACTCTGCATCGAACTGTCACCCGTTGTCTGCAACAAAAGCCCGCGGTAGTCCGAATCGACAAATAATGCTGATCCATAAGAACTTTTATACTTAAACTTCTCCAATCTTCAGTAAAGGAATAGCCTCCACCCACTTGGTGAAGTAGTCGGTGGCGACGAGGAGAAACTTCCTTCGGATTGGTGACATCGGGAAGGGACCCAGAATATCCAACCCCCACTGCTGGAAGGGCCAAGGGATGGATATTGGATGCAGCTCCTCCGCTGGTTGGTGTATAGAGGGAGCATGTTTTTGGCATTGCAAACACCTCTTCACATACCCTTCTGCGTTGGCTTCCATGGTGGGCCAGTAGTAGCCCTGCAGCTTTATCTTCTGTGCCAGGGATCTTCCTCCGGAGTGATTCCTGCATCCTCCTTCATGTACCTCCCTCATAATTTCTATCGCTTGCTCCTTTGTGAGGCATTTGAGGTACGATCCGTCGAACGAGCGCTTGTATAGATCATCGTCGATGAGGGTGTATCTTGGTGCATGTGCTTTGGTTCTCCTAGCATCGTCGATGTCCTCCGGTAGTATCCCATCAAGTAGATACTTCTTCATGTTAACTACCCAATCAGGACCGGCCGCAATAGTACAGGCTGCTTTGATGGATTCCGTCCTCCCGCCAGGCGACTATCTTCTACACGACTGGTTGTTCGGGAGTCAACTTGTACCTCGATGACGACCCTTTTTTCTTCGTCTCCTCCGAGCACTGATGCTAGATTAGCAAGGGCATCCGCTTGCCTGTTCTCTATTCTGGAGAACTGGTGGAAGTTTATGTTCTCGAACTTGGCAATCAGCTCCCGGGCTAGCTTCAGGTAGGCTAGCATTCTCACATCGCGTGCTTCATACCTACCGGTAATCTGATTGATAACCAGTTGGGAGTCTCCATAGACCTGTAAGCTGGTCACCCCCAGCGCTTCTGCCATCTCCAGTCCTGCCAGCATTGCCTCGTACTCTGCTTCGTTGTTCGTCGCCGGGAAGAGTAGTTGCATTGATTTTTTGAGCTTCATATGGTCAGGGGTTATTTGGACTACCCCCACACCATTCCCGATCGTGCATGACGAGCCGTACACAAACAATCTCCAACCTTCTTCTCCGTTCTTCTCCTGTCCTGCTGTCGTGCCGACTCCCATGGGTCGACCGGCAGCTATCGACAGGTCTTCCAACGTTCCCGGTACTGGCGTAGCGTCTTTCACCGGGAAATCGTTAAGAAATTCTGCGAGTGCTTGACCCTTGATTGCCTTCCGTGGCACGTACCAAGTGCCAAATTCTTATAGTTTGGTTGCCCACTTACTCAGACGACCTGCCTGGGTAGAGTTATCCAGTACTTCCTTCAGGGGGTGCTCGGTGGTGACCTCGATGGGGTGGGCGACGAAGTACGGGCGGAGCCTCCTTGATGCATAGACCAATGCTAAGGCCACCTACTCGATCCACACGTATCTATTTTCAGTCGACATCATGATGCGGCTGACATAGTAGATGGGCCTCTCCACTCCTTCTCGCTCGCATATCAGTACGGCACTGATTGCTGCGTCAGATACCGAAAGATATACCCTCAGCGTTGTGCCAAGCTCAGGGGCTGTCAAGATTCGTGGTCGGCTGAGGTACGTCTTTAGCTCTTGAAATGCTTCCTTGCAGCACTGGTCCCAATCGAAAGGTGCAAGCTTGCTCAACCTTTCGAACAAGGGCCGACACCGGTCTGAGGACTTGGATATGAAGCGGTTGAGGGCGTTGATCCGACCGGTTAGTCTCTGGACTTCCTTTCATGACTTGGGCAAAGGCATCTCCTCGAAAGCTCGGATCTGTTCCAGGTTGGCCTCGATCCCCCACCGGGTGACCAAGTAGCCCAGAAACTTTCCCGACGCCATGCCAAAGGTGCACTTGGCCGGGTTCAACTTCATGCTATATCTTCACAGGGTTGCGAAGGTTTCCTCCAGGTCTTGCATGTGCGCCTCCTCCGCTTGGCTCTTCACGAGTAAGTCGTTGACGTAGACCTTCACGTTCCTTCCGATTTGCTCGACGAACATCTTGTTCACCAACCTTTGAAACATCGCCCCCGCATTCTTCAACCCGAAAGGCATCATCTTGTAGCAGTAGAGCCCTCGACCTATGACAAAAGTTGTGTGCTCCTGGTCCTCTGTGTTCATGGGGATTTGGTGATAGCTCGAGTACCCGTCCATGAACGAGAGCCTCTCGTGTCCCGCCGTTGAATCTACCAAGGTATCGATACGTGGTAACGGGTAGCTGTCCTTCGTGCATGCCTGGTTGAGGTTTGTGAAATCGATACAGACCCGTATGGCTCCGGACTTCTTGGGGACGGCGACCACGTTAGCGATCCACTTCGGGTAGCGAGCCTCTCGGATGATGCCCGCTCGTAACAACTTTTCTACCTCCATGTTGACAGCTGCTGCTTTCTCCGGCGCTAGCGACCGAGGCTTCTGGCGGACAGGAGCAGCTCCTTCTCGAATGTTGAGGTGGTGGAAGGCTACCTTGGGGTGGATGCCCGACATGTCTTCAACTGACCATACGAACACATCCTGGTTTGCCTTGAGAAAAATCGTCATCGCCTCGGCATGGTGCTTTGGGAGCCGTGACCCAAGAAAGGTTATCTTCGGATGACCCGCTTCTCCTAAGTCCACGGGTAGAATGGGCTCAATTGCAGGTGACTCTTTCCATTCCTGTTCAGGTCTGTCATTGACTCCTTCGACTCATCCGGTTCTTTAGATTCAACCGGTCGGTCGGTCTTCTGCGGGTGTGCTGACTCGTTCAGCTCTTTACCTTCAGCTGAGCGATCAGTCTCCATCAGGCTGCTCGGATCAGTTAGCTCTTTAAGTTCAGCTACCTGACCGGCCTTCTTCAAGTTCCTCGACGCAGTCAGTTCTTTACGTTCAGCTGATAGATCGGTCTTCAGCAGGTTCCCCGACACTGTCAGTTCTTTAAATTCAACTGACAGGTCGGTCTTATGAATAGCTTGGCCTCCTCGTGCTCCTACACTTGATTTGGTGAGGTGCTGGAACATTGGAGCTTCTTGACTTCGCTTCGTAGTCTAGAGGTTGAAGATGCCCGACTCAGCTCCGTCTTCACCTGGTTCTCCTCTCTCGATTTGGCACATCGTCTTCAGATGGATGGTGCTAAGCTCGCATTCGGCCACTGAGGACTGGTCATCTTGGCTGCTCATCACGCCCTTGTCGGTCCAGAACTTCACTACTTAGTGGGCCAACGAGGGGACTGCATCCAAGTGGTGGAGCCACGGTCTTCCAAGGATGATGTTGTACGTCGAGTTGGCTTCAATTACAATGAACCGGGTAAGGTTGGTGAGATGCCCTATTGTGATTAGGAGGGTGATCTCACCAACCACCCTTGCAGCCTCTCCCGTGAAGCCCGTTATCGTCGATGCTGATTCAGTCATCTGCCCGCGATCCAGCTGCATGGCATTGAAGGCGCTGAGAAAGAGTACATCTACCGAACTCCCGGTGTCGACTAGAATTCTCGTCACCAGGTAATTTGCTATCTGCAGCCGTATGACCAGAGGATGGTTGTGAGGCCTCTCTATCCCGACCAGATCAGCCACCAAAAACTATACCATAGCTTCCACTCTTGGCTCAGGGCGAATGACGGGGTCGAGCACCACATGGTGAACTTGCCTTGCTTGCTTTATGCGCCACACTTGACGGTCGACGAAGTTCGATGATGGTACAGGGCCATGGTACCCATAGACTGCGTCTACCTCTCCTTACATTGAGGGAGGTCAATGAAGCAGCCAAGGTGGCCGGCCTCAATGAGATCCTCAATATGATGCTTGAGCGCCCGGCACTGCAAGGTAGTGTGGCCTTGGCCTTGGTGGTACTCACAGTACCTCGATGTATCTCTGGCTCCCCTCTTTCTAGGTTCAAGCGGTTGCGCCCACTTGAAGTAAGGCTCACCCTTGATAGCTTCCAAGATTTGATCTATAGGGCGTTCAGTACCGTGAACTCCCTATTCCACTGCGGCTTCGTTGGCCTGTCTTGCTTCTGCCACTTCACGTCGTGCCGTGTCGCCTCTCCCTGCTGCTTGTTGACGTTCTTCACCGCAGCTGGCTTGGCGTAGCTCTGGTGCGGGACCCTGGTCTCCACTGCCTTCCTCTTGCAGTCCGCGTCTTCTATCTTGATGTACTTCTCGATGCGTCGTGACAGTTCGTCGATAGTCTCCGGGGTTCACTTGATGAGCAACGCATTGACGAGCTGGGTGGGCTGAATAGCGTTCTTGAAGGCCGCAATCACCATGCGATCCTGCCCGTCAGCGTCTGCCAAGCTCAGGTATTCAGACATGAACCTATGGTAGAATTGCCTTAACGTCTCCTTCTGGGTCATACTCATCCCGAAGAGTGACTCCAGAATCTTCAGCTCCTAGCGGTTGCATCGATATTGGTCGATGAATCGCGTGCTCAGCTCAGAGAAAGAGGAGATGGATGAGGGCCTAAGCTTGTGGAACCATTCGAGGGGAGTTCCCGATAAGCTGTTAGCGAAGGTCCAGCAGAGGATATGATCATCCTCATGGGGGACCAGAGCATCCCGAAAAACAAGCACGTGCTCTACCGGGTCCTTCGATCCGTCAAACTTGGAGAGGCGTGGAGGATTCCAACCCCGGGGGAATGACTCCCTAAGTAACTTCTCGATGATCGGTGATCATGCGGCTCCTCGGATGGCGACCTCCTCCAATCAATCTGGAGCTCGGACCCCCGGTCGGTCTCCTTGGATTCCTTCTTGATTTACGAGGCGCTCCGACGCATATACCCAGATGCGATCATGCATGCTTCTCTAATCAGCAGTGCGAGCCGGCTGCCGACTAGCCAGTGTCATCCGAGTGTGATGACTGTCACTCGGTTGATGATGATGCTCATCTTCTCGCTTCGGGCGATGAGGTTGTGTCGAATCCATCTTCGAGTGGTGCTTGGAGGCGGGCGGTTGTCGGGGGTGTGCCTCGAGCCGGGACCAGACATCCGAGCGTGCTGATGCCGCCCGAGCATGCTTGTTTCTTTCCGCAAGTTCCGGGCTACTCGAGTCTCACCCGTTGGGATTCATACTTTGGACCTCCATCGAGCGATTCGCCCTGACCTCCACCTGAGGCATCGGTTGCGGCTGCACTTGCCCTGGTGGGGCAACTTGAGTAGGAAGGCTTTGTCCCGCTTGGGCCAACATGCCTTGGTTGAGTAGACCACCAGTCGGTGCGGCCCGCACGATGTCGCGCAGCTCCTCATAGTTGCGCTGCATCGTCTAGAGCTGGGCTGCGAGAATTTGTTGGGTCATCATCATAATAGCCAAAGTTACTACCGGAGCTTGACTGGACTCCCCGACCCCCAGTATGGGATTCACCAGCGGGACCGCGTGCTCTGGGTTCATTGGTGGTTGCCCGACGTCATTAGCATGTCCGAGTGGGGCAGCGTCGGATGGGAGTTGCGAAGTTGAGCGGGTACGATATGGTCCTCCGGCCATTATTCCGCAACCGTGTGGTCGTAGCGGTGACTCCAAAGTCTACTGGTTGGTTGACACCCACGGGTTGGTCGGTCAGTAAACTCGGGCAGGTTGCAGGTAGGCTAAGACTGGTTGACACCCACGGGTTGATAGTCGAGAGCCCCGGTAGGAAGTCTCGAAGACTAATCCCACAGACGGTGCCAAGATTGGGGGGGGGGGGGGGTTACTTGAACCGGGCGATTCGGGTGGCAAGCACAATCTAACAAGCCAATGGAATGACAAAGACTGGGAATTACGTGAAAAAACCCCTTCTCAACGTCGAAGGGGAAAAAACCACGGGTGGGGCGAGAATGCACTAAAACAATGGCAACGGTTACAATCTCTCACCTTAACCCCAATTATACCATGAGGACCGGTCACCCAAGATACCGACCTCTGCAATTTCGTTCAAGCTACCGACCTCTGCAGTCTCGGTTAAGATACTGACCGACCGCTGCAACTTCAGCTTAGTTACCGACCTCCGTAACCTCGACTTAGTTACCGACCTCCGTAATCTCGATCTCCCTAGCTCAGCAAATTCCGGGAAGAAACGGGCAGCACCTCCTCCAGAATTTTGTCCCCTCTGCTGAAGGGGTAGGTCTCCTTTTATAGTGGTGGGGCGACGGTTGGAGCGCTCCGCGCGGGACGGGTAGACGACGTGTCTCCGCAAAGTACTCAACCGCCGAGGTAGTGGGGACGTGGCGTCGGCTCCCGGTAACTTCGACCGAAAATCTCGGGAGCGTAATCAGCATCCCGTAACCGCTGTGCGCCCGAGATCTCCGGGTTCAACCGTCGCCCCACTCTTCGTTTTAGCAAGCGGCCGACCTCCGGGGGGGGGGGGTTGGACTCCCCCCTCCCTGGCCTTGATGCGCGGCCGACCAGGGGGCTCCCTGGCCTTGTTGCGTGATCGACCCAGGGGGCTCCCTGGCACTGATGCGCGGCTGACCAGGGGGTCTCCCTGGCCATGATGCGCGGCCGACCAGGGGCCCCCCTGGCCTTATTGCGCAGCCGACCAAGGGTCCCCCTGGCCTTGTTGCGCGGCCGACCAGGGGGCCTCCCTGGCCCTGATGCGCGGCCGACCAGGGGGCTCCCTGACCCTGATGCGCGGCCGACCCATAGGGGGGGGAGTTGGCTCCTCCCTGCCTTCATTTTGGCGTGCGACCTACCCACAACAAAGTTACAGCCTCCGGTAGATAGCTTCCTCTTTTTCTCCACTTCGCGCGTGGCCGGCCCGGGACGTAGTCGCGACTCCCAGCATGTAAGTTCCCCAGGGTACACACAACGCTCATGCGCTAGGCCACCCTAACGGGCCGTGCCGGAGTATACCCCGACCTCATGGCTGCCAAATCTAATATATATTGCCAACAATATGTTGGACGGGATTGGTGAAAATTTTCCCCACCATCCCACGTTATTATTTGCATGAATCTATATGTTTACACAGTTCATATGCACTTACAAACTTATTGTTTACACAGTTCATATTACTATATTTGGCTAATTTTGATAACATGGATTGCGTTAAAAAATAGTGAAAATTAAAGGGTTATTTTGAATTTGCCCCCCAAATTTTGCCTTGAATTAGACTTTACCCTTCCTTTTTCATAAATTAGACTTTACCCCCCAAAACCACCTGTTCCGTCAGCTCACCCCCTAAAACTTTATTTCTTTTCGGTCAGCTCGCTCCTTCTCTTTGATGGTGAGCTGACGGAACAGTTAGTTTTGGGGGGTAAAGTCTAATTAATGAAAAGGGGGGGGTAAATTCTAATTCAAGGCAAAATTTAGGGGGTAAATTCAAGATAACCCAAAATTAAACCGTTCGGAAACTGTGTTTTACGAGGCAGGACTTGATATTCGACCTACTCATGTGTTGACAATTACGAGAACGATTTTGTTCCAACCTAGATTGGAGCATCCTGCTCTCTCTCATTGGTCCATTCAAAGGGCTTTTTGATCATTTCATCATAATAAAAAGTTTGAAATGACAAACATACCCTTGGAATGAATCAATTATAAAGAGCGCGATGCTCCAACCTCTTTAAGAAGGTTGGAATAAATCGTACTCGACAATTGCTAATTAACAAGATGTCAACCAAAACCGACCAGTGATATACATGGGTGGAATATGGATTTAGTAGTCTAACCCATATGGGTGATGACAAACTGCAAATTATAAACATTCACATTTCTCATTCCTATCTTTCCATTTCGTATAATGTCACATGCATCCAACAAATAGTCAGACTTGTTCCCTAGGAAAAATATGTGCATATATGTTTGTCAGTAATCAAGAATTCACAAGGAGTCGGCACCTAAGGTTTATTAGAGTCGGCACCAATGAGTGAGGAGAGGACGAATCCCATCAGCAGTGAGGAAAAAAAATTCATAAGGAGGGTGCTTCACAACATAAACAAGACTCAAGAATTCACCAGGAGTCAGCACCTAGGATTTATTGGAGTCGACACAAACGGGTGAGAAGAGGATGAATCTCATTAGCAATGAGCATAAAAAATATTCATTTCATTCATTATTCAATAATTTTTCATCATAGAATAGTTGCCCATTGGTGACTCGTGCCGTCAGGGTGCTCCCTTTCGATCCGGCATCCGCAGGTGTCCATGCCATCACAATCCTCCATTGTGATCAGTTTGGTGCCTCGATACGCTGTGAGGGAGATGGTACAGTACGACCACGCCTACTACCTTGAGCTCTCCTTAGGTATTTCCCTGGCGTACGACTCGCTGGACTTTGGATGGCCTTGCTTCAAATCATCACTTGCGTCTAAGCCGGTTGGATCCTTCAACAGAACAGATCATACACACGCTTCAGACCATCGTGCGCACTATGTCCCCATCATACGCACGATCGGTCCGCTTTGCGCACTATCGCCCAGCACTTGGTTGTCAACCTGCTTGGGACTGGGGTTTATTCCCTGAGGCTTCCTCCTCGCACCTGGTCGCCAATCGTCCTCAGAGATGTGCTCCCCAGGCCTTGGTGCTCCGTCATGTCAGGGAGGAGGTGTATTGCGATATAAACTAATAATAAATTAAGGGATTAATTTGATATAAATTAAAACTCACAAGTGCAGATTCGCTTTGTAGGAGGTGCTCGTATTACTAGGTCAATCACACAGGGATTTCATAGGAGGAAAACTAGAGAACTTAGGTTTATTATTTAGTCTTAATTAGTTAACTAGCAAGATTGTTGACTTGGTTTTGTGTGATTGTGGTGACAAGGTAAACTAAGCAAGTAAAGTAGGCAAAATTAATATGGTAATGGGGTGCGAGTTTGAAATTTAGATTTGGAGAGCTAGGGTGTTCGAATCCACCTCTAGGCTATCAGACTCGCTAAATTAAATAATAAGATTCTTTGGGTAAACGAGTAGCACTCGGCGATGAATACGCATGCTTTCTCAAAGATGCATCGTTATGGTCTTAGAGATAATTATCTAAGATTGGATTCAACTCAGGCATAAGTAATAAAACAAAGTATCAAGCATCTAGGTTAAGTGTAACAGATCTAAGCACTTCAGAAAAGTATCATATGTCCAATTTAAACATGCATGATCTAAGTTTCAATTTATTCAATTCGAATGCGCCTATTTGCATGATGCTTGATTGCTAACTACAAAGCATACAAGGTATGAAATGTGAGAGCAAATTAAATCATCACAACAATTGAGAATTGAATTGCATGAGAGATTTAATAGCAACATAGAACTTTATTTATTCAAATTAAGCCTTATGAATTGAATTTAGTTATTCATAATCTTCATTACAAGGCATGAGGGATTTGATGAGAAATTAAGGCAGAGGAGATGGTTGAATCGCGTGAGATCGTATGGTAGGTTTTGCTTGTATGGCTATTTAAGAGAGAAAGGGTGCCATGCATGCATACAACAAAAGGGAAATAAAAGGAATAGGAAGAAACGGGGAAATAAAAAGGATAGGATAAATAAAGAAAAGAGGGAAAATAAAATATGGGGCGGATTTATAAAAAAGATGAATAAAGTAAAATAAAATAAAAAGAAACTAATAAAAATTAGATGGAAGAGTAATGTGGTGCAGATGAAGATGAGTAAGAGAAGTGAAGAGAAAATGGGAGGAGAGAGAAAATCAGTGAAAAGTAGATACAGTAAAGGAAGAAGGGGAAGGCACAGGCTTTGGTAACCATCATTTGAATCCATGCATCGTTGCAACCAATGTTTGTCCAATAGTACTTGTGTAGCTTTCCTCTAATCAAAGCACAAAGAAATAAATGTCTTCTTCTATGATTTGTCTCTTAGTCTTTGGATATTCGTAGTTTTTATGGCATCATTGCTCGCACTCCGTGTACAACCAAAGCCTTGTGATGAGGCTCACAGCATCGTCTTGCACGATAAAGATACAATGACATTTTATAGGTCTTCATAGCAAAAACAATAGAAAAAGGATAATTGATTATCGAGTTTTGTTTCTTTCATGTATGATGTGTATGAGACCAAATTACCAATATGTTGTTTTATTTCTATGAAAGTCTACTATAAAGTGGTACAAAGAAAATCATGAACTTTATATGTAGTATGAACTATGAAAGTTTTACGTAAGAAAGTGTTGATATATCATATATATATATATGATAAAAAAAGGTATAATTCGCACCAAATGAACACTCAATAAGGCAACTAGGTTGCACCCATCTCCTGGTTCTCCGGTGCCAATAAACTACCCAAGGGATGTGCATAACCGCAGCCTCCCTTGGGCTCTCCTCTAATGACTCGAACCTTGATCGTTTTCGACCACTACCGATATCTTTGTCAGTTGTGTTGAGTTATAGGATTTAATACCGGTGGCATTTTCTGGGATTGTGCAATGATTATCTAGATTTGGAATATAGTTTTTAGATCGATTTAGAGAAAGATGTTTGATTTTGGATTATTAACTAAATAAAGCAATAATTAAATAAAGCTAAATTAATAATTAGATTAAATTAGAAATCAATTGGAGGAGATCTAGGGTGATGAATCCACCAGTATTCTAGCAACTAAGTAGTTCATGTCAATTTTCGGGTTTAGTCTTTTATATGGATTTGACCCACCACGACTAGAAGTCGAGATGGTGTCATAGAAAGACTTTACAATTGTATTAATAGGATGTGCCATTTTTGGTTGGCACGATCCATCCTCTTGGGTACGGATCGTCGTACCGAGACATGATCCATCCAAAGATACAATTGAAGAAGATCCTATAAGTGCATCGATGGCATGGATCATCTCCGGTTGGCACGATCAATTCTCCCAGGTAAGGATCATCTTCCCGAGACATGAATCATCCAAAGATTTACTGGCGAGCAAATTAATACCTTGCATGATAATCATAGGATATAAGTATAAAAGATAAACTACGATAAGTATTACAAGTACATTGATGCTATGGACTATCTTCGTTTGGCATGATCCATTCTCCTAGGTATGAATCGTCTTTCCTAGGCATGATCCATCCAAAGATAACACAATCATTTGAATCATAGTCATATATTAACCCATGGAATATAACCGACGATGCATGTAATCTAGATAGGAACAATTATAGTAAAAACAAAATAATTCATATCATAGATTAACTAAAACGATTCATTATTTATTAAGCTAAAACCCTAAAAAGACATGAAAAATATAATTTACTAGGCTAGGGTTTTATCAAAACCCTAGGGAGGTCTTTAGCCGAGCATGGCGACGATCACCACTTCGATCCTCCTTTTTGCGACGGCTTTCACGCTCTAAAAAAAATATGTTTGATGGTCACAAAACGTCTACTTGTATGGTAGGGATCATTCTAGGGTTTCCCCAAAAGAAGCCTCATCACAAAATGAAAGTATATGGCTATACGTTGTTGATTCGGGGTTCTAGGTCTGATAAATCGGACTTCGGGCACAATCGATCGACCATTCATTTTTCACTGTTACAGCCATGTGGTGCTAATTTGTTTTTGTCATAACTTTTATCTCGGTTATCGGAATTAGGCGTTCTTATGCTCGTTTCTAAGCTCTCGACAAATCAGATTTTTCTATGGCATCCTCTCATTCAATCAGAGAACCAAAGCTAACTGTAAAATTGATTTTCTCTTTGATTTTTCTCTAATTTACTCCGTTTTAACCATTTTCAATGCAATGGCTTGATTTCCTATAAGAGAGCTAATAATGGTATGAAAAATGGTGATAAATAATAGGTTTAGGGTTATAAATATAGTGCATTTATACACCGAACAAACCTCTTCGGGGGAGGTGTTTTACCGCGGCCTCCCCCCAGGTCTATGCACTCCCGACCTCCTCTTTCTCCTAGGGCACCTCTACCTGGTCCCTCACCATAACGCATTTCAAGTCTATTTTCGATGTCACCCCTCCCCTCTATATATAGAAGTGGGTTGGTTCTTTCCCAAGCAACAATGCATATGTGTTAAGTTACCCTAATGGGCCATATCGGAGTATTGGACTCAAGCCATCAGGGTGCTCCCACTCGATCCGAAACTCGCACGTGTCTGTGGTATCACTGCGCTCAGTCGCGATCCATCTAGTTCCTCGATAAACCCTGAGGGAGAGGGTACGTGCAACACCGCATACTCATCTCTCGAGTGTTCCTTTGGTATGTCCCCGACGTGTTACTCGTCGGCCTTGGGACCCACCTCACTTAAGGCTGTTGCTCGTGTCTAAGCTGATCAGATCATTCAACAGAAAAGAACATGTGAATATTTCAGACCATCGTACACATGATATCATGCAGACGATTGGTCCGCCGTTCGAATGATCGCCCGTGCCTTAGTTGTCGACCTTCTCGGGCCTGGGGTTGATTCCCTGCAGCTTCCTTCTCGCACCTAGTCGCGCCAGCCATCCCCGGGAGAGTGTTCCCCTAGCCTTGGTGTTTCATAGTGACAGGGAGGAGGTGCCTTGGATGAACCCTCTTCCTGGCCTTGCTCTAGTGCCAACGAACCACCTTAGGGAGGTGCAGAACCACAGCCTCCCCCGAGCTCTCCTCCGATGACCGGAACCTCTTGGGGAGATGCGTCGTACCACAGTGTCCCCCTAGGCCCTCTTCACGCCCAGCTTCCTCTTCTTCGAGGGCGCAGCTACCAGGTACGTTGTCACACCGTGTTCCGTGTCTATTTTCGATGTCTCCCCCTCCTCTCTCTGTGTATATAGAGGAGGTTTGCTTCTTCCCCAAGCAACAACGCTCATGCGCTAGGCGACCCTAACGGGCCGTGCCGGAGTATATCCCGACCTCATGGCTTCCAAGCCTACTATATATTGCCAACAATATGTTGGACGGGATTGGTGAAAATTTTCCCCACCACCCCCACGTTATTAGTTGCATGAATCTATATGCACTTACAAACTTATTGATAACATGGGTTGCGTTAGAAAAGAGTGAAAATTAAAGGGTTATTTTGAATTTGCCCCCCAAATTTTGCCTTGAATTAGACTTTACCCCTCATATTTCATTGATTAGACTTTACCCCCCAAAACTAGCTGTTCTGTCAGCTCACCCTCTAAAACGTTATTTCTGGGGGGTAAAGTCTAATTCAAAGCAAAAGTTGGGGGGCAAAGTCAAAATAACCCAAAATTAAATCATTCGGAAACTGTGTTTTACGAGGTAGACCTTCATATTAGGGATGGCAATGGTGCGATTTCGGTGTGGTTTTGGATAAAATCGAAACCGCATCGCAACACGGAACCACCACACTGAAATCGTACCGCACCACAACGGTGTACCGTATGTAAAACCTAAACCGCACCATGCAGTGCGGTGCACCACGCGCGGTTTAACATTGTAATGTTTTAAACGGTGCAGTTTTTTGTGATTTTGGGCAAAACTGAAACCGCACCGCAACACCGAAACCGCAAACC
The DNA here is from genome assembly GCA_947650365.1 of Chamaelirium japonicum. Taxonomy (NCBI): domain Eukaryota; kingdom Viridiplantae; phylum Streptophyta; class Magnoliopsida; order Liliales; family Melanthiaceae; genus Chamaelirium; species Chamaelirium japonicum. The sequence goes on along the minus strand of OX393550.1, from coordinate 85,635,550 downwards.
GAAACCGCACCGTACCGCGACGGTTTTATATTTTGGCAAATCAAAACCGCACCATACGGTGCGATTTTCCGCGGTTCTCGGTTTTAAACCGCATCGGTGCCATCCCTACTTCATATTCGGCCGCCCCATGTGCTGACAATTACTAATTAACAAGATGTCAACCAAAATCGACCCATCCTATGACTCATAAAACTGACCAGAGATATACATGGGTGGAATATGGATTTAGTAGTCTAACCCGTATGCGTCATGACAAACTGCAAATTATAAACATTCACATTTCTCACTCCTATCTTTCCATTTTGTATAATGTCATCTGAATCCAACAAATAGTCGGCCTTGTTCCCAAGAAAAATATGTGCATATATGTTTGTCAGTAATCAAGAATTCACAAGGAGTCGGCACCTAAGATTTATTGGAGCCGGCACCAATGAGTGAGAAGAGGACGAATCCCATCAGCAGTGAACAAAAAAAATTTCATTTCATTCATTATTCATTAATTTTTCCCAAGGAAAAATATGTGCATGTTTGCCATACATAAGCAAAGGTTTGCTTTTTTTTGCTTACATGATAAGTATCAAAAAATTAATATAGAGATGCTAAAATGTGGAGACCCACATTATGTCAGCCAGTGGTAAGGTGATTATTTGATACGATCACTAATCAAGAATTCATAAGGAGGGTGCCTCACAGCATGAACAAGACTGTCACAATAATCAAGAATACACCACAAGTCAGCACCTAGGGTTTATTGGAGTCGACACAAATGGTGTGAAGAGGATGAATCACATGAGCAATGAACAAAAAAAATATTCATTTCGTTCATTATTCATTAATTTTTCATCATAGAGTATTCCTATAATGAGGATTACAAGAGATAATCACTAATGAAATAATGACATCTAAAAGATAATCTTTCTAATGTAAAAGATACAAATCTTCTTTGAAATATATTTAAAGCTTCATAATTAATAAATCTAAAAATATACTATTTTTGGAATAAAATAATAATTTTAGAATAAAAATAATATTTTATTTATGTATTTAATATTTTATTCCGATAATACAAATCTTAGAAGTTATTAAATCCGAAAATGATTGAAAAACTCTTCTTCAAGCTTCAAGATTGCAAGGCAAATCTTGCCTCGAAACATGTGCACATCCATTCCTGATCTATATCAGTAGGCCTTCATATTCGACCGTCTCATGTTTTAATAATTACGAAGCAGATTTGTAAACTAAAACCAAGTCATCATGCAACTCATTAAGCTGACCGAAGATATACAAGGGTGAAGTATGGATTTAGCAGTAAAATGGTATATCTAATAGTTAAATTGTACAAAAGACAAATAACCACTTTGAAATATAGCTAACTATTCCATGTATTTTTGTACTTCGTAAAATGTCACTACAAAAAAAACGCTTTTTACCGACGGAATATGTATGTCGGTAATAGTAGTTTTCCATCAATAATGAATTATGGCGACGGAAAAAAATTTCATCGCTGGCCGTCGGGAAAAACAATGGCGACAGATTAATATTTCACTCGGTATTAAACATTAATACCGACAGATCTTTCTAGTCTGTAGGCAATATATGAATATTTAAAAAAAACATAATAGATTATTACCGACGGTTGACTTTATATCCGTCGGCACAATTAAGTATATTACCGACGGATACTTAATGTCCGTCGGTAATATATATATATTTTTAAAAAATATAATAGATTATTACTAACGGTCAGCCGTATATCCGTTGGCATAAATATGTATATTACCAATGCTAGTTAATTCCGTTGGTTAAAGTTAAAATATACTATTTGATAAATTTATTATTACCGACGAAAAATATGATATCCGTCGGTAATAAAACTTAAATTTTTTTAAAAAAATTATTAAAATCTGGTTATTTAATTTCTGTGATTTACAACAATACCATAATATATTCAAATATTACCGTAAAATTATCACAATATTACAACAAATATTACCATAATTGACTAAATCAAATATTACCACAATTTATCAAATATTATCACAAATTATAAAATATTACCACAATACCAGAAAATTATCATATATTTATTACAAAATTATTTTTACACAATCCAAAATTAAGGGAAGCTGCGTGCCCTAGCTGAACCACCCCACGCCGCCCGGCACCAACACTTGTGCTCTCATCCCCTGAAACTGCAAATCCAGCAATTAATATTTATTTGTTAAAAAAATAGTTTATATATATATATATATAGCATGGTGCAGTTGGGGCTTAGTGCAATATATTTTCGTGGTGACTTAATCATGTGGTTATGAATCAGTTTGATCGGCCGTGATATTTGCTGAGGTGGCATCACTGTTATACTATAAATTCTCTCCTCTTTCAAGCTCCCTCACCCCCCAAGTACATGCTCCCCCCTTTCGACTCGCCCAACAAATTACGTGAAGAGTGGGGCGGTTATCCCTACAATCGGTAAGATCGCTGCCTCCCCCCCTTCGAGCTGCCAGATCTGATTTTTTACCAAATATTTTAGGCGAGATTTTACCCTCCGATTGACTAATTTAGAGTCTAAGCGTTCGAAATTCATAAGTTAGCGTGTTTCGGATTTTGAACTTGGTTTGGATTCGATCGGATCGTTATCGGATCACATCCAATAATTTAGACTTGGATTTTTTTCATATTTCGGACTTACGAGCAAGTTTTAAGTAGATATTTTCAAATTTTACCCTCCGATTGACTAATTTAGAGTCTAAGCGTCGGAAAATCACAAGTTAGCGTGTTTCATATTTTGAAGTTAGTTTGGATTTGATCGAATCATCCTTGGATTGCATTTGATAATTCGAACTTTGATATTTTATCCTATTTCAGACTTACAAGCAAGTCTTAAGTAGATATTTTAAGAATTTACCCTCCGATTGACTAATTTATAGTTTAAGCATTGAAAAACCATAAGTTAGTGTGTTTTGGATTTTGAATTTGGTTTGGATTCAATCAGATCGTCATCAGATCACATCCGATAATTTGTACTTGGATGTTTTCTCATATTTCAGACTTGCAAGGAAGTTTTAATTAGATATTTTAAAAATTTGCCCTCCAATTGACTAATTTAGAGTCTAAGCATTGAAAAATCATAAGTTAGCGTGTTTTGGATTTTGAGCTTGGTTTGGATTCGATCGGATTATCGTCGGATCACATCCGATAATTCAAACTTGGATGTTTTTTCATATTTCACACTTACAAGGAAGTTTTAATTAGATATTTTAAAAATTTACCCTCTGATTGTCTAATTTAGAGTCTGAGCATTGGAAAATCATAAGTTAGCATGTTTCGGATTTTGAACTTGGTTTGGATTCAATGAGATCATCATCAGATCGTATCTGATAATTTATACTTAGATGTTTTCTCATATTTCGGACTTGCGAGCAAGTTTTAATAAGATATTTTTAAAATTTACCCTCTGATTGACTAATTTAGACTCTAAGCATTGAAAAATCATAAGTTAGCGTGTTTTGGATTTTGAAGTTGGTTTGGATTCGATTAGATCATCATCGGATCCTATCCGATAATTCATACTTGGATGTTTTTTCATATTTTGGACTTTCGAGTAAGGTTTAAGTAAATATTTTAAGAATTTACCATCCGATTGTCTAATTTAGAGTCTAAGCATTGGAAAATCATAAGTTAGTGCGTTTTGGATTTTGAACTTGGTTTGGATTCGATGGGATCATCAACGGATCACCTTCCATAATTTGTACTGGGATGTTTTTTCATATTTCGGACTTCCGAGTAAGTTTTAATTAGATATTTTAAGAATTTGCCCTCCGATTGACTAATTTAGAGTCTAAGTGTTGAAAAATTATAAGTTAGCGTGTTTCGGATTTTAAACTTAGCTTGGATTCGATCGGATCGTCATCGGATCACATCCGATAATTCGTACTTAGATGTTTTTTTATATTTCGGACTTGTGAGCAAGTTTTAAGTAGATATTTTAATAATTTACCCTCCGATTGACTAATTTAGAGTCTAAGCGTAGGAAAAACACAAGTTAGCATGTTTTGGATTTTAAAGTTGACTTAGATTCGATCAGATCATCATCGGACCACATTCGATAATTCAGACTTTGATGTTTTATCATATTTCGGACTTACATGCAAGTCTTAAGTAGATATTTTAAGAATTTACCCTCCGATTGACTAATATAGAGTCTAAGTGTTGAAAAATCATAAGTTAGTGTGTTTCGGATTTTGTACTTGGTTTGGATTCAATCGAATTGTCATCGGATCGCATTCGATAATTCATACTTAGATGTTTTCTCATATTTCAGACTTACGAGGAAGTTATAATTAGATATTTTAAGAACTTACCCTCCGATTGACTAATTTAGAGTCTAAGCGTTGGAAAATCATAATTTAATGTGTTTTATATTTTGAACTTGGTTTAGATTCGATTGGACCGTTATCGAATCACATCCGATAATTCGAACTTGGATATTTTTTTATATTTCGGACTTGCGAGGAAGTTTTAATTAGATATTTTAAGAATTTACCTTTTGATTGCCTAATTGTCTAAGCTATGGAAAATCATAAGTTAGCGAGTTTTGGATTTTGAACTTGGTTTGGATTCGATGGGATCGTCATCGAATCACATCCGATACTTCATGCTTGGATGTTTTCTCGTATTTCAGACTTGCGAGCAAGTTTTAATTAGATATTTTAAGAATTTACCCTTCGATTGACTAATTTAGAGTCTAAGCATTGAAAAATCATAAGTTAGCGTGTTTCGGATTTTGAAGTTGGTTTTGATTCGATCGGATCGTTATCAGATCGCATCTGATAATTCATACTTATATGTTTTTTCGTATTTCGGATATGCGAGTAAGTTATAAGTAGATATTTTAAGAATTTACACTCTGATTGACTATTTTAGAATCTAAGTGTTGAAAAATCATAAGTTAGCGTGTTTCGGATTTTGAAATTTATTTGGATTCAATCGGATCGCATCCGATAATTCATACTTGGATGTTTTTTCGTATTTCAAATTTTCGAGCAAGTTTTAAGTAGATATTTTAAAAATTTACCCTCTGATTGTCTAATTTAGAGTATAGGCGTTGGAAAATCATAAGTTAGTGTGTTTTGGATTTTGAACTTGGTTTGGATTCGATGGAATCGTCATCGGATCGCATCCGATAATTCGTATAGGGTTGTTTTTTTATATTATGGACTTGCGAGCAAATTTTAATTTGATATTTTAAGAATTTACCCTCTGATTGACTAATTTAGAGTCTAAGCGTTGAAAAATCATAAATTAGTGTGTTTCGGATTTTGAAGTTGGTTTGGATTCGATCAGATCATCATCGGATCATATCTAATAATTCATACTTAGATGTTTTTTCATATTTCGGATATGCTAGCAAGTTTTAAGTGGATATTTTAAGAATTTACACTTCGATTGACTAATTTAGAGTCTACGTGTTTAAAATTCATAAGTTTGCGTGTTTTGGATTTTGAAATTGGTTTTTGATTCAATCGGATCGTCATCGAATCATATATGATAATTCGTACTTGGATATTTTTTTGTATTTCGGACTTTCGAGCAAGTTTTAAGTAAATATTTCAAGAATTTACCCTTCTATTGTCTAATTTAGAGTCTAAGCGTTGGAAAATCATAAGTTAGTATGTTTTGGATTTTAAACTTAGTTTGGATTCGATCAGATCATCATCGGATCACTTTCGATAATTCGTACTTGGATGTTTTCTCGTATTTCGGACTTACGAGGAAGTTTTAATTAGATATTTTTAGAATTTTCCCTTCGATTAGTCTAAGCATTGAAAAATCATAAGTTAGCGTGTTTCAGATTTTGAACTTGGTTTGAATTCGATCGGATCATCCTCGGATCACATCCAATAATTCATACTTGGATGTTTTTTTTTATTTCGGACTTGTGAGTAAGTTTTAAGTAGATATTTTAAGATTATTCCCTCCGATTGACTAATTTAAAGTCTATGTGTTGGAAAATCATAAGTTAGAGTACATAAAATGTGTAACAAACTCATTGAAAAAAAGTACCATTTCGGGATGTTTTATCAGTTCAGCATATTCCACACCAGAATGTATTAGTATGTAAAATAACAATGATGATATCACACTAAGCAAATAAGAGAGAGATGTAGTGGTCTAATGAGATCTGAAAAAAAATACCTGATTTGAAACAGTAGCAAACACCAGCCAAGAGAGAGATATGATCCGCAGGGGTTTTTAGGGGGTGCGATCCTCATCGCTAAAACATGCTCTCTATAGCCTCAACACCTGCAGCATGTCATCGCCGCCACTCCTGTCGCCATCACCACTCCTCCTATCGCCGGCGCCATTCCTTATGTCATCGTCGCCACTCCTCTTGTCGCCAGCGCCACTCCTCCTATCGTCGTCGCCAAGCCTCCTGTCATCGTCGCCACTCCTCCTGTCATCGTCGCCACTCCTGTCATTGCTGCCTCATCTGTAACCGTAACCAATAACGTTGTACAGTCTGACGCTCTCTCCAGATTGTCGCCTCTCGTATCATGTTTCACTCTTCAATGTGACGCTCTAAGACACTATGAATCTCTCTTTCTGAAATTCATGATCGATATCATCAAATCTATGCATTTGTAAAATTATAAATGCTATTTTAAAACTTTTTCTTTTAAAAACGCATACGATTCAGTTCTATCTCAATCCATTCTCTTCTAATTAAGAGATTCATATTACGGGTTCTTAACCTTAGCCGCCAAGCCACGTCACCGCTGGTGCCCACCACACTCACTCTGTCCATACGCGGCTGTGTGTATAAGAAAGAACAATAAGATGTAAATGTATAATCCCTTGTAAGCAGACACAAACACATATTTTTTTGAAATTAAAATTTTAATATACTATAACACGTAGAGAATTATGATTTCGAGGTGAATTTAAACTTAAATCTTCGAATATTCACCTAACCCTAACCTAAACCCGAAACCTAATCCTAATCCTAACCTAAACCCTAACCCTAATCTAAACCCTAAACCTAACCCTAATCCTAACCTAAACCTTACCCTAAACCTAATCTAAAGCCTAACCTAAACCCTAAACCTAAGTCTAACCCTAATCCTATAACCTAAACCTAAACACTAAACATAACCCTAACCCTAATTTTTAACTCTAAACCTTAACCTTAATCTAAACCTAAACACTAAACCTAACCCTAATCCTAAACCCTAAACCTAACAATTAAGTTTTGCCGTCAGATTAATTAATTTTGTACGAATAACTTACAAAACTAGCCTAAACCTAATTTGTCATATAGGGAAGTTTGACATAAACCATAAACCTAACATAAACCCTAAACCTAGGGCTGCAAACGAGCCGAGTCGAGCCAAGGTTTGGCTTGTTTTAGCTTGTTCATTTATTAAATGAGCCTATATTTCATGCTTGGGCTCGGCTTGTTTAATAATCGAGCCGAGCCAAGCCGAGCTTTGGTCAGCTTGAGCTTGTTCATGAGCCTGTTCACGAGCCTAAACTTCAGACTTGGCTATGCTCAATTAGTGATTGAACAGTCCCTTATTGAGCTTGTTCACGAGCCTAAACTTCATACTAGGCTATATGTTAGGCTTATTCAAGCCATTTATGAGCCTATTCATGAGCCCTTTATGAGCCTATCGAGCTTGTTCACGAGCTTTGCTCATGAACCCTAAACATTTAAGCATGTTCACGAGCCCAAACGAGCCAAGCTTTGGTTTGCTTGAGCTTGGCTTGTTTATTAAATGAGCCTAAACTCTAGGCTTGGGCTTTGCTTGAGTAGTAACTGAACGAACTCAAACAAGCTTTTATCGAGCCAAATCGCGAGCTGCGAGCCACTCACAAACAGCTTGGTTCGTTTGCAGCCATACCTAAACCTAAACCCTAAACCTAATTTTCGAAAATATAACATTCTGAAAATTTTTCATAATTCTGAATCAAAATTGGATTTTGAAATTCCAAAATTTCGGAATCAGAATCAGAATAACGTTTGGGATTTCAAAAATTTTTGGCAACTTTCCAAACACCTCTATTCCAATCCAATCCATCTGAAAATCAACCCTAGATAAATTGATTAAATCAAAAATTAAGTTGTGCTAGAATTTCAAACTTTAGGGTACGATTTGGAACAAAATAGTTGACAAAAGGAGCATTGTGCTAACATTTCAAACTTTAGGGTGTGAATGGGAACAAATTAGAGAGGGAGGAAGAGGAGGAGAAGGAGGAGGGGAACTCACCGGAGGAGGAGGAGGTCTTAGCCTATCCATCCGAAAATCAGCCCTAGATAAATTGATCAAATCAAGAATTAAGTAGTTGACAAAATGGGTATTGTGCTAGAATTTCAAACTTTAGGGTATGATTTCGAACAAAATAGTTGACAAAGGGGGCATTGTGCTAACATTTCAAACTTTAGGGTGCGAATGGGAACAAATTAGAGAGGGAGGAGGAGGAGGAGAAGGAGGAGGGGAACTCACCGGAGGAGGAGGATGTCTTAGCCAGAGGAGGAGGAGGAGCCGGTGCCAGAGGTGCGCGGGAGGGGAGGCCGGAGGTGACCGGGAGGGGAGGGGAGGGGAGGGAAGGGGTGGCCGGTCGGAGGGGAGGGGAGGGCAGTGTAGGGGAGGGGGGAGGGCAGTGGAGGGGATCGAGATAACAGAGAAAAGGGGATCGGTTCGTTGGTTTAAAATCGGAGGGTTTTTAACGACGGATCTTAAATGTCTATCGGTAAATATTATTTAATACCGACGGATATTATATATCCGTCGGTAAAAAGTATATCAAATATTATTATATATAATAATTTTTAATACCGACATGTACATTTAATACCGTCGGTAATATATACATATTTTGCCGACGGACTTTTTTTACTGTTGGTAATTAACATGAAAAAAATATTTAAAAATTCATAGTTATTATGCCGACGGATCTTATTATTTCCGTAAGTAATAAGTATATTATTACCGACGGTAATAAAATATTCCGTTGACAAAATATGTCTTTTTTGTAGTGTGTCCTATAATTTCTAAATAATTTGTTATATAATGTCATTTGAATCCAGCAGATAGTCAGCCTTGCATCATGCATAAGATTCTCTCACAATAGGGCAAGAGAAACAACCTAGCACGCAGTAGACTCAACTCACTTGTTTTTTAGTTTCTTGGTCATTAGCTATGAGCACACTATATAAGCGGGGGAGGTTATGCAGCAAACATAGAAGAGCAGTTCGGCAAAAAAGAAGAAGAAGATGGCCAAGGCTACCATGTTCCTCAAATCGACCCTCGTTCTCTCTCTCCTGCTCGCCGTCTACGGTAAGTTGTACAGTACTCTTACCATGCATTTGGTAATAATAATAATTTTCTTACCAATCTTCTTTATCTAATTCTTGTGGTGAATAGTCGGATTTGGAATCTCGGGTTTCGCCCGAAGAGCGCCGATAGCTCCTGGCCAGTCAGGAGCTTGTGGAACACCCTACGTGGTGGAAGGCGGAGACACATGCTATGCAATTTGGACTAAGTACGATTTGGGCGAAGATGCTTTCCGTGGTTTGAACCCTGGTATCAATTGCGATGATCTGCAAGTGGGACAGAAGCTGTGCCTCGGCGGCGAACAACCAGGGATTTGAAGTGCTAGCTTCAGAGTGGTGGATCGTCTGTCTAAGTATGGGGCTATGAATAAGGGGGGAGGGGCTGATTTCTCTCTTGTAAGCTAGCTAGCTTGTACTGTTTCCTGCAATGGTCAATAATGTGGAATGTCTTCCCTAAATCCCCATGGTGCCCTGTATGCAACAACATCCGAGTGCTCCAAAAGGCTACCTCTGGAAGGGAGGAGAGCACACCCCGCTTCCTTACCGATGTGGGATTATTCAAATAAGTTGGATCTCGAGGGGGAGGGGGGGATCGATTCCCGCTTGCATCCAATTAATAACTTGTAGGAGGCTGCCTTAACCCTCCCACGAATGAGACGATGTGGGGGTGAAAAAGAGTTGGGGACTGTCTAACCCTCCCTCACATTGATGGGTCCTCAAAAAAAAAAACAATCATAAGCCATTTTTTTCAATGTTTCTAAAGCTAAATTGTTTCATCATTTAAGAATAAGGTCAAAAGGTCAATCCTAGTTGCACATCCATTCTCGTCTTATGAACGTCAATTTCTAAGAAAAATTATCAGATTTTTGGTGATGAAGCTACAAATAACTGAATAAGTATGGGTGCATAGGTATAAGTACGGAAGACAAATGTAGTCTAGCTCAAGGGAAGTAAACAACATCAACTAGGGTTGGCAATAGGCCGGGTTGGGTCGGGTTGAGACATAGGTATAAGGGCAAAACACCCAATCCGAACCCGACCCGTTTAATAAACGGGTCAAAAACTTAAACCCAAACCCGACCCGCCTAATAAATGGGTTGGCCCGACCCGATCCATTTACGAAATGGGTCGGATCGTGTCGGGTCGGGTTGGGTCAACAGAACCCATGTAAACCTGTCGGGTTGGGTCAAGACAGGTCGGCTTGGGCCGGGTTGGGTCGGGTCGGCTCTGGTTGACACAACCCATTTGGTAAACAGGTAAAGTCGGGTCAATCGGGTTATAAGTACAAACACGAACCTGACACATTAAATAAACTGGTCAATCGGGTCGACCCATTTATACCCGAACCCGTTTAAATAAAACCCAAACCCGCTAACTTCGGATCGGGTTCGGGTCGGGTTGGTGGGTCGGGTCAAGGATTGCCACCCCTAACATCAACACAAAGAGGGGTGAGACTACTCCAAGCAGCCAGGAGTTGATACTAGCGCAAGGTATGCAAGGACGAATCTGGGATTGCTCGAAAGCACAAGCAAAGAGAGCCGAACCTCTGCTCTCAATAAACAGTAAAGGATTTTTTTTTTTTTGAGGGGTAATAAACGAATAAATTAAACAGGAACCAAAACCAACACCGCCAGGAACCAGAGCCCAAAGATAGACCTACCAACACGGAGGCTATCTGAGGAATCTAGACCAAAGGCCCAAAAGAAAGCCAACCACAACCACTACTCAAGCACTAACCCACTCCTACAGCTTCTCGATCTACAGACACCATAAAACATACAAGGGAGTGATTCAGAGATCATACCACATGTTCCACTCCAAGCCAGCAAAAACCTCCAGTAGTAGCATCCTACCAATCTACGGCAAGATCTGGCTGCAAAACTTCCACCCCAAGCCAGCAACGAACTCGAAGCGTAGCATCACGCCATGCCGCCAAGATCTGGCCACATCTCACTTAGCAAATCGCCTCATTACTCAAATATGCATATGCCGGGATCAAATGAGAGCTCCATCGGCTGTGTCTTCTCCCTTTCATCCATAGCTGCAGCTGCCGACCCCAAATTGATGGAAAACAGTAAATGATTCTTGCCATAATAGTGAAAGGAACCTCACACCTACTTGAATGATTATGAGGGACACCCACTGTAGGGGCCTCAGATCTTCCCAAAGAGGAAACCCACACTAGAACTATGTTTTTTGAGGTGTAGGTCGCCTAAAGGAGCATCCTTAACATGACAACCTATTCTCTGTACGAGCCAATTTCCTGAAGCTTGATGAGAAGAATGAGGAGTTATGGGTCTCCGCTACCAAGGCTAGTAGCTTGACCCTGGTTAGAGTGCCATGGCTGAAAGCACCGCACCCACAATTTGACATCGTTATGGAAACTTTAAGCAAAAAGGTGTCCATCCCACGCCATCCTTCCAAAAAAAAAGTTTAGAACTGTGAATGCATCGGCAAAACATCATGGGGGAAGGCGAATCCAAGGTTGCCCACTTAGAGCTCGAGCTCTGTGAGACTCAAGGGGGCTCGGTGGACACTCCAGAGCATACACTCTAAGACAACGTCTTTCTCTAGCGCCTTCATCGGCGCCAGCTTCATCTTCAAGAAGAAAGGCCTCAAGCGTACCGGATCGGACTAACAGCAGGAGACCGCCGCTCGCCGCCACCGTCGGGTCCGTGCTGTTCGCAGACAACCTGAAGGGTGTTCTCCTCGTCATCACCTCTAGCGCCTTCATCGGCGCTAGCTTCATCTTCAAGATGCTGGATTTTTTATCTGTAAGGCGTTGGAGGGTACGGTTATCTCGTGGAGCGAGAGCCGGGAGGAGAGAGAGAGAGGGAGGGGGGGGGGGGGGGAGAGAGAGAGAGCCGGGGGGACAGTTAGAGAGAGATATGGAGAGAGAGAGAGAAATACGGGGAGAGAGAGATCCGGGAAAAGAGAGAGATCGAGAGAAGAAGAGAGGGAACGGCTGTGATCGCGAGAGAGTTTTGTCTAGTAGCATTTGGTTCCATTTTGTCTAGTCAGCACAAAACTATCATCCCTTGTTATATAGATACATAAATCTTTTGATTTAACATAATTTTAACTAAAACTTATAAATAAGAAAGAAAAATAGAAAATAGAAGTAAGAACAAAGATACAATATTAGGATTGAATAGCCTATATATCTTTATTAAAATATTTTTCTTAATTCAATATTTATAAGCTTGCAAGAAAGTGAAAGAAATAAAGAATCTGATACATGCTCTCTTACCTACTGAAGTGAATCAATAAGAAGGTAACTATATACATGAAAAAAAAATTCGTGTCATCTTTATTGCTAGCACACGAAGATTATGTGGGGGAGGATTTCGGCCGTCGTACGTGACCCTCCTCCAACAGTCGAGTGAAAAATTTACCCTTAGGGATGTGGCGCGCTTCGAAGCGCTGAGTTGTGACTTGTTGGGCTGTCACACAAGCACTGTTGAGTAGAAATGTAGAGAAAGAGATGACACAAGATGTGATAACGGAGTTCGGCCGAAGCCTACGTCTCCGTACGGTAAGACGCAACCTTTGAATCCACTATCTCTGAGTAAACAATAGAGCTACTCTCAACAGGCTGATGAGTGCTTCTTACAAGTAATCAGAGGCTGGAAAAGGAGTCTGAAAACAAGAAAACTTGAAGAGCTCTGGAAAACAGAAAGTGGGTTTCTTGTCTGAAATTTTGGATCCTTGAGTCATTTACAGGGTCTACTATTTATAGAGGTTTGGTTTATTTAGGGAATATTCTAGAAATATTTTCAAGAATATCCGGGCTTTGGTAAATACACGGGGGGATTTACAAGACCCCAGATAGTGCAAGTGCCCCCCAGGTATGGCTGTCGGTCCCACCGTCATACTCGTGGACCCTAGGCAGGGCTACTGGTCTCACCGTTGGACTCGTGGGCCCCAGGCAGGGCTGCGGGTCCCACCGTTGGGCGTTAGCCAGATTTTGCACCCATAGTTACCCCCTCCCAGCTAGATAGGTGTTAACCTAACTGGTTGGGATTTTCTGATGTAAAACCGGTCGCTCGTCTGTCGACCCTATGTCTGGGGTTGGTCATCGTCTGTCTGCTGACCTGCTACGTGAGGCCAACCGTTGGGCCCGCCGACCCCCTGTCAGGGGCTAATTGCTATCTGTCTACCGACTCACTACGTGAGGCCAATCATTGGGCCCATCGACCCCTGCCAGGGGCCGATCGGGTGTGCGTCTGTCGACCTGTTGCGCAGGGCCGACCATTGTCTGTATGCCGACCCGTTACGCTAGGCCGACCGTCGTCTGCCTGCCGATCCCCTGTTCGGGGCCGACTGTTATGCGTCTGCCGACCCGATGCGCGGGGTCAACCGTCGTTTGCCTGCCGACCCACTGTCCGGGGCCGACCGTTGCGCCTGTCGACCCTTTATCAGGGGTCGACCAGGTATGCATCTGCCGACCCGTTGCACGGGATCATCCATCATTTGTCTGTCGAAACCCTATTCGGGGCCGACCGTTGCGCCTGTTGACCCTCTACCAGGGGTCAATCGGGTGTGCGTCTGCCAACCCGTTACATGAGACCGACCGTCGTTTGTCTGCCGACCCCTTGTCCGGGACCGACTGCTCTCTGTCTACCGACCCGTTGCGTGGGGTCGATTGCGTGTGTGGTACCCCCTCTCTGTTGGGTACGTGGTAACCTGCATACTGGTTGACTAGGGTCACAAAAATAGCCACGCGCAGGACGGTTCGGGCCAAAATTTGCAGGCATGGGGGCGTTCGGGTAAAACACCCAAGGTCGAGGGGCGTTCGGGTACAAATCGTAGGGTCGGGGGGTTTTGGGTAAAAAACCCTGGGTCGGGGAGTTTTGGGCCAAAATCGCAGCGGCGGGCACAGAGCGGGGCTCGAATGTTGGCTCGACGGCAGCGGTGGGCGCGGTGTGGAAGGGCGGCCGGGCTTGATGGCTGTGGCGGCGGCCGAATGCGGGAAAGATGGTTATGGCGGCAGCCAGGTAGTGCGGATGACACAGGGCGGCGCAGCGCAGGCGGCTGCGGGCTCGGGTTCGACGTCAGCGGCGGTGGCCGGTCACGGGGAAGGGGCGGCAGGGGTGGCCGGGCACGGGGAAGATGGTTACGCGGCGGGAGGCGGCGGTCGGTCAGCGAGGGGCAGCGGTCGGGTGGCGAGAGGCGGCATCCAGGTGGTGGGAGGCGGCTCCGGGCGGCGGGCGTGGCCGGAGGGGGGGGGGGGGTCTTTTTTGGTGTAGGTGTTGAGGGGGATCTTGCAAAGGGGGGGAGTCTTGCAAGAGGGGGGGGTCTTGCAAGAGGGGGGGGGTCCTGTAAGAGGTGGGGGGGGGGAGGGGGGGGGGGCGGTCATTAAAGGGGGGGGGGGGGGGGGGGGGGGGGGTTCTTGTAAGAGGCTTGCGTCATGGAGCAGCTCTACCTCCTGCTCTTAACGATGGAAGGACAATGGGAGCGGCCATCGTTGTACTGTGCATATGTTGAACCCTATGATCATACCTCGGGTGAACGGCCATCGTTTTTTGAGATGGTGGAAGCCTTCTACCCTGGCAGTGAATGGCCTTCATCCAAACTCTTTGGATGGCAGCAACTCTGGGCGAAATACTTTTCATCCAACCGAGTGGATGACAGATGCTTCATTTGTCTTGAATGTTCTTTGTGAGTGGATGCCACTAATCCGTTTGAATATTGATGGATGTGGACCACTTTGGAAGAAAAAATTTCCATCCAACTCAATGGCTTTGGAGGAAATGCAATTTAGCCACCTTGATGGTTGAATACGTCACTTGCGAGGGGGTACCATGTGAATGGATGCCGCTTCAGAAAGCAATTAGATGTCTGGATGTTTTGAATCAAATTTGATTGTCATGCTACTGAACAGCGGTTGATGTCATGAGCAAAGACTAAGGTCGAATGCCGAGACTCAGGTCTTGGACTTTGCTGCCACGTGCCAAGGTTGCAAGCTTCGACTTTCGATCGAATGCCAAGGCGTCAGTCTCGGACTTTGGAAGGTGCCGAGGTGGCAAAGCCTACCTCAGACTTTATCTTCGAATGTCGAGGCTATCTACTCGGGCCGAGACAATGTCGACGTCTCGGGCTTTGGAAGGTGCCGAGGAAGTGAAGTCTGCCTCGGACTTTGTCTTCGAAAGTCGAGGCAAAGGTCGCCTCGGACCGAGACAGTGCCGACGTCTCGGGCTTCGTCAGGTGCCGAGGCAGCAAAACTTGCCTTGGACTTTGTCTTCAAATGCCGAGGCGAAGATCGCCTCAAGCCAAGACGATGTCAACGTCTCAAGCTTTGTCAGTTGCCGAGATGGTGAAGCCTGCCTCGGACTTTGTCTTCGAATGCCGAGGCGAAGGTCGCTTCGGGCCGAGACGATGCCGACGTCTCGGGCTTCGTAAGGTGCTAGGCGACGAAGCCTGCCTCGGACTTTGTCTTCGAATGCCAAGACGAAGGTCACCTCGGGCCGAGACGATGCCAACGTCTTGGGCTTCGTCAGGTGTTGAGATGGCGAAGCCTGCCTCGGACTTTGTCTTCGAATGCTGAGATGAAGGTCACTTCGGGCCGAGATGGTGCCGACGTCTCGAGCTTCGTCAGGTGCCGAGGCTGTGAAGCCTGCCTCGGACTTTGTCTTTGAATGCCGAGGCGAAGGTCGCCTCGGGCCGAGACAATGCCAACGTCACGGGCTTCGTCAGGTGCCAAGACGGCAAAGCTTGCTTCAGACTTTGTCTTTAATACCGAGACGAAGGTCGCCTCGGGCCGAGACGGTGTTGACTTCTCGGGCTTCGTCAGGTGTCGAGGCGGTGAAGCCTGCTTCGGACTTTGTCTTCGAATGCCGAGGTGAAGGTCACCTCGGGCCAAGACAGTGCCAGCGTCTCGAACTTCGTCATGTGCCAAGGCGGCGAAGCCTGCTTCGGACTTTGTCTTCGAATGTCAAGGTAAAGGTTACCTTGAGCCAAGACGGTGCCAACATCTTTGGCTTCGTCAGGTGCCGAGGTGGCAAAGCTTACTTCGGACTTTGTCTGCGAGCGTCGAGGTGGTGTGGAGCACCTCGGACTTTGCTTTCGAATGCCAAGGTTGTCACCTTGTGCCGAGATGATGTCGACGTCTCAGACTTCGTTAGGTGCCGAGGTGGCGAAGCTTTCTTCGGACTTTGTCTTTGAATGCCAAGGTAAAGGTCGCCTCAGGCCGAGATGGTATCGACGTCTCAGGCTTTGTTAGGTGCCGAGGCGGTGAAGCCTGCCTCGCACTTTATATTTGAATGCCGAGGCAAAGGTCGCCTCAGGCCGAGACGGTGCCGACGTCTCAGGCTTTGCTTTCGAATGCCAAGGTTGTCACCTTGGGCCGAGACGATGTCATCGTCTTGGGATTTTCTTTCGAATACCAAGGTTGTCACCTTGGGTCAAGACGATGTCGCTATCTCGGGCTTTGTCTAGTGCCGAGGCGGTGGAGCCTACCTCATATTTTGTCTTTGAATGCGGAGGCAAAGGTTTCCTCGGGCCGAGACGGTGCCGACGTCTCAGGCTTTGCTTTTGAATGCCAAGGTTGTCACCTTGGGCTGAGACGATGTCACTGTCTCGGGCTTTGCCTTTGAATGTCAAGGGCGGTGCCTTGGGTTTGTTAATCGATGGGGGTTAGAATTCGGAGTACTTAGCATGGTGCCTTTGTATCGGTTGGACTTAGACGAAGCGCTATGTCAGTCGAAACTACATCGGGGTTACGTAGCTTTATACCGTTGCAGGTTAGCCGACTGTGTTCCAATACGAACTGGACTAACTGTGGTGAGGCACTAGTGCATGTGTCCTTACGTCACAATAGGAGCATGTGTGACGCCAATGATTCAGAGTACTCAGTGTAGCGCCCTTGTATCAGTTGGACTTAGGCGAAGCACCATTTCAGTCAAACCTACGTATCAGTACACGTAGCTTTGTACCATTGCAGATTAGTCAGCCATGTTACAACGCGAACTGAACTAACTGTGGTGAGGCACTAGTGCATGTGTCCTTACTTGACAACGGGAGCATGTGCGATGGATGGCAATGATTCGGAGTACTCAGCGTAGAGTCCTTGTATCGGTTGGACTTAGGCGAAGCACCGTTTCAGTCGAACCTACGTATCGGGACACCTAGCTTTGTACCGTTGCAGGTTAGTCGGCCGTGTCATAATACGAACCGAGCTAACTGTGGCGAGGCATTAATGTATGTATCCTTACATGACAACGGGAACATGTGCAATGCCAATGATTTAGAGTACTCAGTATAGCGCCCTTGTATCAGTTGGACTTAGGCGAAGTGTCGTTTCAGTCAAACCAACGTATCGGGACACATAGCTTTGTACCATTGCATGTTAGTCGGTCATGTTGCAACGCGAACTGAACTAACTATGGCGAGGCATTAATGCATGTATCCTTACGTGACAATAGGAGCATGTGTGACTCCAATGATTCAGAGTACTCAGCGTAGTGCCCTTGTATCGGTTGGACTTAGGCAAAGCGCCATTTTCAGTCGAACCTATGCATCGGGACCCATAGCTTTATATCGTTGCAGGTTAGTCGACCGTGTCACAACACGAACTGAATTAACTGTGGCGAGGCATTAATGCATGTGTAATTACATGACAACGGGAGCATGTGTGAAGCCAATGATTCAGAGTACTCAGCGTAGCGCCCTTGTATCAGTTGGACTTAGGCGAAGGGCCGTTTCAGTCAAACCTACGTATCGGGACACATAGCTTTGTACCATTGCAGGTTAGTCGGTTGTGTCGCAACGCACCAAACTAACTGTGGCATTCAGTAGAAGTTGAGATAGAATTTGATAGTCTTCGATAAAACTTGAAGCAACTGTCATTTCATAGATAACTTGGAAGGTGTTACATCATGGATTTCAGATAAGAGACTTTCCGAGTTATTAATAGTCGGCGGTCTTTTACTCTGATCGGTTGATGGGGTGCTTTCCTTTGGTATCCGTGGTCTTCTGAGGCTCTACAGGTCTATCGTCTGCTCGCCTCGGCCTCTTAGAGATTCCATCTTACTCAGCCTAAGCGTTGCGAGCTTGAGCTGTTGGTTTCGTTGGTGCCTTATCAGAAAGGCACTTTGTTGAGCGTCCAAAGGGTGCGATTTATCCCTTCTTTATTATGCATATCTCATCACTCTCTTACGTAAAACAATCATATTATAAGTAAAATGCATAAATCCTTTTTCATCATTGCATAACCCATTTTCATACAACACAAACAATATATTACTTTGCAATCATATATTACCTGCATGAGAAATACGGAGATCGATATTGCAAATTATATTTTAAATTTTTATTGATTAAGTATCGTATCAAAATCTGATGGATGTTATTTTATGTTTGATTTTCAAGAAATCGACCTGGTTCTCGATGCAGTTAGCCCAAGAGCATTATGACCAAGCAATGGATATTCTCATGGCAATTCGACGGAGGATACATTGCCTGTTTGGAGGCCTTATGAAGAGGGATGCAGAAAAGGACAGTTGTTTGAAGTCGGGCGATCTGACGTCACCAACTCAACATATTCCTAGCTTCGGATCACTGAAGGACTACGCAAATGCCAATGACTTGACATGGAAGAATTGATGAGTTCGGACGGCTCGGATGGTTACCTAAGCATATTCCTTTCGCTTCTTTCTTTCTTTTCTTCCTTTATTCCCTCTCTCATCATAGCCATTCACCCATTAGTATGATCGAGCACTTCGAGGCGTACATACAAACCCGAGACTAATGCATACGTACCTGATATGATTCAAACTTCCACTTACGATTGACCAATCATAGCCATTCGTGCTTCCATCCAATGGCACAAGCATTCCCGCTTGTATGCATATCGCAGCCGTCCATTTTACCCAATCCAACCATCTATGCCTTTAAAACCCATGCAGTACCTACCCTACTCAAGCCTACGCTTCCAAATCTGAAACTAATCCGTGATGTACCCAACTATGCATAATCACACACCTTATTCTCTCTCTAGTCATAACCTTCCATTACATCTAAATCAAAACCCCTCAACCCATGCAAATCCATGCATCTGTAGAACCCCACCAACCAACTCCAGCTGCATGGATGTGACTTCATCACCGGCCCACACATCTTTCCTTTTCTCCCTCTATGATCACAGCCATCCTTTGAAACCCAAGCCCAGCACTCCATTACACCCAACAACCCATGCATGCACCGATTTCATCTCGATCACAGTCGTTCGCACAACTCTCTTTCTCCTCCTTCTATTTTTCCTGTGACCCCCGTTTCTCTCTCTAACCCGGCTTCCGAGATCCCATCTCTCTTTCAACTGAATCTCCTATTTTTCTTCCGACCCAAACAACATCACAGCCGTCCGATCCAATCCTCATGCGTCACCCCTCATTAACTGAGCTAGCTAGCCGAGTCCCCCACGTCCTCCTAAATTTACCCTTTCCCATCCGGACCTCATCGCAGCCGTCCATATCTGAAAACCCATCTTGTACCATGCATGCATGCAAGCACCCAACATGCACGCTGCGATCACAGCCGTCCATTGCATTAAACCTATGCATGCATGCATTATTTCTGATGTCCATGCTGCCCCTTAAGTGCGGATCTCTCTCTCTCTTTCTATATTCATTCATCTCCTTATTTTTCCGGCGACCCAAGCCCCCATTCCGAACGTCTCTCTCTAAATTTTTCTCTCATTTTCTCTCTCTATCTCTGATTTCTCTCTCTTCTCTCTTCTCTTTCCTTTTTAGCTGTCCAGGTCACCCACGAGAATCTCACTTGTGATTTTCTCTCTCTAAATCTCTCAACCGAACGTCCCTCTCTTTACCATATTTAGAACTCCATCACAACCATCCATTACATCCGAGGCACAAACCCGACCCGATCCTAGCCGTCCAGTCCCTTAACCGCCCAGTTCTCTCTCTCTCTCTCTAAAATCTGCTCGTGCCCGTTTCCTTAATTCGCTCTCTAATCCGATTTTCTCTACTCTTTCCTTTTTCTCTCTCTAGCTTTAACTGAAACCCATGCAGCCTTTATGTCCCACTCTTTCTTTCCTTTCTCTCTCTTTCTTAATTTCTCTCTCTAGATTCCAGCCGTCCGTGTCCTCATATACATAAGAGCTTACTCATCTGACCTAGCTCTCTCATATTCGATTTTCTCTATCGTTCGATCCCCATCGCGATCTCTCTTTCTCTTTCCTTATCCGGCTCGGGCCATGCACGTAAATCTCCTAAAATTCACCCGAACGTCCCTCTCTCTAGCTTGCCTTATCTGCACCCCAAAGTATCACGAAACCCGGACATTCTATCTCTCTCAAACCGTGAACCCCATCGCATCCGAGCCTATCTCTCTAACCCGGCCTCTCTCTCATCTTCTCTCTATATAATATCCATCTTCTACGAACCCGAGGGTGATCATCACAAAGAGGCCGCTGCCACCTTCCACCTAAACTCCATCTCTCATCCACCATCATTCACCATCTTCTTCACCACCGAGTCCTAGCCATCACCTCCCATCACCATCTTCCATCTTTCCTGTGCCAATATCGACCAAAACAAAAACCCTAATCCTCCACCTCCCATAATCCTCCGTCATTCGTCCATCATCCATACCGTCATCACGCCACCATCAAAGCTACGACGTGAACGAGCTGAAGCAGAGGAAGCATCGAGAAAGGCGAAGTCCACGGAGCAATCTTCAAAGATGATCTGTACTTCGTTTATTTTTATTTTTTCCTTTGATGTAACAAAAGACATGCGTGGCTAAATTCCATAGCTTGGGCCAATGGGGAATTACTAGTGTTCTATGTTATTTTTGGGATTGATCATGGACTTTGTTATCAATGTTTAAAATAGAATATTCCGCTAATGCATATTGATATATTCTCTAGATTTTTCATGCATTAGATATAGTGAATGCTTATCTTAGATTCATTATGATCATATGATGGTTAATACTAAGAATTAATGTTACATGCAATAGTATGTCTAATGCTTATCCTTTTATAAGTATTCTATATATGTTTACTCCATGCTTGTTTTCATTGCTAAATCATCCGATTAGAATCTGTCCTTACGACGATCTAATTGAGTACAATATAATGATCAACCTTAAACTATCATAGGATGCTAGGATGAACCCTGAAGCCTAAGTTTTCTCCTAATCCAAGTACTTTTTCATAATTAAATTGCTTTAGTATTTATTATACACTTAGTTTTTGTTAATTTAATTGCTTAGTCAATCTAATCAGACTCTCAACCATTGTTAGCTAGATTAGGTTCCAATCAACTTTAGATTTATTGAGTTTCTTATCAAAGTCCCTGTGCGATCGACCTCGCTCTGTTGCACTACAATCCACGATTCGTGCACTTGCGAGTACAATTAAAATATCACAACACGCTTCTCGAGGTCATGTTTCTTGCGAGCAACTTGATCGTCCTCCACCTTAATCTCCTTTTGAATTCGATCGAATAGCACTCCGAGGGAAGCAGGAGGATTACGGATGAGGTCATTGTAGATATGGAGGCCGGTCAAAGCGTAGGGCATTCTAGAATGCGAGCATGATCGCTTTATCATCGAGGTGATGTCCGGAAAGCGCAGCATGCTCGTTCTGGAACCTCCGAGAGAACTCTTAGAGGGTTTCATCCGATCGCATCCTGAGCCGGTAGAGGCTGTTGTAGCTCGTGTGTCCTGAGCGTGGATTTTCTGTATTAACATTAATAAAGTTAACTATTGGTTATTGTATTTATTAGAATACTACTTTGGTGTATGTTAATTCATATAGAATAAAGGACCCTAGGGAGCACAGTAGGCCACTGAGGCGCATAGTGGATCCATGCTTGGGAGACCAAGTGGA
This sequence comes from Chamaelirium japonicum, assembly GCA_947650365.1. Taxonomy (NCBI): domain Eukaryota; kingdom Viridiplantae; phylum Streptophyta; class Magnoliopsida; order Liliales; family Melanthiaceae; genus Chamaelirium; species Chamaelirium japonicum. The sequence goes on along the minus strand of OX393550.1, from coordinate 85,613,360 downwards.
CCAGTTTTGTGTAGACCTAGAACTAGTTCACAGCTTTGGTGATGTCGGTCGCTTCACCGAGAATAAGTTGTTGGCAGATAGAGGATGTGGTGAAGTCTCCACCACGGAAACGTGGGATTCTCATTCACCTAACCAAGCACGATGATCGTGTTGAACAGGAACCAAGATGGTGCATAGTTCAATGATTCAGATATTAATGCATAAACCGTCTTACTACTATAGATAATATGTCTTAACCCAGAGGAACCATATACACTGGGCCAACTAGTTGAGTGGTGCTTTGATGTGCCAATGTGTGTGGACCTTCTATAGTCCAATACCATGGTATATTGGGTTACCCGGCTGGCACTTAAGTGGCATGCAATCCCTACAGGCTATCCGACGTCCAATATTGGATGGGTACGTTTTAATGAGTTAATCTGTTCATATAATTAATCCAGGCCTGGTGGTTGTCAGTATGACTGACGATATTTCGGATGCTAGGCATAGCACTGGAAGGTGTGTGGTGTTATAGATGACAAGTCATCAAATTCTAGTTAGATGATCGATCGAGATCTGACGGTGCTCCCCACCACCCAAGTCGAATCATGGCACCAGTAATATGAGGGACTAAGGATTATCAGAGTATAGTAGAGAACAGGGTTACGAGGGAGTAACATAAGTTTAGGATCACTAGAGTTCAACTCGCATCGCACTCTGGGTGGCTACGCGGGTTAATCAAATTAGGGCTGATTAACGAAACTTTTGATGTCTCACCGGAATAGTTAATCAGGGATCCGGTTGGAGCTAGAGATCCTGAACCTTGAAGGTTCCACCCTATCAGTACGTATAGAAATTATTCCCTGACCTGGTTGGATATGTTGGATGCGAAGTAGCACGATGGAGCGCAAGTTCGAAGCCTAAGAACCTAATTCACATGTGTTAGGAGCTGTAGGATATTTTGGTAAATACTAAAATATGGTTCAGAATATATTAAATATAGATCTTAAAATGAGCGGAATAATTCCAGTAGCTCATAGGCACTGACAAAACTCGATTCCGAGTAGCACACCTCACTCAATCTCTCTTACAGTGTTTCACTTTTCGTGAATGACGTTTTCGTCCAGGCTTCACGATAGACATGGAGAAATCCTAAAACCGACCCCCCCTCATCCCAATCCCCTTGGGGCCGGCCCTAGCTTGCGTAAAGCACTTGGGGACCGGCCCTATAAGAGGATTAGAGAGAGGGGGCCAGCCTGAGTGCCTCCCTCTCCTAAAACCTGAGCCCCCCCTCTCCTTTCCCTCTTTGTGGTTTCGGCCAAGGAAGAAGGAAGAAGAAGGAGGAAGGAAGGAGAAGGAAGAAAAGAGAAAGAGAAGGAGGAGATCTCGCGGCTCGCCATCGTCTTTGCAACGAATTCCTCCGTTAGCTTGTAGTTTTTGCACTCAGAAATATGACTTTGAGGATTCCTCCCTTCGCAAAGGACAAAGTGTCATCCGACAGCTTCCCTTGCGATTCACATGCGGTTTATCATTGTTTTATTCTCTTCGGATCATAGATCCACAAGGTATGATGATTCTAAACATCTAACTAGATGCATGCATGTCTTCCGTAGATCATAGTATGCCTCTAGGGTGTCCATACACATGCTAAGATTATAGATTTCCATGTAGATTATTTTGTAGAATTAATTGTAATGAAACATACACCGTAAGATCTTCGGATCTATCTTTTGCTTCCGCTGTGACTCTGATAATAGGATTTAATTCCAACAGAGGGAGTCCAGCTTCTTTTTCGGTTTGAGGTTCAATCGATAATGATGGACGAAGATCGAGATCTGCCAGGTCTCCGAACAGGCTGACAGAGCCTATGGAGAGATTGTGATACCAATCCAACGACATGTCATCCAGACTGCCGGCAAAGGTGCGGCATAGAACCTAGTTGTCGTGGTCGTATGGTGTCAATGCTTGTTTGAAGGAGAGGACGTGTAGCGTCGGATCTCCCGTTAGACAATTGAACTTAGGGAGAGCAACGGTCTTCCATCCTCGAAAAAATTAGGCCCAGAGAATCTGCCGGTGAAGTGGCCCTTCTGAGGCGTGGTTATTCCTTCGATCGTTCCGTAGTTCAGGGAAGTATCTCGAAGGTCAAGGAGGGAGATGGGGCTCGAAAGTTCTTCCTTCTTAGTGATGCTTCACCAGGGCTCAGTTGTTGCTGAGGTTCGACTGAGCTCCGGATTGATATCTTCTGCTGTGAACATCCTTTCGACTGGTAGAGTTAGAGGATGATACTGAGTTGAGTGGCTTTGGATGATGAGTTGACTCGTCGAGATGTTCCCAGATGCTCTGTTTAGCCGAAGGAGGCGAGGGTCCCCTTGAAGGAAGCTTGAGGGATCGTTTGGAGGTATCGACGACGGATCGTCTGGATGGAGCGGGAGAGACATGGAGCGGGCGGTGGACGTTTGCTCCGTTGTTGATACCAGTAACTGGTCGTGGGGGATCAGCTCTTCCTCCGATAGTTATTTATCGGAGGGAGTCTTTTTCTACCTTGAGAGCCACATTCTGCTTCATGGGAGTGAGGAGTTGGATGTTCTCTGCTGTGATTTGGTACGATGTTTAAGCATCGGCACTAGGAGAGACATGCGCTTCCTACAAGCGCAAAGGGATTTGGTCGGCGAGTTAAGGTGACCGTCGAAGTTGAGCCTGGACGGTGCGATCAATCGATGGGCAACTCCTCGAATTAGCCACAAGCTACTGTTCCAGATGTTGGCTTGTTGCGAACCAATAACTCATCAAGCGAGTCATTGATGCTGAGCGTCTAGGTGCATGCCACTTTTGTAACATCCCAAAAATATTAATGATTAAAATAATATAACAAAGAATTTTCTATAAAAATTCCAAAACAAAAATCAGACAGCGCTATTGCGTCCGACACGTCAAAACGATCAAAAATCCTATACAAACTTTTACGTTTTGAGCACGTTTAGAGCATTTAAAAATTAAAGAAAAAATATAGCCAATGTAAGGTTTCGAACTAGGGACCTATCAGCAGAATTTTAACTTTTTTCCCCTAACCAGAAAACCCTTAAAACTTTTCGATCTAAAAATCAGAAAAGTAATTATTATAGTAAGGGGGGAGACCAAAAGGCTGAAACAATAAAGGGGCTATTTTTCATTTAAGGCCCTGGGACTTTTTGTATTTTCGAAAGGACTATATAAACCCCCCCTCTACAACAGATTTCTTCACCCAAGTCCTACCTCGATATCCGTGCCCACCCAACCACCACCTACAAAACCTTCATCGCCAGCCGCCGCCGCCGGTCACCGCCGCCGCCAGCCACCACCTCCGACCGCCGATCGCCGCCACCACCTCTGGCCATCAACCGTCGCCGGCCACCGCCACCTCCGGCCGCCGCCTCACACCACCCCGGGTTGTCGGGTCAGGTATGAAATTTAAACCCATTTAATTCGGATTTTAACCCGTTATATATTAGGTGCAACATAAATAAAAAAGAAGACTAATTTGAATAGAACCCATGACCTCTCTAAACAATAATATTAGAAGGCTCATTCTAACCAATAGAATGCTTTATGATTTTTGTTAAAAATCACATATCATTAAATATATAGATTATCAAGGTAAACTGTATTGATCATATGTTACCCATACGGACTCTGAATTGAGCCCCGTCAGGGACCTTGGACTCGTAATGACAAAATACACCTACTGAGATCATAAAATATCAGAACCGATAATTAAAAAATAAATTTACCATTTTACCCCTAAGGTAAAATGGTCATAACCTTTTTATTTGAACTCGGAATCGAATTCCGTCTACGACCACATGATTGTGGTTATGATTCGGAACCACCGATATTATAAAACCCCTAAACCTAATAGGCCACAAATATAGTTTTTGTTTTAAATTTCTGGGCCGAAGCCTAATAAAACCCTTAAGCCTTTGGGCCAAAGCCCATTAACCATTCAGCCTCTGGGCCTAAGCCCATTAACCCATTAAGCCTCTGGGCCGAAGCCCCTCAACCTATTAAACACCGTGGGCCGAAGCCTAATAACAAACTGTGATAAAACAACTCTGCCTTCGTTAAACTGCACCGCTATTGATGAGAGCAACCTGACCTTTTTACTAAAGGCAGACCACCCATTTAAATTCTGTCAATACCAACTATTTTGGCCATACCGGGAGCAAACGAACTCTGAATTGAGTTCCGTCTACGTTCACGGTTTCAGAATGAAAAAATCTACAAATTGGGTATAAATTCAAAGTATTTTAGAAATGACCAAAATACCCCTAAAGGATAAAATCTATTAAATAAATTAGTTAAGTAAACAAATATAAGGAGTCCACATCGAAATTCGTTTCCAGCGAATCCTTAGAGAAATTATCGTAAAAACTAACAAAATATAGTAATATATTTCAGGTCGTGAGCTTACTAAGGTATCCTCATCAGAAGAAAGATTCTACGACGCTTCAGGTAGGGGACTAAACCTAGTTAATTCTTGATAAGTGTTTGTCATTGAAATAATGATAGTATGTTATGGATTTGTTAATTTTTAAAATGTATTGATCATCTCAATTGAGTGTGGGGCTGTCCCTGGCTTGCGGGCCTAAAAGATAAATCATTGGTGTGGAGCTGTCCCTGGCTGCGGGCCAAAAAGATAATTCTGGGTGTGGGGCTATCTCTGGCTGAGGCTAAAAAGTATCCTGGGTGTGGGTCTAGCCCTGGCTGAGGCCAAAAGGTAACCTAGGTGTGGGGCTAGCCCTGGCTGAAGCCAAAAAGAAACCTAGGTGTGGGACTAGCCCTGTGTCAGACAAAAAGTGCCCGGGTATGATTGTGATTCCTACCCTGGTTTGAGCCTAAAAGGAAATCGGATGATCAATAACTTTTAAATTACTATTCATATTCATGTGAACTGGTGTTTTCAGTACATTTATCTTACCATGAATGAACAAGGTTTAATAGGTGAGTCAGTGGATTAAACTCACCCCCTTACAAGTGTTATGAACCCTACAGAGACTGATCCTTCAGGACAAGGAATAGAGGAAGAGTGAATAGAGAATGAACCAGAGGGAGTCGAGGATCCGCTCTACACTCTATACTACGAGGATGCGGGAGCGGAGATGTGAAGAGTTGAAGATTTAAGATGTCACATTAAAGCTTTAAGTTTTTAGATATCGAGCTATGTATCAAACCTTTATAGTATAATGCATGGTTACGAATAAAAGAGGCTCAGTTAATTTCCATATTTGATGAAATTTAATTTATATCAAGTTTTTCTTCTAACACCCCAGTGTTATACAGGTTGATTTAATCCGTAAAATACCAGGGCGTTACAACTTTCCTCTTGCTGGTCCATCGGTGTCTTCGCCATTTAAGTACAGCGATGGAGACAAACGGATTACTCGGGCAACTAGTATCTGCTATCAGAGGAGTTAGGAAACTTGGACGTTGCAAGTTGATAGGATTCGTATCCCACAGACGGCCCTAAACTGTGGGGGAGGATTTCGGCCATCGTACGTGATCCTCCTCCAATAGTCGAGTGAAGGTTTTACCCTTCGGAATGTGGCGCACTTCGAAGTGCTGAGTTATGACTTGCTGGGCTGTCACACAAGCACTATTGAGTAGAAAGGTAGAGAAAGAGATGACGCAGGATGTGATAACGGAGTTCGGCCAAATCCTATGTCTCCGTGCGGTAAGACGCAACCTTTGAATCCACTATCTCTGAGTAAACAGTAGAGCTACTCTCGACAGGCTGATGAGTGCTTAGTACAAGTAATCAGAGAGTGGAAAAGTGGGTTTCTTTTCTGGAATTTTGGATCCTTGAGTCATTTACAGGGTTTGCTATTTATAGAGGTTTGGTTTATTTGGGGAATATTCCAGAAATATTCTTAGAAATATCTAGGGTTTGGTAAATACCTGAGGGGATTTACCAGACCCCAGATAGTGCAAGTGGGCCCTAGGTAAGGATACGGGTCCTACCGTCATACTCGTGGACCCCAAGCAGGGCTGCGGGTCTTACCGTTGGACTCGTGGGCCCCAGGCTGGGCTACGGGTCTTACCGTTGGGCGTTAGCCATATTTTGCACCCACAGATTACCAGGCCGGGACTCGGGGGTGGTGAGCAGGGTGCAGCAAAGATTTGATCAGGAGATTATGGGAGAGATCCTCTGGAGGGTCCCTTTGATCCATGTCTCCATGTTACTTTGTGCGAGAGCTCTGGAGGGGTTGCCCAAGATAGAGATCTTTACAGGTTGAGGGTTTCTTGAAAGGCTAAGGAGTCTTAATTTGCCGTTGTTTTTGTCCCTTCTATGCTTTACGCTTTCTCGGCTAGTGGGCTTTTGGCTTTATTCCTTGATCTTCATGTCTCCCCTGGCTCTTGCTAGAACTCGACACCCTTGATCGTCGGTTTGCGGCATCAATCGTACTTCTGGCGTCGGCTTTGGCTTTGGCTTTGCTTTGGTGTGGCTCTGGCTTTTGCTTTGCTTTGGCCCTTGTACTTGAACGTAGACGGGTAGAAGCTTGCGGTGCTTTAGTTCTTTTGGACTTTGCGTCGCATCGGCTAGAACATTCGATGCTTTGCTCATGACCATCGTAGTTGCTTGGCTTTGACACGTGTGTTGCTTTGGCTCGGGCTTTTCAGTTGCTTTGCTTTGGCTTCTAGCATTGGCTTTTGCTTTGGCGTTAACTCGATCTTCTATTCGAACGACGATGGTTACGTCTCTAAGGCTTCTTTATTCTCCCTGTTTTTTGGGGTTGAACTTCGGCAACGATAGTTATGACATCAGCTTTAGCTTCTTTTCTTCTTCGGGCTTCTTTGGCGTGATCGGAGTCAAAGGCTTCTTTTGAAGATGACGGTTGTATCACCGATCTCCATGCGACGGTTGTGGCATCAGCTTTGGCTTCTCTTATTATCTGGGCTTCTTTGGCATGATCAAAATTAAAGGCTTCTTTTGAAGATGGCGGGTGTAGTATCGATCCTTGTGTGATGGTTGTAGCATCGGCTTTTATTAATGAAGACGACAGGTGTAGCACCGATCTTCATGTGACAGTTGTGGCATCGGCTTTTGCTTCTCTTCTCCTCCGGACTTCTTTGGCATGATCGGAGTCAAAGACTTCTTTTGAAGATGGCGGGTGTATCACTAATCTCCGTGCGATGGTTGTGGCATCGGCTTTGGCTTCTTTTTTTCTCTCAGCTTCTTTGGCATGATCGGAGTCGAAGGCTTCTTTTGAAGATGACAGGTGTAGTATCGATCTTTGTACGATGATTGTGACGTCGGCTTTTGTGGATTAAGACGGCAGGTATAGAACTGATCTTCATACGACGGTTGTTGATGAAGACAGTGGGGGTAGCACCAGCTTTGGGCCTTCTTCTCCAAGCTTTCTTCTTCATGCGAGGAGTCAACACTTGTGTTGAAGACGACGGGGTGTTGTCGACTTCGACCTTCTCCTCCGGCTTTTACTTTTGGCGTCTTTGAAATTAATGAAGATCGTTGGAGATGTCGGGGTGATGACGACTCCAGGCCTTTTTCTCCAAGCTTTCTTCTTCATGTGAGGAGTCGAAGGTTTGATTTTCGAGTACAAGGCCTTCGCTTTGATGAGGACTTCGATGGGCAACTTCGCTTTGTTAGGGATGCCCCTTTTCGTTCCTCGCAAAGCCTTCGGTCTTCAAGCGTTGGAGCCCTTTGCAAAGCCTTCTTGTCTTCAGCTTTTGACCCTTGATACCTTTCTCCACCCCCTCTATTTATAGATAAAGGGGGGAGGTTGGAAGAGATATGGCTATAATTTTGTGCATCTATCCAATATCTCTCCCCATAACCATCAAAATATTGTTTCTTATTTTGGGGAAAATAACATTGATCCCTTTCCTTATTTTGTGGGGATGGTTATGGGCAAGATGTGGCTTGATCTTTGAAGACATATTACCATCTTTGCACCTTTCAATTGCATGACGACACAATATCATCTTGTCCGTCAAATCGAGGGATCATCGTGGATCTATGGTTGTGTAGACGTCCACGCCACCTCCTCCTGCATCGAGGTGATTATTATTTCTTTTCTTTTCTTTTCTTTTTCTTTATGGCCAGCCACGTCTCCCCATGGGGGAGGGGGCATAGTTTCCAAGAGAGGGGCCAGTGGGCCCACTTGCATGGGTTTGCTTGAGTTAGGTCTGGTATGTGTTAGCTGGGTTTCGCATGCGGTCTGTTATGTGCGGGCCGGGTTCGCATGCGGGCCATTGTGTGTGGGCCAAGTTTCACATATGGGCCGTTGTATGCGTGGCAAGTTTCACATTTGGGTCAGGTTTGATCCGTGGGCTAATTTTGGTGCCCATAAATGCCCCCTCAAGGTCGAGTGCGCCCGCGGGAAACGCATATCACTTGGCCTTGATCGCGTATTTGCGTGGGATTGATACCTTTATAAGGACCCCCGCCTTTTCGTTTCATTCATTGTTGCTAGCACTGGAGACGAAGGGATTTGGAGATGAAGTCTTCTGGCGGCTTGGAGACGAAGACTCTCGCTAGGGTTTCTATTGTCTTTCTCATTGCGGGTTTCCTCTTGCTTTGAAGATGACGCGAACGTCGACGGCGGCCGTTGCACGAAGTCCGAAGGCATCTCATGGGAGATAGGAGCGTGAAGGCGAAGGCAACGCGTCTCGGCGGAGTCCCATGGCGGTGCGGGGATGACGAAGGCACGAAGATGAAGGCGATGCGTCTCAACGGATCGAAGCTTCTTCGGTATGGGAGTGTAAAGATGGAGTCAAGTCATCGCGGCCGAGAGTGGGATGACTGTACGACTAGCACAACAAGCGGAGGAGGCGGAGTTGTCAAAGGCGAGGTAGGGTTCCTCCCTCTTCTTCTTCCTCCTTCTTCTTCCTTTTCTTCCCTTTTTCTTTCTTTTCTTTCTTTCCTTTTTTTTTCTTCTTTTTCTTTCGTACTTTTTTTTTTTCTCTGTTCTGTCTTCTCTATGTCGACTTGCTGATTTAGAAGGAAGAAAAGGGGGTTGCAGCCTTTGAAGGAAGAACAGGGGGCTCCCCCCTCCTTACTCCGTCCCTTTGGCTGTGGCCCCCTTTTGGGGCTGCAACCCTCTTACCGGTTTGAGCTCCCCACACTCAGTCCCTTTACGTTATGGGCCTGTAGCCCCCTTTTGGGGCTGCAGCCTCTCTTACCAGTTCCATTTATTTATTTATTTTTTCTTGACTTGACTGGTCTTGACTCTCTTTTTTTTGACTTTCTATCCTAGGCTTGTACTTTCTTCTCATCTTCTCAACTTGTTTTTCCTTTTTCTTTTTTTTGGGAATTGACTTGTATCCATTGTCTTTCTGCAGGCCTCGTCCCTCTAAGTATTTTCCGAAGGCTGGCGAGATCGTTAAGGAGGTCTAATGCGGGAGCAAAGTGACTGGCGAGGTTACACCTGGGCAGGCTGAGCAAGGCGGGTTGGATGTTCTTTTGGACGACCGCAGGTTGTTGGAAGCCTATGGAGAGAACTTTCTTGTGGCGACATCGGTTTAGAAGACATCGAGATGGACGTTCTGGAGTTCGACGTGGAGGAAAACAAAGCCACGAGCGTCGACAAGGAGCAGACTACTTTAGTCGCCTTCAGCTTGCGGATCTTGACCTTGGTGATAGCTCCAACAGACTTTTTGGCTTATGGAGCTTGCAAAGGATGCAATTGTCACTAATGCATTCATCATTTTTCGGGTTACTGCTTTTGACTTCAATGGCGGTTCCCGTCCTTAGGTAGGCCCGAGCTTTTGCATGAGCTTGGCGGATTTCAAGGCGGACGACTCCTTGTTTGCGAAGCGGATGCACACCTTCCTGGAGGTTGTTCGTGCGTCGATGCGGAAGTTGGAGCCTTGTCTAGAGAGAGCGAAGGCGACCGAGAATACTTTTGCAGCAGAGCTTGCAAAGCAACGGGAGGAACTAACGAAGCGTCGAGAGCTGGTGGCTTCTCCCCCTTCGGGGTTGTAGCACGTGAATGCCCCGAGAGACGAGTTGTTGTAGTGCCTGAGAGATTTCACACAGTCGCTACTGCAGACTTGGTTCGAGTACAGGAGAAGGTGGAGATTACTCGCACGTCGCTTCAGAAGCTGGAGTCAAGTCTGTAGAGAGCAAAGGTGACCGGGAAGGCTTTTGGAGCGGACTTCGCGAAGCACCGAGAGGAACTGACGAAGCGTCGGGAGTTGGTGGCTTCTCCCCCTTTGGAGTTGCGGTGCGTGGATGCCTCGAGAGACGAGCTGCTACAGCGCATGAGGAACTTCCTTTGTGTTTTGGGCTATGCATGTCGGACTTCTTATGGCCTTTTCTGGGCTCCTCTTCTGGAATAGTGGTTTACTTTTTTTTGTTTGGATTGAACCTTTGCAGGCTGCCTACGTACCCTACTGAAAGGGATCAAGTCGCACATAATTTGTTTATTCCTTTTTTTTTTTGGCAAGGGGGGTAACCTTGCGCTAGACATAGTACCTTTTGAGGGACTTACCGCTGGTAGGCGGAGTCGTCACTAGTTCACAGTTGTCGCCCGTCTTCTTCGCTTCAATGTAGTTAGAAGTGAAGATCTTCTTGACTGGAGTTTTGATGATTGTTGGAGTTTGACTGGAGCCTATGCCTCGAGGATCGAAGAATTTGTTTGCCGCTTTTGAGGAGGCGAGCTTGAGTCTTTGTCATGCGATGTGGTATCGCTGCTGAGGGTAGTGAACCGATGTGCCCAGTGCTTTCTTTGTTGCAGTTGACTTTGAACATCAAATATTAGAAATTATTAAATCTGAAAATGATTCAAAAATTCTTCTTCAAGCTTAAGGATGCATGCAAGCCTGCAAGGTAGATCTTGCCTCGAAACTTGTGCACATCCATTCCTGATCTATATCAGTAGGCCTTCATATTCGGCCGTCCCCTGTTTTAATAATTACAAAGCAAATCTGTAAACTAAAACCGAGCCATTTTACAACTCATTAAACTTAACCAACCGAAGGTATACAATGGTGAAGTATGGATTTAGCAGTCTAACCTATATTGGTCATGACACATTGTAAATTATAAACATTCACACTTCTCATTCCTATCTTTTAACTTTGTATAATGGTATATCTAATATTTAAATTTTACGAAGGACAAATAACCACTTTGAAATATAGCTAACTATTCCATGTTTTTTTGTACTTAATAAAATGTCCTATAATTTCTAAATAATTTCCTAAATAATGTCATCTGAATCCAGCAGATAGTCAGCCTTGCATCATGCACAAAATTCTCACACAATAGGGCAAGAGAAACAACCTAGCACGCAATAGACTCAACTTGCTTTTTTTTTCGCTTCTTGGTCTTTAGCTATGAGCATACTATATAAGCGGGGGAGGTTATGCAGCAAACATAGAAGAGAAGTTCGGCGAAAAAGAAAGAAGAAGATGGCCAAGGCTACCATGTTTCTCAAATCGGCCCTCGTTCTCTCTCTCCTGCTCGCCGTCTACGGTAAATTGTACAGTACTCTTATCATGCATTTGGTAGTAATAATAATAATTTTCTTGCCTTTCTCCTTTATCTAATTCTTGTGGCGAATAGTCGGATTTGGAATCTCGGATCCCGTCCAAGCACCACCGACAGATCCTGGCCAGTCAGGAACTTGTGGAACACCCTACGAGGTGGTAGCCGGAGACACATGCTATGCAATTTGGACTAAGGCCGATTTGGGCGAAGATGCTTTCCGAGGTTTGAACCCTGGTATCAATTGCGATGATCTGCAAGTGGGAGAGAAGCTGTGCATCGGCGGCGGACAGCCGGGGATTTGAAGTGCTAGCTTCAGAGTGGTGAATCGTCTCTCTCTAAGTACGGGGGGGCTATGAATAAGGGGGGAATTAAGGGCTGATTTCTCTCTAGTAAGCTAGCTAGCTTCTTCTGTTTGTTTCCTGCAATGGTCAATAATGGAATGTATGAGACGATTCTTTCAATATACTACTATATTATATGGAAGGGAGGAGAGCACACCCTGCTTCCTTACCGATGTGGGATTATTCGAATAAGTTGGGTCTCGGGGAGGGGGATGATCGATCCCGCTTGTATCCAATTAATAACTTGTAGGGGGCTGCCTTAACTCTCCCACGAATGAGAAGTTGTGGGGTGAAAAAGGGTTTGGGGCTGCCTAACCCTCCCTCACATTTTCGGGTTCTCAAAAAAAAAAAAAAAAGTAGTCATAAGCTATTTTGTCCAATGTTTCTAAAGCTAAAATTGTTTCTTCATTTAAAAATATGATCTAAAGGTCAATCCTAGTTGCACATCCATTCTCGTCTTACGAACATCAATTTCTAAGAAAAAGTATCAGATTTTTGGTGATGAAGCTACAAATAACTGAATAAGTATGGGTGCATAAAATATTCACCCCAGCTTGGTGTTTGGATGGAACGGAAGACAAATGTAGTTTAGCTCAAGGGAAGTAAACAACGTCAACTAGGGGTGGCAATAGGTTGGGTTGGGTCGGGTTGAGACATAGGTACAAGGGCAAAACACCCAATCCGAACCCGATCCCTTTAATAAAAGGGTCAAAAACTTAAACCCAAACCCAACCCGCCTAATAAACTGGTTGACATGACCCGACCCGTTTGCTGAATTTTGTGATAATATTGTGCTAATCTAATAAAAACCGTCGAATTAGTTAGAATTGGATCGTAAAAGGGCTTAGGATTGTAGTGCTTGCATCTGGTGCCTACATCATAAAATCAATGAATCCTAGAGGAGCCCGGACAGTGACTCCAAGACTAAGAGTAGTGGCTCGAATGGGTGAGTTCGAGCCCCCCCCCCAGTTCCTAGGGACCTTCATGTTATGAATGACACGCTTACCCCTGATGCATAATAGATAAGATAGTTCAATTAACATAAAACACTTTTACTAAATGATCAACTAGGGTATATATATTGCCAATAATATATGTCCCACGGAATTGATGGATATCTTTACCACCAACACTAATAATTTCATGAGTCTAAATACAATTCAAAACCTATTGTTTATGCACTCCATAGTATTTTTTTTTGCTGGACCTGCCAAGCGATCAAAGGACAGGGCACTAGAGCAAGGGCTTAAGGTGGTCCGAAGATCGAAATGGTAATGGTTGGGATTCACATATGCAAAGGCACTCCATAGTATCAAATAGTATAATACTAAAATGGAGCCCACTCTCCCATATTGTTTATGCACTCCATAGTATTTTTTTTTGCTGGACCGGTCGAGCGATCAAAGAACAGGGCGCTAGAGCAAGGGCTTAAGGTGGTCCAAGATGCTACATCCACTGTTCGGGCAAGTGGTACCATGGAGTGCAAGGACCCGACGAAAGCGTGCACGTTTACAATGATCAGAATCATCGTCGGGAGATGTTGCAGAACGGAAGAACATGATATCTTAGGTGTGATATTCAGGCTTAGAGGTCGGACCCTAGACTTGATTTAGTTTTGGTGTTTTTCTGTTGTGCTCTTTACTTTATGTTTAGAGAACCCCGATAATAATTTTTTTATTAGTCCTGCTTGTGAATTAGTCTCTAGATCAGGTTTAGGGTTAATATTTAGCTTATGGATTCATCAGTGTCTCTATGTATTTTTAACATGTGCGAATCCGGTGGCTATCTAAAAGAAAAGATGGTAACTGCCATCGTGAAAGTTTAGATAGCCGAATACTGTACACCGAGATAGACGTAGTGTTACAGCACCTCTCCAATGGGCACCTTCAAAATAATGCTTGTCGGCATGTCTCCAATGGTGGCCTTAGGTACTTATCCAATGGTGCTCGTTGGGATCTCCGCGATGGTACCCATCAGCACCTCTAGATTTGTTCCCATAGGCACTTCTTCAATGGTGTACGTTACTCTACTTGGGTGGGTAAAAAGGATGCTCCTAAATGTGGATCCAATTCCACTTTAGGGATTATTTGCTTTATTAGCTATTTTGGTTTTTTAATTCTTTCACATAGCAGACGATGTCGTAATTTCTAATATATGTATACAAAATCGGGTAGTTCGACAAGATCTATCTTGGCAATGTTGTTATCATATATTTATATCTTAAACCTCACTTAACAAAAATTTACTAGTTACATGATATTACCTTATTAATATTGTATGTCTTTAAAAATGGTGTCCTTAGGCACTTATCCAGTGGTTCCCGTTTGGCCGTTGGCACCTCAGCAATGGTGCTTGTTGTCATGTCTCTAGTGATGCATGTAGACACTTATCCAATGGTGCCTATTGGTATCTCCGCAATGGTACCCATCAACACCTCTCCAATGGTGCAAGTCCTGATTAGTAGGGGTGGCAATGGATCAGGTCGGCATCAGGTCGGGTTGAGACATATGTATAAGGGCAAAACACCCAACCCAAACCCGACCCGTTTAATAAACGGGTCAAAAACTTAAACCCAAACTTGACCCTCCTAATAAACGGGTTGACCCGACCGGTTTACTAAACAGGTCAGGTCGTGTCGGGTTGGGTTGGTTCGGGTTGGGTCAACATAACCCATGTAAACCTGTCGGGTTGGGTCAAGACGGGTCGGATTAGGCCGTGTTGGTTTAGGTTGGGTTGGGTTGGCTCGGGTCGGGTCGGGTTGGGTTGACATGACCCATTTGGTAAACAGATCAAGTCGGGTCAATCGGGTTATAAGTACAAACCCGAACCCGACCCATTAAATAAACAGGTCAATCGGCCGGGTCGACCCATTTTGACCAAACCCAAACCCGCTAACTTCGGGTCGGGTCGGGTTCGCTAACCAATGGTGCACTGCATATTTCTTCTATTCAAATCAAGTCATTGATGCACCCATCCCCAAATAGGCTCATGCTCCGGTCCACCGTCGAGCTCGACGTGTCAGCCGGATGCCTACAGTCGAGCGGCGTCGACCTCTGCACACACCCGCCTGACCCGTCCCTGAGTGCCCAGTTCGACGGAGACTTGGGTTCAAACCCCTGTAAGCACTGAGGCAGGCTGTCGCGTGCACTGGTACGTACATCCTTCTTCCTCGTTCGCGACAAAGTCGAAGCTGAACGTACCGGAGGCCGTCCCACGGTCCGGTCCGCCACAACCGCGTCACCTCCGGCCAAAAGGAAGATCTGGGCCCGGGGGGTCACTCCAACGCCATCGTGTAGGGCCCCGGAGAGGGGTCGGAGTCGCTACTCCACGCGGTTAATTAGGTTGCGGTCGAGGCCGCTGGTGAGGCTCCACCCGGTCTTCATCCCCCGGCAGCATCGTGTTTGTCGGGTGGTCGATCGAAGCTTTCCGTCGGACAAGAACGTACAATGTATGAAAGAAAAGAAAAGATTGATCTAAAAAGAATTTCTCCAAATTTAAAATTTGCATGGACTACATGTGCTCTTCATAGCAAGCCGATCGGCAGAGAGGACAGAGATGACTGCGCCGGAACCACCGAGAGATGCAGAGCCCATGGAATACGTGCGAGCAGGGCATTCCGGCCACCCAATCCCCTTCCTTGAAATCATCCAAACAGATCGCGCATGTCGCTTCTCGGAACTGGCCGCCGCCTTTGTACACCGCCGTCTTCATCGGCCGCAAGCAAATGTCGGCGGTCAGCTGGAATCCCCAGCCGTTGCAGTCGGCCACTTCTGCTGCCTTGCCGGCACAGTAGGAGAGCTGGCCGATCAGGTACTCCATGGCCACGGGGTCGGCGTGGTTCAGGAAAGACAGCGCCTCGGAGACCAGCTCCACGGGAGACAGAAGGGCGTCGACGGTCGTGCGGCCGGTGAAAACCGTTGCGCCGTTCTTGCTGAGATAGAAACTGGCGCGCGGCTCCCGATCTTCTTTTCCGGGTGCTCCGACGACTGCTCCGCCGTCCTCAAGAAAACGCATTGCGAGTTCGATCACTGGGGCGTTGCTCTCCAGCCGCTCCGGCAAAGGTTGACTGCTCAGAAACTCCATTGTCGAGAGGGAAAGAGATAGAGAGAGACGGTTTGCTCTGTTCGTCTATTTATTGAGTCGGTCGGCCGCGGTCGGTGGGCCCGCGCTCATCACGACCGCACGATGGCAGCCGACCTGAAAGTGACGTCTGTGATGCGCACCGGACCCACCGACTGGAGGAGAACCGGACCTTGATGTGTCCGGTCCGAACCAATGAATGACTTAGGTGGTTTTATACCCGACCCATACCCATTCGGGTAGAAGACCAACCATACCCAATTGGGTTTCGGGGTTTTGGTTCAGGTATGAATTTGGTATAATTTTGTCTCATTTTCTCCATCATGAATGCAATTAGTTGAGGAAAATGCTCAGACTTGGCTCCTTTACTAATCGAAATCGGGCTGAAGTTCGGTAGGATCGACTCAACTCTTTGGTTTAGCTCCGTTTGCGATATCGTGCGCACAATGTTAAAGCAGCAGCAATGCTGCACATGAGTACTTCTCGGGCGATGTATGCACAACCCATTGATTTGGTACGTTGTGAAGTCGAGATCTCAATTGGAGCCGAACCCGCCAATTTTGTGACTGAAGCATATTCAAGCCCTTCACAATCGGGTTCGACTCCAATCCACTGATGATCGTCTCTCCTATCGGTCGCTAACGATTTGGGGAGCGACAGGTGACAATCGAAAAACCAACGGCCACGATTTATGGTCATGGGATACACCCATGGGGGGGATGCCCCCACCTCCGGTCACCACCGATGTCGCCACCGACCACCCTTGCCGACCATAGGCCGTCGCCTATCCTGATAGCCGGCGCGTCCCAAGAACCCAAAAGCAGAAAATTTTCTATTTGAGGTTTTTGTGATTTTGGGCCTTGGTTTTCAAAAATCGACTTTCTAACCGGAACCCAAACACATGCAATCTATATAACATGGCACGTCGGTTTCGTGCTGACTAGACAAAACGGAAGCTGACTAGGACAAGCTGATTGGACAAAATTGAACCGAATAGATCTAACCATTCGTTCAAAAATCAACGCACAATCTCTATTTCCTCGTCAACCAACTCCCTCCCCTTGGTTTCAAATCCCGACCCATTTAAACTGCACTAAACCCCTAAAATCCCAGCCCATTTAAACTGTACTAAACATAATCGTTCATCTCGTGATCGTTGTTCGCATCAACGGCTATAAATCCATCTGCTGAAATTTCGACCGCCCCAAACCATCGGGTCGATCTTGAGGAATCCGTTCGAATACAGACAGTGAGATTTATCGATTATAAGGGGAGGGGGAGTTGGTCACGCTGAAGGCACCCGCTTCGTGCCAATCGGCACGGGCGAGGAAATGGGTGTCCCTATGAATTTTGGTATTGTTTTCAAACGTGTTTTACTGCCAAAGGCGCTCAGGTGTGTTGTCGCCGAAGACGACCCGCTGCAGTGCCGACAGATGTGTTGCCGCCAAAGGCAGCCCGTTGCAGTGCCGACAGGCACGGGCATGCACTAGTCTATATAACATGGCATGGCGGTCTACATATTAACTAGACAAAAACGTCCATGCTGACTAGACAAAAATCACAGTTAATAGGGAGAAATAAGAGACTTTCATCCGTTGTGGGCTGCGACAAGAGGACCCTCAATCTCCTTGTTTTTATTGGTCTCTCAAGTGTTCCATTGGGAGATGGAGACGGGCATGGCTGTCGGTGACATTGAGGGATTTACGTCTCGGTAAAACTCACGACCGGTACACACCTTGACTTATGCTGATGACTTTATGTTTATTATGAGGGCGTCATTGCTAGAGCTGTGGGGGATGAGAGGGGTGTTTGAACGGATGGGACGGGGGACTGGGCTTTGCATTAGCCCTAGTAAATCTAGCATAAAATTCTCCTACTGTTTGCCGGCGAGATAACGGAAGAGAGTGACCAACACTTTACACATCACTTTTACATTAGACCTAAGTATTTTTCTATGGAAGGTGTTACATGGTGCTCTTCCGATGGGGAGCTTGTTGTGCAGTAGGGTGCTTTGGCGTTCGATGAGTGTCCATGGTGTCACGAAGCTGATGAAAATATTGAGCATGTGTTTTGGGTTTACCCGAAGGCGATTGAGTTCTGGCATTGTCTGCGGGCCACGGTGAGTTTTTGGCAGTAGGGTCGGCGGTGGCAAGGCAGCATCAGCACCCACTTCCGAGTGAAGTTTTTGAGATGGCGATGTTGATACTTTGGAAAGCACGATGTGCTAAGCTTTTTGATCAGAGAGTTAGTTTGAGCAAGGGTTTGGTTCATCAGACAATGGCCACAATTGGGCAGTATATCCGGGTGATGGGTTCGTCGATGTCTACCATCAACACGAATAGTTGGGGACCAGAGGTGGAGTTTATCGTCCGGACAGATGGAGCCTTTCGGTCGGTGGAGGGGCGACATCCCCACTTCATGCAGAACTTTGGGCTATACAAGCGGCATTGAAGGAGTTGGTGAGGCGCGGGGGGACGGGGTACGGTAGTGGTGACGGACGCACAACAGGCTCGTGAGGCTCTGGTGTTGAACAAGGGGCCGGAGCTCGATGGAGCTCTGCCCTGTTTTTATTGAAGTGTTTGGCAACTTGGGAGAAGCCTCACAATGCGTCATTGCATTGGGCTAGCGGTGATGCGCACTAGTTAGCCAAGGAAGCTCTGATATGGAATATGGTGGGTTACTGGGATGATACGTTCCCGTCCAACCTTCGAATCCTTGTGATGGAGGACCTTCAGGTCGTTGTGTAATGACCACCATTTGGAGTACCAAAAAAAAAAAGAATGATGTTTGTGCTTCAATCATCTACCTCCAACTATTGGCTCGAAATAATTTTTTTGTACCTTGCAACCTACTTACAAAGGAGTAGATGGACTTACTACGGGTTTAGTAATAGAGGGTTTTCTTTGCAAGGCAAGGCTGCTCGCTTGACGTGATCTCTGGTGGTAGTTTTATGCTTGAGAGGCAACCAACATTCAAAGCCATGAAGAGGAACTCCAACATTCCAAATGGCGGATTCATCACAACAGTGTCAACCAGTT
This sequence comes from Chamaelirium japonicum, assembly GCA_947650365.1. Taxonomy (NCBI): domain Eukaryota; kingdom Viridiplantae; phylum Streptophyta; class Magnoliopsida; order Liliales; family Melanthiaceae; genus Chamaelirium; species Chamaelirium japonicum. Next base: position 85,594,434 of record OX393550.1, on the reverse strand, counting down.
GACCTCTCCATCCTAAGTTCTTAATGTCGCATCTAAAGGAGATCCATAGCCAACTCTAGGTCTACAGCATTTATTGAAATTATCTCAAGAGATTCTAAATCGATATCGATGTCGATGTCGATGCCAATGCCAATGTCGATGACCTGTTCGGTGCCCAAAAGAGGACCTGCTACACCCTCTATTAATAAAAACTTTGATTTTTTGAATAAGTCATGATTAAAACATAAGTTTTTCAGTAAACATTTGCTACAAGACTCTTTTTCGATTTAAAAAAAAACCACGATTTTATAAAAAAAAATATTTTAATCCCAATTTAAACATTTTAATTCTGATTAATTGTGTTTTAATCCCATCATAACAACTCAAAAAAACTCTTGGAACGTTTTATGTAAATATGTTTTAAAATTGTACTGTTTGTTTCCCGATTTTTTTTTACTGTTTTTTGACTTTTCTGACTTCTCTCCTAACCGACTTTTTTCCGACTTCCGACTTGGTAACTATGGCTACACCTAATGTTTCATAGTCACAACCAAAATATGTTTACGACTTTGCCACTTATATCACCAAACGAATTTTCGACCGTGTACAACAGTCTCGATGCGATCTGTGGCCCTATAGGATACTGCTCCAGCTCCACCACCTTTTGACATGGAGAACTGCTGGAGGTTTCCTAGAAGCCCTTCGAGCTGCTTGAACTTCATGTTCTACGAACTTTTCCCCTTGAGGAAAAGCACGGGGCAGGGGGATATCTGGGACAGATGGTGAGGATCAAACCCTGACTGAGCACAATACTGGGTTGGGCCCGCACCAATTTGAGAGGTAGCTGGGGTGGCAACACAAGATGGCCGACAATGGTGGTTGCTCGTGACAATCGGTGGTGCTCCCATGAGTCCGTCTAGCATAAGGGTATTTACGGTGAGGTGGTGGCAGGAGGGTGGCTGTGGCCGGTGGTCTGGCGCGCAGTCGCAGGTCTGTGGTGGGCAGGATGGTGACGATGGCAGGCAAAAGCAGTTGCTGGCGACGATCGGTGATCCGCCTATGAGTCCGTCCAATGACTGGGTATTACGGCAAGGTGGTGGCCAGAGGGTGGCAGCAGTCGGTAGTCCGACACACAATCGTTGGCCTGTGGTGGTCCGGTTGGAGACTGTGGCCGGTGATGGAGGGTTGCGACGGTGGTCGGTGATGGGTACCCCTCTCTTGGAATTTGTAAGAAAATGAGAGGGGGTGGGTTTCCTTTTATAGCCTAATCTAGATATTACAAGAGTTTGCGGGTTAGAAAATATAATTATTGTTGTTCTTTATTATCAATAAATAATTATAGATGAGGATTCCTGGAGATCTTGGCTATACTTAAAAGAGGGTTTCTTGCATGACCGTCTTTTAAGGAGGATGGGTCTATCTATTAAAAACCCGAAGGCTGATAACTTATCCTTAGCTAGTTTGTCTATTGATTTAGGCCATTACTAGACAACTAGCCTAATGGTTAGGGTTTTAGGCTAGTGTAGAGCATGATAAGGGGTTCAATCTAGGGGTGAAACTCGGGCCAGGTTGAGTCGCGTTGGGAAAGAAAATTTTAATTTCTATATTTTATTTTAAAAATATTCTGAATCAAGTATATTGTTCAAAATAATATATATATATATATATATATATATATATATATATATATATATATATATATATATATAGGAGTGATAAAATGCGGCGTGCGGTGCCACATCGCAGCCGTTTGATGCACCGCTGCGTGCATCGCAGGCACCGCAGCGGTGCATCAGACGGCTGCGGTGCGGCGCCTCACGCATCGCACGCCGCATCCTAACACTCCTATATATATATATATATATATATATATATATATATATATATATATATATATATATATATATATATATATAGGGGCATGCTATAATGCGACATGCGGTACGTGCGGTACTACACCGCAGCCGTCTGATGCACGCGTGGCGTGCATGCGATGCACGCAGCGGTGCATCAGACGGCTACTATGCGGTGCCGCACTTACTGCAAGCCACATTATAGCATGCCCCTATATATATATGGGGATGGGGGCCTGGACCTCAGGTGCAGCGTGAACGCTGCACCCTTGGCTCTGCGCGCGCCATGTGTCCAGAATCGGGGAGATCAGAAGCGGCGCGGGGAGTCCGGACCGCAGGTAACAGCTGCAAATCCTGTGGCCGTCCGATCGAAAATGATCGACCGTCTGATCTCGTGCAGCACACCCGCTCGATTCAATCGATCGCCAACTCCCGTGCAGCACAACTCCCATCCGTTCGATTCAATCGATCGAACGGATGGAAAGCTATTTCGCTGTTACTGTAGCGGCTACAGTAACAGCGACAAAAAATTTCATCCGTTCGATTTCCATCGATCCAACGGATGGGAATCGACCGTCCCATATGTGTATTAATTCGATTCCCATCAGTTCGATCGATTGGAATCGAACGGATGGAAATATTTTTTGCTATTACTGTAGCTGTTACAGTAACAGCGAAAAAGATTTCCATCCGTTCGATTCCAATCGATCGAACGGATGGGAGTCGAATCAAACCGAGCGGGTAATATGCACGGGATTAGATGGTCGGTCATTTTCTATCGGACGGCCACAGGATTTACAGCTGTTACCTGCGGTCCGGACTCCCCACGCCGCTTCCTATCTGCCCGATTCTGGACACATGGCGCGCGCAGAGCCAAGCGTGCAGCGTTAACGCTGTACCTGAGGTACAGGCTCCCCGTCCCCTATATATATATATATATATATATATATATATATATATATATATATATATATATATATATATATATATATATATATATATATATATATATATATTAATTTGGCTCCTCTTTCCTCTGGCCAGCCATGGCAGCAAAAGGAAGGAGCAGTCATCCCTCCTCCTCCAATGTCCTCCTCTGTTTTGGGCCAAGCAACATTGCCGGCATAGCGAGAGGAGGCGGCCCGAACCCCCTCCTCCAACATTGATCTTCAGCAAGCATGAGGAAGAAGGGAGGTCAGCCTCTTCCTCCATTTACGCCAACGAGTGATGCTGACTGCCAAACGATGAGCGAGGCCAAGAGCATGCTCACCCCGACGCCGACGATTGATGATTTGGGGTTGGACAAGTGCGAAGGTGGAGCGGTCCACTATCGACCCGAACAAGCATGCCCATTGTGGATGCGAAAAGGCAAGCTATGGGCCCACGTAACGGGAGTTGAATTGAATCTTGACCGGCCCATCATGGATCTTGTATTCGGTGGGTCGGGCCATCGACACCAACCATTACATCACAGTAACACCTTCTCCGATATTGTGAAATACACATGTATACGGGAGGAGAGAAAACTCTATGAATATATGCATGTATGTGATGATGAAATTAATAAAATAATAAAGAGAGCCGATGAGCTCAGATTTACTCGTTGTATTCTCCATATTGCTTGGACAAGGTGGAGAAGGAGGAGGCAAGATAGAGGTAAAGGAGGGGATACATGTGATGCATGGGGGGTACTTGTCATTAATAAAAAATAGGGAGACATAGCCTTAAGGCATTTTAGCAGATGCTATATTAGCTGAAGGAAAGGCTACGTTTCAATATTGCACCAAGTCCCTCCCGAATATTGCGTGCTATAGCAAGCCCCCCGTCCTTATTTCTCCCTCAAGTGCTACATAAAAAGTATATATTCGTCTCCAGAAAGAGTATCCATTCACTGGTTGACATTGTGCATATAGCGATTGCTACAGTGATTTTCGCTATAGCTGCGACAGTGATTTCACTGTAGCTGCTATAGTGAAATCACTGTAGCAAGAGTATTAATTCGATTTGGTAAGATTATCAATTTAGCGAATTGGGTTTTGGTACCGTGATTTCACTTAAATCACTGTAGCAACTGTAACATGCACAATGTCATCCGGAGAATAGATACTCATGTTGATGACAAATGGATACTCTTTCCGGAGACAAATGTATACTCTTGCTGCAGTGTTTTCGTTGCAGTAGCTATATTAAAATCATTGTAGCAATCACTACATGTATAGTGTTAATTGGCGAATAGATACTCATGCCAAAGATGAATGGATACTCTTACTGGAAACGAATGGATACTCTTGCTGAAGGGGTAGTTTTGTAATTTAAAGGATAAAAAAGAAGTTAACATTTTCAGTTGAGGCCTTGCTGTACAAACGTGTCCTTCGGGAGGAACTTTAGCTAATATCCTAACAATTTGTTTCCTTTAGCTTAAATAATGATATGTGGAGAGATTTAGAACTAATTAACCCTAAAAAAATAATTTGGGGCAATGGGACACGGGGTAAAATCATCGGAAGTGCACACGCACCTCGGGTCGCGTCGTCTCATTGGGCCGTCCTATGTGCGCCACTTCCTTTCCCCCTTCCTTCTTTTCTCTCGATTTGGGAAAAAAATTTAGCACATCCTACATACGCTATAATCGTTGCCCTGAGCCTATCAGCACGCTCATTACCGGGCCTGCTATCCCATGCCTACTATCCCATGTCTCTTGAATCGTAGTGGACCCTGCGGATGTAGCCTACGAAGGATGTGCTGAAAATTTTTCCGAAGATTTGACCCCTCATATTACCCAGATTTGACCGGTGCCTCCAAACCTAATAGCTTCCCGGACTCCCCGGACTCCACTCCGCCTTCCAATTTAATAGAAAATCCCCCGTTTCCACGCACGCGTCCTGCCTCCAGCACCGGCGTACCGGTAACCGCCTCTCCCTCTACTCACCACCAGCACGACCTAACCGGTCACTCGGAGCCCAGTGGACTGGCCCGACTGGTCACCGCCCATCCGGATCCAACGGTGCATATGGGGAGGGCGGATTCGGGCCGAGTCGAAGGAAAGCAGAAAAAGTATGACCTAGCAGGTTCCAAATCGGTCCGGAATTTCCCCTGCATTTCATTTCATGTGCATTTCATTTTGGCCGAGAAAGAGCCCAGGAAAGGAAGAGAGAGAGGTGAGAGTCCCCCTCCTCCCCCTCCCACATCACCACCCACCGCCTCTCACTTCCTCGTTCCGTCTTCTTCCCTTTATTTTTCGATAATTTTTCGGCCGATCTATTCGTTCGTTGTGCGGCGAAACTTTCAATAATCCGCTGTTCGTCTCCCTTCGATCTCTCTCATTGTTTAAAGGGTCGTCTTCCCCTCCGCTCTTCAGATCGGCGAACTATTCGGCGCCTCTCCCCTCATGACCTTCTCGAATCTGTAAGCCATCGCCGTTTAATTCGCTCCCGAATTTTTGGTTGAACGATTCGCTTACTTTCTTTTTGTGTTTTTCACTGCAGAGCCAAACCCTGTGCTGCTGACATGCATCACCCCCTCGAGCTCGCCGCGAGGAACGATCTGGACGGGTTCAAGGCAGCCGTCGATGACGATCCCTCCGCCGTCGACGCCGTCGGCCTGTGGTACGGGCGGAGGGTGGGGACCACCCAGATGGGCCTCAACCACCGGACCCCGCTCATGGTGGCCGCCGCCTACGGCAGCCTCGACGTGCTGGGCCAGATCCTCAGCCTGTCGGGCGCCTGCGTTGACTTCTGCTGCGGGCCGGAGAAGGCTACGGCCCTCCACTGCGCCGCCTCCGGCGGGGCGGCGGGCGCAGTCGACGCCGTGAAGGTACTGCTGTTCGCCGGCGCGGATCCCAACGCGGTGGACGCCGGCGGGCACCGGCCGGCCGACGTGATCGCGGTTTCTCCTGACCTCTCTGGTTCAAAGACTGCCCTTGAGGAGCTCCTCCTTGGGAGCACGGGTGGCAGTGCGTCCGTGGGAGCCCACTGCCGGGCCCTCCGCGTCTCCACGAGCCCGTCGGGTTCTGACTCGTCGCCCCTTTCCTCGTCGGCCGATGAGGGTGGGTCTCCGTCCTCGGATTCGACTTCCTCCCCGATGATGATGATGATCGGGAAGTTCGACGACATCCCACAACAACCGACTGCCCCGCCGGAGAGGAAGGAGTACCCGGTCGACCCGTCCCTCCCGGACATCAAGAACAGCATCTACTCCACCGATGAGTTCCGCATGTACTCGTTCAAGGTCCGGCCGTGCTCTCGCGCCTACTCCCACGACTGGACCGAGTGCCCCTTCGCCCATCCGGGCGAGAACGCGAGGCGGCGCGATCCGAGGAGGTTTAACTACAGCTGCGTCCCCTGCCCGGAGTTCCGGAAGGGCGGGTGCCGGAGGGGGGACTCGTGCGACTATGCCCATGGGGTGTTTGAGTGCTGGCTTCACCCGGCGCAGTACCGCACCAGGCTGTGCAAGGATGGCACCAGCTGCTCGAGGCGGGTGTGCTTCTTCGCCCACACATCGGAGGAGATACGGACCGTCTATATGCCCACTGGTTCTGCAGTGGCATCTCCGCGGTCTTCGACCGCAATTGAGATGGCAATGCTGAGTCTCCTGCCGGGTTCTCCGTCCTCGGCTTCGGCGGCTATGTCGCCGTTCGCTGATGGCATGAACCACAACTCGCTTGGATGGGCGCAGCCGCCGAACGTGCCCATGCTGCATCTTCCGGGTAGCAATCTTCAGTCGAGCCGGCTGCGCGCCTCTCTCAGCGCCAGGGACATGCCTCTCGATGACTACTCTATGATACTGGATTTTGATGCCCAGCAGCTCAATGATGGTGGCTTCTCATCCGGCCAAGCTTGCCTCGGCTCTTTTGGTGGGAATGGGAGCCGCCCTGTTCGATCCAAGGCCCTGACCCCATCAAATCTTGATAGTTTTTTATCCGCCGAGGTTTCTTCCTCGCCGAGATACAACCACCCTGATCATGGAGCTCTATTATCTCCGTCGTACAAGGCGTCTGTCCTCAATCAACTCCACCACCACCAGCAGACCCTGATCTCACCATCCAGCAGAAGCCCCTTCTCCCCCAGAACCGGCGGGGATGTGCAGCAGCAGTGTTCTTTATTGCAGGCCTCTCTTGGGATCTCATCCCCCAGCCGGATGTCATCCCGAACCATCGAGCCGCTCTCCCCCTTAAGCCCTCACCTTGTTGCCCTTGCGCAGCGAGAGAAGGTGCAGCAACAGCAGCAGCAGCACCTTCGGAGCCTCGGCTCCCATGACCTTGGTCCTGGAATTGGTGCCCCCGCTGTTGTTGGATCGCCCGTGAGCAAATGGGGATCGCCATCTGGGAAGCTGGACTGGGGCGTTAACAGCGAGGAGCTGGATCAATTCAAACGGATGCCACCCTTTGAGCTTGGCTCCGGCGGTGGTCAAGACCACCACGATGTTTCATGGGTCCATTCACTGGTGAGCATGCCGGACAAGGAGGAAAAGCTCGTGGCCGATGGCCGCGGAGTGCCAACTGGCGATGGTTGTGGTTTGAACCCAAGTGGTCAGATGGAGGATCATGCTGTCATTGGTGCTTGGTTGGAGCAGATGCAGCTCGATTAGCAACTCAATCGGCTCGGTTCAGCTCGGTGCTAAGTAAACAACAAATTCATATTCCGCTAATTGGAGATAGTAAATAAATTTGTTGGCAAGAGAAGATGAGTGGGTAGATTCGAGTAGAGTTCCGTTGAAAGAATTCGTTATTGCTTCAAAGTTCAGACAATGAGTTGAAGGAGAGAAGTTGTCTCTGGGCTTATTGCTACTGCCCTTGTACACTCATCCGCCATTGTTTTGAATTATTTTGGCACCTATTTGCTTTGTCTCCAAAGACTAGCTTTGCATTTCGTTTTAGCTATGGGCTGTATGTGTTGGTGTGTGGAAAATAACTTGTGTGGAGCTTACCCATGTATGCACCAATTTCCTCCGCCTCTGCACATCTATGGAGGAGGCTGAGGGTTTGCACTCGGCTCCTCAAATAAGGGAGGGTGTTCCTCCCTTTATTTGGGGGAATTCTGCCCAACATGGTCAGTGGTCTTCTAGTTTTTTCAGTTCCATCTCGGCAGCGAGTTTCGGATGAATACCTTGCATCCTTACCTTCCCCCTTGGGTGGCTTGTCATCTCCACACCTTTGCTAGATCAGATCTCTGGATCCTGGAAATACTCTTTGGTCGGTTGGTTTTTGGGGAAGGGGGTTTCGTTTTCATTTGCTTTTGGCACTCTTGGACGGCTGTGGGAATCCAAGGCTAATGTAAATTTTTTGTAACTTTCTTCGAATTACATCTTATTTCGTTTTGATTCTGAGGATGATCTCGTTAAGATTTTATGCAGGGGGGGGTATAGGTGGTGGCCGGTCAGGTTCTGGCCCTCGAACGGTGGAATTTTAGATTCCGTCCCTCCACAGCAACCATCACCCATGCTTTGGTCTGACTTCGTTTGTCGGAACTCTCGGTCCCTCTCTGAAACCGGGGCTTACTCCTCTCTTTCGCCAAGGTGACGGGTCAGCCGATTGATGTGTGGATGATTTCACCACTAGCGTCTTAACGAAGCTCTTCTTTGGTTCTACATGGTAAGTTTTTCCGGGTGTGTGTGGAGATTAACACGACTATGCCTTTAGCAACTGGGTTACACATTGGAGAGAGGGGGGGGTTTCTCGTTTTGGCAACCTTATTTATATGAAAACTTTTTTGTTTTTTGCACTAAATGTGCAAGGATTGGCTATCTGGCGCCTAACTGGCTACCTCCGGCACCTGATTGTCCGGTTCCCCCACAAACAGTTGTTCTTGGTCCTCAGTCGGACTGCTCTTCATCTTCGATCGCATCTGACGATGGAACCAGGCCTCTTTTGCCTGCTGATTTCGGGTGGATTATCCTTCCCCCTCGGCGATGCCGCCCTCCTGGTTCTTCGGGCAGTGGGACTCGCGGGGACAGAGACAACGTTGGGCCCGGCCTCCCGGCAAGGGGCGCCTCAACCCAAGTATCTGGCAGACGCCATTCCTCGATTGTGTCGCCCAATAAATCGGTTCCAAGGGATGCGGGGGGAACCCCGAGGGTGGTTTCCAAATCTAGGGGCTTACCTACCCGATCTCGCTATCCGGGGGGCACCTCACGTGCTGCTCATGACCCAACTACTCATTTCTCGGGCCAATCTATGATTTTCTCGGCTAAAGATGTGTCCCCTCTGTTAGAATTGGTGAGGTCTATAGCTCGTAAAAACCTATAGTTTAACTATGTATGGTTGATAGTATAGGAATACATATTGGTACGTACCTTAGTACGTGTTCTGATTACAGAACTGAGAGCCATGGCTACATGGTAATCCACTTGAGTGGGAGACTCAAGGGACTGGTCCCATGTAACCTAAATACGTTCGCAGTTCTGATTAGGGTTGGTCGCCCTATTAGGATAAGCTGTTGGGATGACAGAGCGTGGGTGTCTCCACCACGGTCATTACCAGGCACAGTGTCTGTGGCCGAACGGAACCAACACGGTGCACAGATCGGTGAGCAGACACCGGTGCACTAAATCATGTTTCTGCTTAGGGTAAAACAGTCCTAAACCCTAAGGAATCATGTCTGGTGGACTAACCAGGTGTGTGGTGCTTTGGAGCACCAATGTGTGAGGATCAGGATGCAGTGATCCAAAACCACGGTGTATTGGGTTACCCGGCTGGTGTTGCATCAGCATGTCACTCCTGCAGGCTATCCACACCCCTAACGAGAGGTGTGTTCCTTGGTCTGACCTACGTTGTATTAAACCCTGGTCAGGTGGTCATCAGTTGGACTGGTGACGGATCCGGTTGCTCGGAAGAGTAATCAGAGGTACGATGTATGTGGTCAACCTGAAAGGAACCGAGTCATATGATCACTCGAGTCTGACGGTATTCTCCACCGCTCGAGTTGTATCATGGCACCAGATGGAGGGACAGTGAGTTTACCATACTAAGCGGAGAGCAGTGGTATGAGGGAGAACATAGTAAGTCCGGGGGAATTGGAGTGCAGCCTGTGTCGCACTCTGGGTGGCTACACAGGTTAACTTGGACTCAGAGGATCGATGGTACACTCGGGTAGTGTGTCGATCGAGTCTAAGTTGGAAGCCATAAACCCTGGTCCCTGAAGGTTCCACCTTATCCACATTATGTACGGTTCTTATACCATCTCCTCGAAACACAAAACGTAGTTAGAGGAAGCGAGAAGTCCAAGCATACCCTCCGTGAGTGCTTTACACTAGTGCACGGTAGATGCGTAGCTACATGGGTGCACTAAGGGGAAACCCTAGGTTAGTGCAGAGACACATGTAGCAATTCATTGTCATAAGTGGACTTTGCCACATGGGTGCGATGCACCGGGACATGTTGCGAGTTGACTAGTTGACTTCACTAGGGGCACCCTACGGGAACCTCAGAGAATAGTGAAATCACTGGTGCACTTCACTTATGTGTGCCTTGCAAAGTCTCGTACACGAGGAACGGCCAATTAGTGACATAAGGGCATTTTGGTCATACCATGCGTCACTATGTACTAGGAGGGTCGACCCTTAGTGTTGAGAGACTGGTCAAGGCCGGCCCTATTGGTTTCAGGAGGTTGTTGCCTCCGATGAAAGGGCCGGTCATGAGGCGTAGAAAACGGGCTGGTTTTGACTGTTTTCAAAAACAAGGAAAAGATAGAGATAAAAGAAGAGATATATAGGGAGAGGTTTGAATCAGTCAATCCTATCTGCACTAGGCTTATCCATAAGCCTAGGGCCGGCCCTATATAAGGGATAGGGGAGAGGGGGGGGCCGTCCATGCAATGATGCAAGCCCTATGGGGCCGGCCATGCTATGGGGAAACTCTAGCCGCCCCCTCTCCTCTCTTTGCATCTCCTCTCTCGTCTCTCTCCCTCGCTTGCGCCATTGGATGGCGACTCATCTTCCTCGCGTGGTGTTTCGTAGAAGGAGAATGCTCATCGTATGGAGGCACTCAGAGATCCATCGACGAGGTGTCGTGCATCGTGTAAGATCGGGTGAACTAGGAGGCATCTCCCGCAACCTTTTGCTGTCCAGAATCTGCACAGAAAATCAACATTATTTCTGTGATTCCGGGAGCTACAGAAGTCCAAACGATGTGAAACTTATTGCAAAAGTTGCATCTCAAAGTTGGCTACCTGCAATCCAAATTTCAGCCCAATCGGAGTTCGAAGCAGAAAGTTATGGCCGTCGCACCGAAACTATGTTGAGCAGATACGAGCCGTCTCCATCGACAAAGAAGAAATTTGTCGCGGTGAAAGAATCCGCACGCATGTATGATCTCTAACATGTATATCTAGCATAAATAGAACATGCATACATGCTAGATTGTTCTTTCGCGTTAGATCATCGTTAGGGGTTCGCGTAGTTGCCATGCTAGATTCATACACGCATATGTAGATCGTTTCGATAAAATTTTTGATATGTAACGCACACCGCTCACGGTCTTCGGACCTTCACTTTGCTTCCGCTGCGGGCCTCTACCATGGATTTATTTCCAACACCCTAATGCAGAGGTCGTCGCCAAACCACGGAAACGGTCGATCGGTGTCGCCTCTTGGTCAGTTCTTGGCTCTTTGTCGCCCGATAAAACCCATTTTCTCTATATCAGACTCTCATGAAGCCAGTTTTGGTAGCTGCGGTACATCAAGTTCCTTCACCAGTCCCGGTGGATAGTGGGGTTAAACAACGGAAAGAAGGGGATGACCTCCCTCCTGGGGAGTCAGTTCCTATGACTTCCTTACTTTAGTCCCTAGGTTTTTTTTTGCCTTCTTCCCCATGAAGATTATCCTGTGGAACTATCGGGGAGCCCGAAAATGGGCTTGTTGGAACCACTATCGTTTTATTCTTTCCCAGGTTAATCTGACATTTATCTATTTATTAGAAACTAGGCTTTCAGTTTGTAACGCGTTTTGGCTTGCTCGTCGTATTGAACCCGATTGCGATTTCTTTATGGTGCCAGCTCAGGGTCGATCGGGAGATATGGTTATCTTCTGGAGGTTATGGGGGGGCTAGTCACCTTTTTTCCCCCAACTGGCAATTGGTCATTGGAACTATTTCCATTCCTCATTCTGCCCCTTGGATTATGGAGGTAGTTTACGCTTCAACCAAGGTAGTTGATACACGGGAATTGTGGAGGTCCATTGTGTCCCTGACTTCGATAGATATTATTATCCCTGCTGGCGGATGATTTTAATTCTATTTTGCATCCTGATGATAAACATGGTGGTTCGGGCTTTCGAGTGGACGCCGGTGTCTGTGACTTTCAGCAATGCATTATTTCTGCAGGTCTGCTGAACCTAGGCTTTTTCGGGAGCTTTGTTTACTTGGTCTAATCTGCATCAAGGGTCTTGTAAAATATTAGAGTGCATTGACCGTGCTTTCAGCAATCAAAGTTGGTTTGATCTTTTCCCTGAAGACTGGATAGAACACCTCGCCCGCTTAGCCTTTGACCATTGCCCTTTATTGATCAATCTAGCACCCCATATCTTTTTGGGATATCGTACCTTTCGTTTCGATCATTTCTAGCTATCCCATTTGACCTGGTGGGATTTCACTCGGTCTCACTGGGGTAGTTTTGGTGGGAATAATCCGTTTTGTATCCTAGATAATAATCTCTCAAACCTTCGTTGTCAAATTCACATTTGGAACCGAGAGGTGGTTGGCAGGTTGGAAAGTGCGGTTGTCTTACTTGAAGGCCAAATTACTGACCTCTAACATCGCGAATCAGAACCCTCCTCCTTGGAACAGACTCAATCTCTTCGTCAGCTTACTGCGGATTACCATACTGTCTCTACAATGATAGAGAGCAAGTGGAGACAGTAGTCTCACATCCAATGGTTAGTAGGTGGGGATCGAAATACAAGATTTTTTCATCGCTCCACGTTAATTCGGCGTAAATCAAATCGGATTCACTCGTTACTGGATGACGGTGGCTCCGTGGTTGCTGATCATCCTGGCTTGGACCGCATTCTCACCTCTTATTTCGCAAACAAATGGGCTACCACCCCCGTCATACTTCATGACTATTTGCTTGATCCCCTGCCACAACTTATCACCTCTGAGGATAATTTTTGGCTCATCATGCCGATAACAGCTTCAGAGGTGCGGGAGGCCCTTTTCTCCATGCCCCTCAACAAAGCTCCCGGTCTGGATGGTTTCACGGTAGAATTTTTTCAAGCCAATTGGCTCCGGGTGGGTACCGAGGTCACGACGAGTATTCTCCATTTCTTACGGACTGCCTATATGCCCCGCACTGGAAGGCATCCTACCTGTGTTTAATCCCTATGTGTCCTGACCTGACCAACCCATCCTATTTCTATCCTATTAGTCTCTGCTCAGTGATCTACAAAATTGTTTCTCGTATTCTCATAAATCGTTTGAAAACTATCTTGCCCAAGCTCATGTCCCATATCAGATGATGTTTTTGAGGGGCAGAAACATTGTGGACTCTATATTGTTAGCCCAAGAACTTCTTCACTCTATGCATTCGCAATCTTGGAACGCCGATACCTTAGCTCTCAAGCATAGCTTAGGCATATGATCGCATGGAATGAGATTTCATTTATATGGTTTTAGTTCATTGCGGGTTCTCCCCTTTGTGGACACACTGGATTTGTGCTTGCATTGAGTGGCCTTCCTTTCCTATTCTCTTGAACTGTTCTCCCACCTCATGGTTTTCGGCTTCCCGTGGTTTAAAACAGGGCGACCCTTTATCGCCATATATGTTCATCCTGGGCTCCAAAGTTCTTAATCGGAATGTGGGTGCCTTGAGAGACCAGGGAGTTTTGTGGGGCTTGTGTCCTATTCCTCGTGGACCCTCTACGACGCTGCTGGCTTACGCAGATGACACCATGTTGTTTGTTCAGAACTCCTATACTTAGATATCTCATGTCTTGGGATTCATTCAATCCTACAGTGAGTTCTTGGGACAACATCTAAATATGGCTAAATCTTCTATCCTTTTTGACCCTCGAGTCAGCCCGGCCACTAAGTACTTTTTCACGAATTACCTAGGTTTTTTCGAGCTATGTGATCAGTTTACCTATTTGGGCGTGTTAATTTCCGGCAAGCGCATTAAAACCTTCGATCTGGGTTGTCTAACCTCAAAAGTTTTGTACAAATTGGCTGGTTGGAAGGCATCTCTGTTGTCTTTCCCTAGTCGTTTGTTGCTAATCAAATTGGTCCTTTCCTCATTGCCAGTTTTTACCCTTGCTTACCGGTGGGTCCCTAACAACATCATTGATTACATTAAAAAGGAGATGATAAGCTTTCTTTGGAGCTTAGTTCATCCTTCTACTAGCATTCATCTTTTGAGTTGGGACAAGATTTGCACACCAATGCGTGAGGATGGTTTGGGTATTCGTCCTTTAAGGCACATTCATGAAGCTTTTATGGTTAAGCGTGGCTTTAAACTCTTTACCTCAGTTACGTCGCCTTGGCGAACCTTTTTACCTTAAATATGGCCCGATATTTACTCCCTGGCAATGGCCGTCCTCACCACATATCTCTTGGGCTTGGCGGGACATTAGTATTGTCATACCTACCCTTCGGAAAAACGTTATGCTTGCTGTCTGGACTTCTGCTGATTTTTGTCTTTGGGATTCCCTCTAGGCTTCTTCTATCCCTTTCAACCAGCTCCCAGTGTACCTAAAATCATCCTTTTGTGAGGCTATCACCTCCATTTCTAATTTGTTTCTTGTCACTCATGTGGGAGTGGCTTGGAATTGTGCTTTACTGTCCCAAATTTCCCCCCTTTTTTGGTGCAACCGTATTGCCATGATTCCAAATTTAACCCACCCTCCGGATTTTCTTCTTATGTGGGAACCCTCTTGTCAGACTATGATGACTCTCTCGGATGTCTATAAGGGTATTTATCCTAAGGTACCAGGGATGACAATTGGTTGCAACCCTTGGCATCTCTAATGGAAATTATTGATATCACCTCGAGCTCGGAGTTTTGGTTGAAAACTTATGCATGGAATTTTACCTTTAAATCAACTTTTAGCCCACTGGAGTCTGAGTCTACTTTTGGATTGCAATCGCTGCTTTAATTCTTTGGAGGACATTATTCACGTTTTTTGCAATTGCCCTCACTCCTCAACAATTTGGGATGAGGTATATGCACGAGCTAATATTTCTCGGGACTCGTGTATTATCTCCACGGAAGATTTCTCTCTAGACCTCGAAGAGGTGGAACATTGCCCGCCACGGCTCAGGGTTTTCTCACCAAATCTGTTACTTCAGGATTTTTAACAAGTTTGGAAATCTCAAAATATTGCTATTTTTCAGGGAAGGTATGAAAACCCTCCAACTGTAGCTAACCGGATATTTTCCTTACATCAGAGCTTTAGTTGGCCGAATTTCATATTCGCTCACCTCGTCTTTACTCGATTATCTCGGTCCGTTTGGAGCCACCAAACTCGGGGGAACTTAAATTACACTTGGATGGATCGGTGGATCATGCCCGTGGTACAGTGAGTAGTGGTTTCCTCTTACATGATTTTCGTGGTCGTGTACTTGTTGTGGCTGCGTATCTGACTTTCTTCCCTAATGTTGCTAATGCAGAAAAAATAGCCATTTCTTAGGGATTGCGTTTGGCCAGTGTTACTTATCCACATGTCGCATTATGGCTTGAGGGGGATTCTCTACACACCATACAACAAATTAGAGATACACGGTCGTCCGACGCCATCATTGAAGACTGCCAGCGGATGATCCGGTCGTAGCGTTTGGTGCGGTGCTCCCATATATATCGGGAAGCAATTGGACTTGCGGACATCCTCGCCAACTTGGGTCTGGTGGGTGATGGGCCTCAGATTTTCTGGGAGAATCTTCCAACTTGTACATGATCCGGGATATATTGCGTGTGGCTGTGTTTGCCCCTAGTGTCTTGTGTATTTTAGGAGGTCAAACTTGTTTGACTGTTATTCAACTATCCTAGGTTTTTAGTGGGCTGTTTTATCTCTTTTTATCAACGAACTTAATCTCTTGGTATTAAAAATCCAATTCATAATGAAGCACTTTATCTTCTTTTTCAAATCCAGTGTCAAGAACCCATTCTCAAGGGATCATGAGGAAGAAGATGAAATTCATTCGTAAGAATGAAGTCATTCATGAGAAAGAACTCATTTTTGAGAATAAAGATGAAACCCATCTGCGGGGAAGAACCCATTTGTAATGAAGAAAATGATTTTCATTTGCGGGGCATGAACCCATTTGTAAGAAGAAGTAACCCATTATTCATGAGGAAGGAACTCATTTTGGGAGGAAGAGATGAAAGTCATTCGTGAGGAAAGAGATGAAATCCATTCAGGATAAATGATTTCATCCTTGGGTAAAAGATGAAACACATTTCTGATGGAGGAAGAAAGTGAAGTTCTCTCCCAAATCATCAAATTCCAAAAATTTTAATGCCGACTTTGGGCAATATTCTTCATCTTCTTCCTCCAAGATTGTGTTTTTGACTTCGAGAGATAAAACAGTCTAATAAAAAAACTAGGAGGGTGAAAATATAGTCAAACATGTTTGACTGATGAAATGTGGCAATTGGGGGGGGGGGGGGGGGGGGGGGGGGGGGGTTACTAATTTCCATATATGTTTTGTAAATGTGTGCGTCGATTCAAAACCAATCTATCAAGGCAAAACTCTTAACGATCCAACCTTGGTCGGTCTTGAGGATTCTCAATCTGATCCAAAACAAACTGGGATTGGATCCAATCTAATCCAATCCAAATAATGTCAGTTTGGATTAGATTAGATGGTCAGTTTAGGCTTTGGCCCATATGCTTACTATTTTTTGTCTCGATTTATTTGTACCTAGTTTCACCATTAAAAAGAAAAAAAATATTGTCTAATTATTAGTCCTAAATAATATTTTTAATTGATTTTTGAACCATCGTATAGTATTTCAGAAGTTATAAAATGAGACAGAAGTTATAAAATGAGAATACATTGGATTTTTGTCACCACATTACTAATCAAATACCAAGTTACCTGCAATAATACATGTAGGGGTGTAAGCGGATATTCGAAATCCGAATATGATCCGTGTTCAAATATGAACTTTGCGGATTCGGATAGCATTTTTTAATATCCCACAAAAACGTATACGGATACAGATATATTTTTTTTAATATCCGACAAAAACAGATACGGATATTAAGGTATTCAACATGGATAATCCATATCTGAGATGGACTATACATATAAATGTATCGATATATCTATATCCGTAATATATAATATGATGTGTGTGTGTATTATGATCTAAGAGCAGGTCTCAAATGTCTGGATATGTTGCACTATTTCACTAAATAGTAAATATTAAATCAAAGACATTGGTAACAACTTTGGTGGTGGAGCCCACCATTCGATGCGACCCAAAATATCGGGCCTGACTCGATTCGACATATGATGTAAGTAGACTTGTCAATCTGACCCTTTGGAAAGGGTATCCTGCCCGGCCCGGCCCTCCAAAGCCCTGTGTACTAAGGTCCTGAGGGCCGGGCCGGGCCTAGTTTTCATAAGCCGTCCAGGATGAGGGCTGTGCCAGGGAAACCTATGGCCCGACCCTGCTAGGCCCTGCTCTCTATATACATAAATTAAATAATATATATAATACTTATTAAGGGGCTAAAGCAATGGCCAAGTGGGACTAAACAGTAATTAATCGGTCACTCACTGTAACCCTATAGGAATTGGAGTATCAAGTTTGGATATATTAGTATTAGAAGTATTATATAACACTCATAAGACTTATAATATTTTTTAAGAGGTATTATCAGTTTCAAGCACGAATAAATGAGTGGAGTTTTAAATTAATGCCAAAAGTCTAAAGGCACTGGCATAAGAGTAGTTTAGGGAGAAAAAAAAGTTTTAACCCTTTCCTAATGACCTCACTAAATAAATAGATATGTAGATAATCCTTATCTTAGTTATCTCAAATTATAACTACTACCATTACGGTAAGACCTCCAATTATGGGATGACACATGGCTTAAACAGATATGTCGGTTCGGTTTGGTTTTTTTTTTTTTGTTTTTAATTTATAAATTCGTCAACCAAACACTTCATGTCGATTTAAAAAAAAAACTAATCCAATCAAAAAAAAAACTAATCCAATCACCAGCCTACCAATCAGCAGCTGAATTCCCTTCACAACGAATTTGACCTAGACTCCTGTAACAAGTCAATCACAAACACCCATACACTCCCATGCACTGCATCATAGCCACACGATGACAACAACAGCAACAGATGCATCGCACTCAGCCCGAACTTCACCTCTCTTTACCTAACAATTGGTTAAATCAAAGACATGCACCTATGATGTGTAACTTAGGTGTAACCATGATGCACGTCAACTCCTGTAACAAGTCAATCCCAAACGCCCATACACTCCCATGCACTACATCATAGCCACACGAAGACAGCCACCACGACAGGCGCATCGCACTCAGCCCCACCTGCACCTCTCTTTTCCTATTGACCATTTAAATCAGAGATACCTATGATGTGCAATTTGGCCTAAGTGGGATGCACCTGTAGTGGTGGCTGCCATCATGTGGCTATGATGCAGTGCCTAGAGTGTTCGGGCGTTTGTGATTGACTTGTTGTTATACAAGAGCTGGCGTGTATCACAGGTACACTAAAGTTTTTCTCGAGAGGCTTAGACTCCTCACTTATATAGTGACCAAAATGCCCTAATAGCTCCAAGAATCAAGAACAGGAAACGGGAGTCATTTCTCGATTCATACAAGGATATCTACGTCTCGCTCTCCGACCAACCGACTACTTCAAATCCAATCCGAGAAGACATGGGCGGCCGATCCGGGTGGCGGGGTCCCAATCCGGGCCCATCGGGGTTTAGCTGTCGGCGGCGCCGCGATTGCTCGCCGGGCGATCCTCCCTCCGGCTCCCCCGATGCGGAGCACGAACCGGCCCTGGCATCGTCGCCGTCGCCGCCGCCGCCGCCGCCGCATGCGGGGCGCCAGCTATTGTCGGGGCCGCCGTCAGAGCCGCAGCGCTACCCGATTGTTCATCCTGCGGCGTATGTGTTCTTTCGTGAATCTCCATTGGGTTTTCTTTCAGAATTATGTGATCAAGATTAGTTTCTTGATCGCATGCAGCAATCCGGTCGCATCTCCGCCGTTCTTGGGGGGGCCTGGTGGACAATCAGACGCAGGTCCGTCGTCCCAGCCGGAGGGACGGCGGCAGAGAGCACCGGGATCAGGCCAGCAGCGGCCACGGCCGTCATCAGAGCCTCAACACCTTCTGTACTCCAAGAATCCTTCTCAGGCGGAGTAAGCATGCTTTCCTGTTAGTGTAACAATTGATGATGAATCGATCACCTCACCTCACCTCATCCATCTGCTGGGCATCAAGAACAGCATCTACTCCGCCGATGAGTTCCGCATGTATTGGTTCAAGGTCTGGCCGTGCTATCGCGCCGACTCCCACGACAGGGCCGGGTGCCCCTACGCCCACCCGGGCGAGTACGCGAGGCGGCGCGATCCGAGGACGTTTAACTACAGCAGCTTCCCCTGCTGGCACTTTCTGGAGGGCGGCTGCCCGTGGGGGGACTCGTGCTTTTTTGCCCACGGGGTGTTTGAGTCCTGGCTTCACCCGGAGAGTTACCGCACCCAGCAGTGCCTGAATGGCTCCGGCTGCTCGAGGCGGGTGTGCTTCTTCGCCCACACAGAGGAAGAGATACGGACTCCGCCGAAGATTGAGAGGGCGACGCCCAGTCTCCTGCCGGGCTCTCCATCCTTGGCATCAGCGGCTACGGCGCCGTTCGCAGATGGCATCAACCACAATTCGCTTGGATGCGCTCAGCAGCAGCGGCTTCAGAGCCTCGGCTCCCATGATCTTCGTCCTGGAATTGGTGTCCCCTCTGTCGTTGGATTGCCATCCTTTGAGCTTGGCTCTAGTAGTCAGGACCCTGATGTCTCATGGGTCAATTCACTGCTGAACTCGTCATCGTCGGATGCGGAGGAAAAGCTCGCGGCCGATGGCCATGGAGTGCCAGATGGTGATGGTTGTGGGTTTGAACCCAACTAGTGCTGATCAGATGGAAGATGATGCTGTACACATCCACCATTTGTTTTGAAATTTTTTGGCACCTATAGTCTTCGTCTCCAAAGAATAGCTTACGTTTCTTTTTAGCTATGGGCTGTATGATCTTGTACACATCCACCATTGTTTTGAATTTTTTAAGCCATCGAGATGCGAAGAATTCCACCGGTAGACAAAATACCACCGAAAGCTTTCATGCCGAACTTCTCTTGGTAGAGAGCTTCCAGTTTCTCGAAGCGCTATGTCAAGTGGCTGTACTTATCCTGCCAGGCCTTCTCAACAACCGTCATTGTGTTCTTCACTGCAGCAGACTTCGCAGCCGATGCCTTCTCCTCCGCCGTGAGCCTTGTGGCTTTGCGTTCCAATCTGATAGCCTCCTAGTGGCTGGTATGATCCTCCTCTGCCTTTTTCAAGGCGTCTCAAAGCCGCAAGGCTTCCACTTTCAGGGCGTCCCGCTTTTCAACAAGGGGGCGCGTAGCCTCAACTTTAGCCTTCTGTGCATCGTATAAACTATTGAAAAATTTGGGGTTGATAAATAATGATGGATTAATCAAAAGCTTTAAGGCACGTAATTCGTTGTCTTTTAGACAAATTTCTCCCCCTCCAGTAAAAACTGCGAATACAAACGATGTGTTTGAGAAACTGTCCTCATGATATAATGAAACTCCTAATCTGTGGTTCATCGGATGCAAAGTATGTACTCTCCGATTCAACCATGATACACTCTGAAAAAAAATAGAACTAAAGATGCCAGATAAAACTCTCGTTCCATTCCGAATTGGGTTATTCAGTTATGTGATTCTTCATCGCTGCGCTTCTGTGAATCTTCGCTTCACTCCTGTGAATATTTTATTTACTATAATTCATTAGTTTTTTTCATAGAGTATATGCCCCTCTATTTATATAGTGTGAGGCATCATTTGATTTAGTAAAAGTTGCAATGGTTCACGATTCAACAGGTGCCATAATGCACCCATTGCTAAAGGTTGCAATGGTTCATGGGTCAATGGATGCCACAATGCATCTTTAGAAAATGTTGCATCTTTCCACACGCCAATGGATGATAGGGAGCATCTCCTACCAGGGGTTGCATCTATTCGCAACCGATAGTGCCAAAAGCATCCCTTGGTTCGTACTATTTCGCCAACCAATGCAATGGTTCGTCAACCAATGCAATGATTCATCGGCCAATAGGTGCTTGAAGCATCCCTAGGATCCGCCCGTTCGAATCATCGTGTTCGCTCGTTCAAACTGACTGTCACCTTTTGACGTTTTGAACATACTCTTAATCCTAGCAAGCTATATTGCTTACTAAAGAATTACATCTTCATGTTGTGATCATCTCCATTATAACAGATATATATCAAACATATTTTGAAAATATCCAACATTCCTCTGTCATTTTCAAAATTTGAAAATCATACTCTAAGAGTTTTACAAGCATCATCGTAGCTATTTGTACATAAATGATAGGTAGCTTTTGGCTTTGAACCTTCACTTAGTGCGGACGTTACAAAGTTGTATCAAAGTACTGTGGTGATCGTATCTTGAACCAAAGACTCTTATGGATATGCCGGTATCATCGCAAATACTCATCTTCATAGGGTAGAGTGTTTCTTTTAACTCGTACATTAATGTCCTTGTTCAGTATCTCGATTTTCATGAGTGTTTTTGAAACGATCTAGATCTCATAGAAAACGATCTTATTTCCTTCACTCATATAGGCAAATTCTCTTTATAATGATCATGCAAGTCACTTTATGAGACTTGTTAAGGAATAAATCCAGTCTCTCATCATGTTGAACCCAACACTAAATATTAGGAATGAGTTTTTATTTTCTAGTATATCCACTTAGTCATTCAGTTGATTTGATAGTATCATCTGACCTTTATCTATATTTTTAAGATGTAAGAAGGGTTCCCACCAAAGATGATTGATTAATTAGCATTTGGTGTCTTTTGGTACCCCTACACATGTCTGTCGTCTCACAAACATACTCTTGGCCTCAGTGGTTACTAGCTACACTTTTTATGTATCTGTTGTCGCTCGTATTTATCGAAGCTTTCAGTAATCGCTCCATGGGCCAATGCTCTCGATCACAAAGCCTTCGTCAGGCCACCCATTAGTGACTGAAAGCTACCTATCATATGATTATGCACTTTGTTACCAGCAATTGTGCTCATATTCTCTCCTAGGTTAATGCTCTGATCTTGAAGCATCCGGCACCAGTTGATGCTTGTACACACATGTTGTTCTATAGATGTGCCAGTTCTATAAATCTTCACTAACTTGATATTCGGATTTAGAGACTAGATTTTAATCCATATGATTACATCAGTCTCACCTAGACTTTTTTTATAAAACTTAGTGGAAAGAAACAATTTTGTTTCTACTACATATTTAATGTGTTGGAAATAAATCAATGGTAGAGGCTCGCAGCGGAAATGATTTAGCGGTCGAAAGACCGTTCATGGTGCACGTTACACGATTTAAACTTTCATAGAAACTAATCTACATATGTGTGCATGTGTATGCACGTGAATCGAAAACCCCTAACGGCAATCTAGCGTAATGATTAACTAGCATGCATGCAAATTATAATACTCGCTAGATCTACATGTTAGATTACACATACCTTTCGTACGGATCTTTTAACCGCGGAAAATTGTCTTCTTTGTCGATGGAGATGGAAGATCGTTCGCGAAGATGCTGATGGTACGATTGAAGAAGATTCCTTCTTGTTCACCCATTCTCACACGATGCACGAAACGTCACTGTCGGATCTCTAAGTGCCTCCGAAGAACAACCCTTCTCCTTCTTCAGAACTCCACGCGAGGAAGACGAAGTTGCAAGCGGGAAACGGGAGATGGATTAGGGAGAGAACTAGAGAGATGAGAGGGTGGAGGGGGTTCGGTTTTGCATCCATATGGCCGGCCCCATATAGCCCTTTATATAGGGCCGGCCTACCCCCTTGGATAAGGATCCAAGGGGATAAAGACATCCCACAATTATCTCTCCATTATCTCCTTTTTATCTCTCCTTATATTTATCCGTTTTCCCACTTTTTAGGGCTCGATCTTAACCGATTCTAAGCCCTATCCCTATCATATGGCCGGCCCCTATAGATGAGGGATTCTCATCCCTACAACATAGGGCCAGCCCTAGCAAGGTCTCCCACTGCTAGAGTCGGCCAACAGTGAGGTCCGGCAGAGTGAGATTTTTACCAAAATGCCCTGACGCCTCATTTTGACCATTTCTAGTGTGCGATACCTAGCGGCCATTACTTAAGTGATTTCTACTAGTTACTTACTATTAACTGAGGCCACCGAAGGGTGCCTCTAGCAAAGTCAACTAGTCAACTCGCAACATACCCCGGTGCATCGCACCTATGCAGCGAAGTTCACTTATGGCTAGGGATTACTACATGCGACTCTGTACTAGTCTCGGGCATAACCCTTAGTACTCCTATGTAGTTACGCATCTACCGTACTCTAGTGTCAAGCACACACGGAGCGTATACTTCTTTCTTCCTCTTAATGCTAATGGTGTTCCGAAGAGATGGTTCAAGAACCGTACATAATGTTGATAAGGTGGAACCATCAGGGACCGGGGTTCATGGCTTCCAACTCAAGCTCGATCGACACACTACCCGAGTGTACCATCGATCCTCTGAGCTCGAGTTAACTTGCGTAGCCACCCAAAGTGTGACGCAGGCTGCACTCCAATTCACCCAGACTTACTATGTTCTCCATCATACCCCTGCTCTCCGCTTAGTAGTGGTAAACCCGATGTCCCTCCACTTGATGCCATGATTCACTTCGAGCGGTGGAGACTACCGCCAGACTCGAATGATCATATGACTTGGTTCCTTCCAGGTTGACCTATACATCATACCTCTGATTACCCCGTCGAGTAATCGAAACCGGTCAACAGTCAAACTGGTGACCACCAGGCCTGGGTTTGGTACAGTGTAAGTCACACCAAGGAACGCACCTCCCTTCAGGGGTGTGGATGGCCTGCAGGAGTGACACGCTAATGCAACGCCAGCCGGGTAACCTAGTACACCGTGGTTTTGGATCACTGCATACGGATCCTCACACATTGGTGCGCTAAAGCACCACGCAACTGGTTAGTCCATCAGAAGTGGTTCCTTAAGGTTTAGGACCGTTTTACCCTAAGCAGAAACACGGCTTAGTGTATCAGTGTCTGCTCACTGATCTGTACACAATGTTAGTTCCGTTCAGCCACAGATACTGTGCCTGGTGATGACCATGGTGAAGACATCCCATGAACTGTCATCGCCAACAGCTTAACATGATGAGGCGACCAACCTCATCATAGCTGCGAACTGATTTAGATTATATGGGACCAATCCACTCAGTCTTCAACTCAGTGGACTACTATATAACCATGGCTCTCTGTTCTTAAAAGAACACGTAACTATGTTACGCACCTATATGCATCTCATATAATAATAACTATCAATCCTTATTAGACCAAAACATAAAGTTTTACAAGCTTAGAACACATCAATCCTAACAATCTCCCACTTGGTCTAGCGTAGCAAAACGGTTTTGACTCCCATCGCGTCCACATGTCGCTCGAATGCCTTGGTAGGTATTGCCTTTGTGAAAGGATCAGTAATATTATCTGTAGATGCAATCTGTGTCACCGCTACTCGCCCTTGCTTTTAAAACTACCGAATCAAGTGGAACTTACGCTCGATGTGCTTCCCCTTTTGGTGATGTCTTGGCTCCTTTGCTTGTGCTACCGCCCCACTATTGTCGCAGTAAAGCACAATAGGTAACTGGGCCTCTGGTACGCATCCCAAATCCGTAAGGAATTTCTTGAGCCATACCGCCTCTTTGGCTGCCTCGCACGCTGCAACGTACTCAGCCTCTGTGGTAGAGTCTGCGATGCATTTCTGCTTCACACTCTGCCAACTAACCGCTGCTCCTCCTAACATAAACACAAAACTTGATGTCGATTTTCTGGATTCCAAATCTGACATAAAGTCAGAATCTGTGTATCCAATCGGCGTCAGTTCTTGTGCAGTGTAAACCAACTCATAGTCCCTTGTTCTACGAAGGTACTTGAGTATACACTTCACTGCTGTCTAGTGATCTGGACCCGGATTCGACTGAAACCGACCCATCATGCCTACTGCGAAACAGATATCTGGCCTTGTACAATGCATAGCATACATTAGACTACCTAATACCGAAGCATAAGGTATCTTCTGCATTTCTGCTCTCTCCTCAGGTGTTTTAGGACATTGATCCTTAGACAGTTCTATGCCATGTTTAAATGGTACAAAACCCTTCTTGGAGTTTTGCATGTCAAACCTAGCCATAACCTTATCTATATACGCGGCTTGTGACAGCGAGAGAATCCTGTTCTGGCGATCACGTGTTACCTTGATCCCCAAAACATAACTCGCTTCACCTAGGTCTTTCATATCGAACTGTGTTGACAACCAGACCTTTACCGTTGACAATGTTCCAACATCATTTCCAATAAGTAGAATATCGTCTACGTAAAGTATCAAATATATCAATGTAGTCTTATCACTCCTCTTGTATACACATGGTTCATCCTCGTTTTGAGTAAATCCATATGACTGGATTGCCTGATCAAAACGGATGTTCTAACTTCTAGATGCTTGCTTTAGTCCATAAATGGACTTCTGCAACTTGCAAACTAGATGTTCCTGACCCTCTGACTCAAAACCTGGTGGCTGCATTATATAAATGTTTTCTTCCAAATTTCTATTGAGGAATGCTGTCTTGACATCCATTTGCCAGATCTCCCAGTTGTAATGGGCTACAATGGATAGGAGGATCCGAATAGACTTTATCATAGCTATCGACGAGAAGGTTTCGTCAAAGTCGATTCCTTCTCTCTGAGTATAACCCTTGGCAACTAATCTAGCTTTATAAGTCTCTATTGTACCATCGGATCCTTTCTTCTTCTTATACACCCACTTGCACCCAATAGGTTTAATATTGGATGACGGTGTAACAATAGTCCAGACAGTGTTATGGGACATTGATGAAATTTCTGCCTCCATAGCCTTTTGCCAGTCAGAGCCGTCAGAAGCTCCCACTGCCTCATCGTAGCTCAGTGGGTCATCCTCCTGACCCTCTGGATCAACCAATAAGGTTTCTCCATAGTATCTGTCAGGAGCTCTGATGTTCCTCCCACTGCGACGAGGTGGTGGTTGTGTTACAGGATTAATAGGTTCTACAGTATCTGGTATATTAGTGTCTGTGATGTCAGCTCCCACTATGCTTTCGGATGCGCTCTCTGATCTAGTACCTAGTAGCTCATCCAGAACTACCTTACTAGTAGGTTTGTGGTCCATAATATAATCTCGTTCTAGGAAATAGGCGTTCGTAGAAACGATCACCTTCTTTTTCTCAAGATCATAAAATAGACCACCTTTAGTCTCCTTAGAATACCCTACAAACAAACATACTTTGGACTTCAGTTCCATCTTATCCCTTTTATCCTTCCGTACATGTGCAGGACATCCCCATATTCTGAAATGCTGTAGTTTCGGTTTGTTCCTTGACCACAGCTCTCTTGGGGTCTGAGGTACTGACTTAGACGGAACGTGGTTCAGAATATAAACTGCTGTTTGTAGGGCATATCCCCAAAAGGTCATTGGTAAACTGGCGTAACTCATCATGCTACGAACCATGTCCAACAAGGTTCGATTCCTTCTCTCAGAAACTCTATTCTGTTGTGGGGTACCTGGAGCAGTTAGTTGGGATGTTATCCCATGCTCCACTATATACCCAAGGAACTCGTCAGATATGTACTCACCTCCTCGATCAGATCGAAGGGTTTTTATACATTTACCTATCTGCTTTTCTACTTCAGCCCTGAACTTTTTGAACATGTCAAAGGATTCCGACTTCCGATGCATCAGGTAAATATAACCATATCTTGAGTAATCATCAGTAAAAGTGATGAAGTACTCATGGCCTCCTATCGCCTTGACGCTCATGGGTCCACATACATCTGAATGGATTAACTCCAATACCTCAGTAGCTCTCACTCCTTTGCCTTTGAATGCCCTCTTGGTCATCTTGCCTTCCAGGCAGGATTCACAAGTGGAAAGGATCTCCGTAGGATCTGTTTCCAGAAGCTCGGTCTTTACCAACCTATGGATCCTGTCTAAGGCAATATGCCTAAGCCGTACGTGCCACAATTGGGTTAAATTCTCTAAAGGTTTCTTACGCTTAGATGAATTAACATTAAATGCTGAAGTTATTATGTTATCTTTTTCAAATTTAGTACTGACTACATAGAGATGATTATGAACCATTCCTCTTATTATAAAAGTTCCATTCAGCTTAAACGACACACCAGAAGCATCAAAATAAACTGAATAACCTTCATTAACTAAAGAAGAAACAGAAATTAAGTTACGTCTCAAGGACGGTACATAAAAAACATCTCTAAGAGTTAAAGTCTTATTATTCGAAAAACTAAGATAAACGTCTCCAATAGCTTCAGCAGCTGCCACGGCCTCAGTTCCCATGCTCAAGGTCACCTCTCCATCAAGCAACCTTCTGCTTTCCCGAAACCCCTGAAAAGTGTTACAGGCATGGTTAGTGGATCTTGAATCCATAATCCAACTAGCAAAAGAACTATTACTTGAAAGAAATGATTCAACAACTAAGAGTTGTGGATTACTTTCTCTAGTATTCTGAGGCTTCTTGCAATCCTTCTTCCAATGACCCTTCTGGCCACACCGGAAACACTTCGTGCCCGGTTTCTTTGATTCTCCAGACCCAGAGGCCCCAGCAGAGTCCTGCACAGGCACTGACTTAGGTTTCTTCTTATGTTTCTTGCCCTGAGGTTTACCAGACTTCTTGAAGGATCTGCGTTGCACATGAAGTGCTTCGCCCTTCTGCTTGAAGCCATCCTCAGCTGCCTGGAGAGCTCCCAGAAGCTCTGCATTTGTCATAGCCAACTTGTTCAAATTAAAGTTGGTGATAAAGCCTTCAAAGGCTCTAGACAGTGACGAGAGGAAGATGTCTGTCATCACCTCACCTTCTAGCACAATGTCCATGGTAGCTAGTTCGTTCTAGAACCCAAACATTTTCATCATGTGTTCCCGAACCAGCGTCCCATTGGACATCTTAGTGCCGACGAGTTTCTTGATGGTAAGGTATCGCGTAACGCGATTGTGACCTTCAAACATCTCTTTTAGATACAACATCATGTCAAAAGCGTCGGGCATCTCCTCGACTTGCTTCTGTAGAGTTGTTTGCAAGGATGCTATAATATAGCATTTACATATTTCATTAGATTCCTTCCAGTCAGTGAAAGCCTTTAACTGTGCCTCTGTGGCATCGGGTCCTGGCAAATCTGGCTCAGGGTCATTCAAGGTTGTCATATGTTTACCAATCCTTAAGACCAGGTACAGGTTGCGCTTCCAGTCCTCATAGTTGGGACCGGTAAGTTTGTGGTCATTTAGGATAGCGGACAGGGGGTCTAACTTGGTCATCTGTAAATTAAAGATTGAATAATGAGAATGCATGAAAAACTTATTTTATGGATTTTTAAAACAAGCTAATTATATCCATATGTCGACGCTACCCTCAAGCGAAGCCATTTCTATGGATTAATTAACCATGTATGTAAGATCTCGGAATCGACTGTACCTGCCCTAGGGGGCATCATACAGCGTCAATCCACTTACACGGGCCTTTTCCTTGACCCTATCCAAATCTGCCAACTAAGGGCTATGATGGACCATGGTTATCTTTCAGCCAGTAACACGTGATCCCCATTGTCTGAGCAACGAATGCCTCACGTGTACATTGGATGCTTACCCACGAGCCTAGGTAAATACGACACGGGAGTTCATGCGGCCCCCACTAGGGTGGGATGAAAACCCCTTCTCTCTTTACCCCGTAATTATCATATCTAAAGAGGGATCACTAAGTGATTTGGCAAAGGTAGCGACCTCATATATACTAGACCCTGGTCACACCATGCTCCCACTAGTGTTCAAGCCCTTCGCCTAGCATTAATCATTCTCGGAATATCATAGTCCCTGCCTCAAGTGGATTTCTCCATTCAAGGGTCACATTACATATTCCTAGAATATCGATGCTCTGCAAAATTGGTTATCACGCTAATGCTCTGGAGCTAATCCTGGAGTCTGACTCACTGGAAAGGACTCCCACTAGTCATGGTGCCTCGCTTATAAATTTGACAATTAATGTTCAATAGATCTCCATCTCATCTTTGATTTCGATGCTGGCCAAATAGGCACACCCGACTAGTCGGGTGCTAACCTAATGGTGGCATAACCATATGTGATGAGATTCCACTAACATCAAAAGTCAACTAAATAATAGGCGTCATCTAGCAGGATCCTATCCTCAAACAGTCGCTTGGACCGGAGGGGAAAGGCATCCCTCTGAAAACTGATAATCATATTATCTCATCGGGGTTCGATATGAAGCATAAAGAGCTAATAAAGAAAGCAACCATAAAGACTGAATTAAGTTCAGGGTCCAACCCCTGAACCTAATTTGCACAGCGTAGGCCTCTAGCTTTCTTCGCAAGGTCCCTCGGTCCGGCTCCTCCGTCGCGCTCGCGAACACTTTGCCGGATCGTCTTCATCCTCCAGGGTTCCGCTCACGCTCCCGATGGTGGATTTTTTTGGCACATCTTTCTTCTCGATCTGTAACCGAAAAATTCTAGTACGCTTCGAGTAAGTGCTCGCTCGTACACAATTTCCTAGAAAGAAAAGAAAACACACCTAGGAAAAAGGGCCATGGGAACCAAGGATGGTCAACCCCCATCACTCGCCCAATCTACGGCTCAATTACATATCCACACACAGAAAGCAAATCCAGACAATTGCTAACTCGGGGTCCGACCCCCGATAGCAAGCACAAAACATAGATCTAGATTTTCTTATAGCGGCGCCCTGCAAGAATGATTAATAGAACAAGCACAATCTATATATATGCATGATCTAAATGTAAGAACCCCGATGATTTCACGCATTCATCATGCGCACATATGTTGGTTTCATGAAAAAACATGAAACACACACCACTAATGCGGCTCTGATACCAATTGTTGGAAATATATCCATGGTAGAGGCTCGCAGCGGAAACGATTTACAGGTCAAAAGACCGTTCATGGTGCACGTTACACGATTTAAACTTTCATAGAAACTAATCTATATATGTGTGCATGTGTATGCACGTGAATCGAAAACCCCTAACGGCAATCTAGCGTAATGATTAACTAGCATGTATGCAAATCATAATACTCGCTAGATCTACATGTTAAATTACACATACCTTCCGTACAGATCTTTTAACCGCAGAGAATTATCTTCTTTATCGATAGAGACGGAAGATCGTTCGCGAAGATGCCGATGGTACGATTGGAGACGATTCATTCTTGTTCACCCGATCTCATACGATGCACGGAACGTCGCTCTCGGATCTCTGAGTGCCTCCGAAGAATGACCCTTCTCCTTCTTCAGAACTCCACGCGAGGAAGACGAAGTTACAAGCGGGAAACGGGAGATGAATTAGGGAGAGAACTAGAGAGACGAGAGGGTGGAGGGGATTCGGTTTTGCATCCATATGGCCGGCCCCATATAGCCCTTTATATAGGGCCGGCCTACCCCCTTGGATCAGGATCCAAGGGGATAAAGACCTCCCACAATTATCTCTTCATTATCTTCTTTTTATCTCTCCTTGTATTTAATTATCTATTTTCCCACTTTTTAGGGCTCGATCTTAACCGATTCTAAGCCCTATCCCTATCATATGGCTGGCCCCTATAGATGAGGGATTCTCATCCCTATAACATAGGGCCGGCCCTAGCAATTAAGGTCTCCCACTGCTAGGGTCGGCCAACAGTGAGGTCCGACAGAGTGAGATTTTTACCAAAACGCCTTAACGCCTCATTTTGACCATTTCTAGCATGCGATACCTAGCGGCCATTACTTAAGTGATTTCTACTAGTTACTTACTATTAACTGAGGCCAACGAAGGGTGCCTCTAGCAAAGTCAACTAGTCAACTCGCAATATACCCCGGTGCATCGCACCTATGCAGCGAAGTTCACTTATGGCTAGGGATTACTACATGCGACTCTGTACTAGTCTCGGGCATAACCCTTAGTACTCGTATGTAGTTACGCATCTACCGTGCTCTAGTGCCAAGCACACACAGAGCGTATACTTCTTTCTTCCTCTTAATGCTAATGGTGTTCCGAAGAGATGGTTCAAGAACCGTACATAATGTTGATAAGGTGGAACCATCAGGGACCGGGGTTCATGGCTTCCAACTCAAGCTCGATCGACACACTACCTGAGCGTACCATCGATCCTCTGAGCTCGAGTTAACCTGCGTAGCCACCCAGAGTGTGACGCAGGCTGCACTCCAATTCACCCAGACTTACTATGTTCTCCATCATACCCCTGCTCTCCGCTTAGTAGTGGTAAACCCGCTGTCCCTCCACTTGATGCCATGATTAACTTCGAGCGGTGGAGACTACCGTCAGACTCGAATGATCATATAACTTGGGTCCTTCCAGGTTGACCTATACATCGTACCTCTGATTACCCCGTCGAGTAATCGAACCCGATCAACAGTCAAACTGGTGACCACCAGGCCTGGGTTTGGTACAGTGTAAGTCACACCAAGGAACGCACCTCCCCTCAGGGGTGTGGATGGCCTGCAGGAGTGACACGCTAATGCAACGCCAGCCGGGTAACCCAGTACACCGTGGTTTTGGATCACTGCATACAGATCCTCACACATTGGTGTGCTAAAGCACCACGCAACTAGTTAGTCCATCAGACGTGGTTCCTCAGGGTTTAGGACAGTTTTACCCTAAGTAGAAACACGGCTTAGTGTACCAGTGTCTGCTCACTGATCTGTACACCGTGTTAGTTCCGTTCAGCCACAGCCACTGTGCCTGGTGATGACCATGGTGAAGACATCCCATGAACTGTCATCGCCAATAACTTAACATGATGAGGCGACCAACCTGATCATAGCTGCGAACTGATTTAGATTATATGGGACCAATCCACTCAGTATTCAACTCAGTGGACTACCATATAACCATGGCTCTCTGTTTTTAAAAGAACACGTAACTATTTTACGTACCTATATGCATCTCATATAATAATAACTATCAATCTTTATTAGACCAAAACATAAAGTTTTACAAGTTTAGAACACATCAATCCTAACAATTGTGCTCATATTCTCTCCTAGGTTTGATTATGCACTTTGTTACCAGCAATTGTGCTCATATTCTCTCCTAGGTTAATGCTCTGATCTTGAAGCATCTGGCACCAGTCGATGCTTGTACACACATGTTGTTCTATAGATATGGCAGTTCTATAAATCTTCACTAACTTAATATTCGGATTTAGAGACTAGATTTTAATGCATATGATTACATCAGTCTCACCTAGACTTTTGTTATAAAACTTAGTGGAAAGAAACAATTTTGTTTCTACTACATATTTAATGTTACTGTCAAATATTAGCGCACCGTCTATAGAAATATGAATATCAGACTTCTTAAGCTTAGATGTCAATGAGTTCTTAAAGAACTCTATATCTTTGGATTTTTTTTTTTTAGCTATAAAAATAAAAATGACATCTTTATTGTACTTGCTTTTATGAGATCCTCATAAGTCCAATCACTACCTCACTTATACTTGGTTTTTCAGGATCCAGATATAGACCAAATAAAATTTATTTGTAGCATCGATATCACTATTAAGGGTGTAACTATGGATTATTTAATGTCCAAGTCACTACCACCCTCATCTTGGTCTATTTTCTTATAAAGAAAATTGATCTTGGCTTTGGTGTTACCGGTACACTCAAGCTTTTCGATTAAAGAGCCGACACCGTTTATTCCATCATATATATCTCAAGTAATTCATTTAAATCTTTCATCAAGTCCATTTTCAACGATTTGCTTTAAAATATCTAGTTAAGGTAGTGTCCAAACACTAGCCTTACTAGTTCATGTCGATCAACCGCGACATTGGAAATCCATTGTTATGCCGATCAATCTCGACATTGGGTATCATTTATTGTGCTTGTTCGGGGCCATGCCTTCATAATGAGTTCGACACTACTTATCCATTATATACAACGGATGTAATTCATCATATTGGAATGATTAAGATACATCACTAGAAGCAATTCAATGATTATGTAATCCATCAAGTTGTTTGGACTTTGTCTAAAAATTATTGAAAAACTTGGGGTCGATAAACAATGATGGATTAATCAAAAGCTTCAAGCCACGTAATTCGTTGTCTTTTAGACAACTTTCTCCCTCTCTAGTAAAAACTGCGAGTACAAACGAGGTGTTTGAGAAACCATCCTATGGATACAATACAAGTTCTAATCCGTGGTTCATTGGGTGCAAAGTATATACTCTCCGATCCGACCAGGATACACTTTAAAAAGAAATTGAACAGATGATGCCAAATAAAACTCTCGCTCCATTCCAAATTGGGTTACTCAATTATGTGATACTTCATCGCTTCGCTTTTGTGAATCTTCGTTTCACTACTGTGAATATTTTATTTACTATAATTCATTCACTTTTTTTTTTCATAGAGGAAATTGCCCTTTATTTATAGAGTACGAGGTACCCTTTGATTTACTAAAGGTTGAAATGGTTCACGATTCAACAGGTGCCATAATGCATCCCTTGCCAAAGTTTGCAATGGTTCATGGGCCAATGGATGCATGCAACAATGCATCCTTAGAAAGGTTACATTTCTTCACATGCCAATGGATGTTCGAAAGCATCTCTTACTAGGGGTTGCATTTATTCGCACTAGTTCGTCAACCAATGCAATGGTTTGTCAACCAATGCAATGATTCATTAGCCAATAGGAGCTTGAAGCATTTCTAGGATCCGCCCGTTCGAATCATTGCGTTTGCCTATTCGAACTGATTGCCACCTTTTTACTGAGCTAGGGTTAAGTCCTTCTCACCCTTCTCCTTCGCATCAGCGACCTAATCAGTAAGAGAGTTAGCCTGGTGAACCGCCTTTGCACTCGCATCGGTGACGATCCATGACTTCTCCCCGGTGTAACTTCGGCGGAAACGTGACGCAACACTACACAGAATTAGAAACATGTAACGATCTACAAAGGTATTGATCAAAAAAATAAAGAAAGTAAGGCGGGAACATACCTCACAAAACCCTTTCTCCAATTCAAGGAAAGGTGTCAGATCCTGTAGGGCAAGTAGCAGAGCCTTCTCACCCTCCCCTTCTTTGATTGAAACTTCAAGAGATTCGGCGCGTGCTTCAGAAAAATATCATCCTAGATCCCCTCTTCTACAACAAAAGTCACATTGGAGCTGCCTGTCAAGAACTCGGTGGGTAATTTTCTATGGGTGAGAGCCTTGGACACCTCGGTGTATGTACCCGCCCAATCCCCATTTATCCTAAGTGGCTATTTTGGCCACCTCTTGTCATTGCTCTCCAGCAAAGTTAAAGGAGGAGCGGAAAGAGCTTCTGGTAGGGAAAGAGTAATTACCCAGCGCCTTGCTCATGTCAGCACCCTGCACCTTCGGAAGATACTTCTTGAAGAAATACCCAGGGGGTATTTGTGGGTGCAAACTCTAGCTAACGCCTGACGGTGGGACCCACCATCCCTGCCTGAGCCACGAAGACAACGATGGGACCCGTCATCCCTGCATGGAGCTCACGAAGATGACAGTGAGGACCGCCAGCTCTGTTTGGGGCCCTCAAAGATGGTCTGGGGCCTAGTAAATTTCTCACTAGATATCTACAAAAGCCCCGGATATTCCCAAAGTTCAATAAATAGCAGACCCTGTAAATAATCCTAACTGGATTAATTCATTATTCTACTTTCTGTTTTCCAGAGCCCCTTGAGCCTTCTGGTAATCAGAATCTAGCCAAGCCCTCTCTACCCTCTGTCTATTTGTATAAGCACTCATTGGCCTGTCAAGAGTAGCTCTACTTTTTCAGAGTTAGTGGATTCAAAGAGTAAGTCTTACCGTACGGAGACGTAGGACTTCTTCTACTCAACAGTGTCTGCGTGATAACTCAGCAGATGACAACTCAGTGCTCTACAATGCAACACACTTAAAACTTAACCCTCGATCGACTGTTGGAGGGAGATCGTACGACAGCCACAATTTTCCCCCATTGTATTTCCTTCCCCTCCCTCTCTTCAACCTCTTTGAAGCCCCGATGCGTTCTCTACCCATTGCCCAAAATCATACCCAAGCATAAATTGCACGCCTTCAGGACGCGTGCACTAAAACGACGAAGCGGGAGACATAGTCCGGATTGAAACTCTCCCACTGAGACCACCAGCCACTGGTAGACTCTTGTTCATAGTTGTTTAAAACCTCAAACCCACTCCATTTCATTTGGTTTACCATTGAGGCTATGGTAACTGAGGCCTTGGCTAACTCCAAGAAGAACTTCACAGAGAGTCCCTAGCCTAGACGAAGAAGCATCGAGATTCGAGGAAGCGACCATTTCGATACAACGGCAGAGGAAATGCCAATGAGCGGCGGAGCAGGAGACGGAGTATTAAGTAGATCGCAGCAGGTCTCGAAGAACAACAGATTACCTTAAGACGAGAAAAAATTTCTACGGAGGCAAGTAGAAATAAATTTTCACCCACCCCTTTTGATTATATACAAAAAAAAATTGGTGGGAAGAGAAAAAAACCCCGCCAAGCAGATATCTTTCATTTCTGACTAAAACCTACCAAATGGACAGGACATCATGACCAAAAGGGCAAGACCCGCCAAGTAAATGAGACATTCGGTTTTTCTCTGTAGAACCATCCAAGTAGGCAGGACATTATGTTCTTTATCATAGAAACTACCATGTAGGCGAAATATATTCTATTTCATTTCAACCTGCCAAATAGATGGGACATTCTGCTCGCCAAGTAGGCGAGACATCCTGCCAATGGCCTAAAACCCGTCAAGTAGGTGGGATATCTTACTACCACCTAAACATGTCGGTAGGTACATAACCTGCCGACCATTCATACCCTTTGATTTTTGTAACCATGTTCAACCCCTGTCACCTCGTGTGGAACATAAGTTGTGGTCTATTGAGGCCATACTCATCTCGACAAACCATAAGAGGGCAATTATGGGTACCTAAAATATCCACCATCTTACTCAGTGCCCTAAAGATAAGAAAACCTTTGAAAAGACTACCCCCGAAACCAAACCAGGATAAGTGGGGACTAGAATACCCTCATTCCCCTTAAGAAAAATAACAAACAAAGATAAGTCATGCAGCCAGCTACCAACCTAAAAGAGAAAGACTTTGACAAGTCAAAACGGGGCAAAATAGGGTGAGCCCTCCCCCTCTCCTTAAACATAACCCAACTACTACTTCAAAGAAAGGAATGCACCAAAATTCTTCTTCCAGATAAAGAAGTCACTCCTTGGGCACTTGAGGGCCAGTTTACATAGACCGACTAAATAGTGTCAACTGTCTATAAAAAATTGGGCTGCCCTTCGTCCACATCCTAGATACAAGCAACCACCCAAAAACGAGATTACCAACATGCACCAACCCATGTGAAGAAGATAGTTGTCTCGATAGCATTGGTAGGATTCATGCCACTCCATATGGGAAATGTTAGAATTGATGAGGTTTACAGCTCGTAAAAACCTATAGTTGTATGGTTCATAGCTTAGGATTGCATATTGGTATGTACCTTAGTACGTGTACTGATTATAGAATAGAGAGCCATAATTATATGGCAATTCACTTGAGTGGAAGACTCAATAAACTAGTCCTATGTAACCTAAATTCATTCCCAGCTCTGATTAGGGTTGGTCGCTTTATCATGATAAGCTATTGGAATGACAAAGCGTGGGTGTCTCCACTATGGTCATCACCTAATATAGTGTTTATGGCCGAACGAAACCAACATGGTGCACAGATCGGTGAGTAGATATTGTTGCACTAAGCCATGTTTCTACTTAGAGTAAAACGGTCATAAACCTTGATGAGCCATGACTGGTGGGCTAACCAGTTGTGTGGTGCTTTGGCAAACCATTTTGTGCGGGTTTGATTATGTGATCCAAAATCACAATGTGATAGGTTATCTGGCTGGTGTCGCATTAGCATGTCACTCCTGCAAGTCATCCACACCTCTAACGGGAGGTACGTTCCTTGGTCTTACTTGCGTCGTATTAAAGCCAGGTCTGGTAGTCATCAGTTGGACTGTTGACCGGATACGGTTACTCGGCAGGGTAATCAGAGGTATAATGTGCGTAGTCAACTTGGAAGGAACTAAGTCATATGAGCACTCGACTCTAATGGTACTCTCCACCACTCAAGTTGTATTATGGCACCAAGCGGAGGGACAACAGGTTTACCACTACTAAGCAAATAGCAGGGGTATGTTGAAGAACATAGTAAGTCGAAGGGAATTGGAGTGCAGCCTGTGATGCACTCTAGGTGGTTACGCGGGTTAACTCGGACTCAGAGGATCGATGGTACACTCGGGTAGTGTGTTGATCGAGTTCAAGTTGGAAGCCATGAACCCTGGTCCCTAAAGTTTCCACTTTATTGACATTATGTACGGTCCTTGAACCATTTCCTGAAAACATAGGGCGCAGTTAAAGGAAGCAAGAAGTCCAACCCTACACTCTATAGGTGCTTTGCACTAGTGCACGATAGATGTATAACTTCGTGTGTATGCTAAGGAAAAATCCTAGAGTGGTATAGATACACATGTATTTATCCCTTACCATAAATAAACTCCGCTGCATGGGTGCAATCGATGCACCGGGACATGTTGCAAGTTGACTAGTTGACTTTACTAGGGAAATTCTGTGTGTTTACTAAGGGCACTCTAGTGAATAGTGAAATCACTAGTGCATCTCACTTATGTGTGTCTTACAAGTTCTCGTACACGTGGGACGGCCAACTAGTGACATGAAGGCGTTTTGGGAAAACCAAGTGTCACCATGCACAAGGGGGGCCCGGCCCTATGTGTTGGGAAACTAGCAAGGCCGATCCCCTAATATTTAGGAGGTTGTTACCTCCATTATAGGGGACGGCCATAGGGATAAAGTTTAGGGGTTTTGACTAGGTCTTTCCCACTTCTAAAAGCAAATATGGGGTAGAGACACGAAGAGAGAAGCGAGGGGGACCGGCCCTAACATGTTGCACACACAACCTAAGGGGTTGGCCACTATAATAGGAGCAAGGGGAGAGAGGAGGCTGACCCTAGCTTAAAACCCTAGCCGCCCCTCTCTCTTCTCTTCTCCTCTCTTGTCTCTTTCCCTTGCTTGCGACCTCAGATCGTGACTCGTCTTCCTCGTGTGATGTTTCACAGATGGATAAGGGCTAATGTAAAGGGGCACTCAGAGACCCCTCGTTGGGGTGCCGTGCATTGTATGAGATCGAATGAACCATAAGGTGTCTCTCATAATCTCCCATTGTCCATATTTAGCATAGAAGATCAATGATGTTTATGTTACTACTGGAGCTACAGAAGTCCAAACGACCTCAAACTAGATGCAACAATTGCATCTCGAAGTCCTCTAACTATAGTATAAATCAAAAGTTATAGCCGTTGCATCGAAGTCTCTACGAGCAGATCCGAGTTCGTCTCCATCGACAAAGAAGTAATTTGTTGCGGTGAAAGAATCCGCACGGAGATATAACTTCTAACATGTAGATCTAGTATAGATATAGAATATGCATTCATGTTATATTATTCTTTGCACTAGATCGACGTTAGGGGGTCCTATAGTTGCCATGCTAGGTTCATACACACATATGTAGAACGTTTCGATGAAAATCTTGATATATAACGCATGACACCATGGTCTTCAGACTTACTCTTTGCTTCCGCTACGGGCCTCTGTCATATGATTATTTCCAATAGGAAAGCCGGTGTCGCAACAGGATTAGAAGATCCTGACCGCCCCATATGGAAAAGCAAGCCCCTCAGGGGAAATCTATACTCTCCTCTCCCTAGCGTTTAGATTATAAAAGGAAGCGGGTGGCACAAAAGAGGGGGGTTGCTAAATTTCCTTGTAAACAGTACAAGTACTTATCATACAATTAGCAAAAAAATAGAACTATTTCACTACAATCTTAAGTATCCTTTACACCTTCTAGTACTCTTTCATCTTACCCTCTATCACCAAGAAGAAGGACTTGAGGGCATCCATTTTAGAAGCCTCAACCATTATGAGATTCTTGCTCAAGATCCAGACAACCAGTTATCAACATCTTCTCTGAACAACACCAACTCATATCTTCTTCTTCTTTTTTTCTTTTTTTTTTGACATCGGCGGGTGTCCCGAACACCAACTCATATCTACCACAAGGAGAAAAGAAGAAAAGAAACACTTCCTCCTTCCATACCACTACACCGATCTTGTGGGTAGGGTTTGCACCAAAAAATAGCCCCCATATGAACCACCACGAATAGAGTTGCCCGAGAAGGTCCTGTCAAAATCGAGCTTATGCTCCCAAAACTCTGATGGGTACCATTTAATGATGAGTGGATATTTAGATGTCCAAGGCATAAGCAACGTAGAGAAATGAGATCGTTGAGTGTGCATGTATTCTTCCAGGCGAAACCAGCTATCTTGAAGGATAAATTGTTAGGGATGCAAACGAGCCGATCCTAGCCAAGCTTTGGCCTATTTGAGCTTAACTCATTTAATAAACGAGCCTACTCGAATGAGCTCCTACTGAGCTTGTTCATGGACTCTATCTTAAGCCATATCTTGGACTATATATATTTGGTCTATTCATGCCTTTTATGAACTTATTCACAAACCTATTCACGGGCTCGCTCACCATCCCTAAACAAACATGTTCCCGAGCCCAACCGAGCCAAGTTTTAGTATGTTTTAGCTTGGCTTGTTTATTAAACGAGCATAAACTCTAGGATAGAGCTTGACTCAAATAGTAATCAAACAAGCTTGAGCAAGCCCTTGCCAAGCTTGTTCGCGAATCGCGAGCTACTACTCATGAACATCTTTGTTCATTTGAGCCCTATTATCAAACCATTGAGAGGGGGGGGGCACCCTTTTTTTATTAAACCTACTTGGTTAAGCAATGACAACAATTACTAAAGCCTAAAGGTGGAAGTAGGGTGTATTGTAGAAACAATGAAGTGTGGATAGAAATCCCCTAAAGGCCAACTCGCTGTCACTGCACAGTATCACGATCTTATCGGGTCCGATTCCAAATAAAGAACCGGAGTAAGCACCCGTTAAGATCATCCGACATCCGAGAGTCTCCTCACTTATATAGTGACCAAAGTGCCCAAATAGCTCCAAGAAACGAGAACAGGAAACGAGAGTCATTTCTTGATTCTTGCAAGGATATCATCGTCTTACGCTCTCCCACCTACCGACTGCTTAAAACCCAATCCGAGAAGACATGGGCGGCCGATCCCGGTGGCGGCGTCCCCATCCGGACCCATCGGGATTTAGCAATGGGCGGCGCGGCGAGGGCTCACGGGGCGAACCTCCCTCCAGCTCCCACGATGGGGAGCACGCACCGGCCCAGGCATCGTCGCGGCCGCATGCGGGCCGGCCGCCGTCGGAGCCGCAGCCCTACCCGAATGTTCTTCCGGCCGCGTATGTGTTCTTTCGTGAGTCTCCATTAGGTTTTCTTACAGAATTATGTGATCAAGACTAGCTTCTTGATCACATGCAGCAATCCGGTCGCATCCCCGCCGTTCTTGGAGGGGCCAGGTGGACAATCAGGCGCAGGCCCGTCGTCCCTGCCGGAGGGACGGCGGCAAAGAGCACCAGGACCGGGCCAGCAGCGGCCGCGGCCGTCATCAGAGCCGCAACATCTGCTGTTCCCCAAGAATTGTCTTCAGGAGTGGTAAGCATTCTTTCCTGTTAGGGTAAGAATCGATCACCTCACCTCTGCTCACGTCATCCATCTGCTGGACATCAAGAACAGCAGCTACTCCTCCGATGAGTTCCGCATGTATACGTTCAAGGTCCAGCTGTGCGGCCGCGCCGACGCCCACGACTGGGCCGAGTGCCCCTTCGCCCACCCGGGCGAGACCACGAGGCGGCGCGATCCGAGGACGTCTGGATACTGCCTCACCCCCTGCCCGGAGTTCCCCCGGAAGGGCGGGTGCCCGAGGGGGAACTCGTGCAGATTTGCCCACGGGGCGTTCGAGCGAATGCTTCACCCGGCGACGTACCGCACCAGCATGTGCGTGTATGGCACCGGCTGCTCGAGGCCGGTGTGCTCCTTCGCCCACACACCGGAAGAGCTACGGACCCCCTTGAAGCCCACTGGTTCTGCCGTGGCATCTCCGCGGTCGAACGCCGAGAAGCCGATGCGGATTCTCCTGCCGCGCCCTCCATCCTTGGCTTCGCCGGCTGTGGCGCCGTCCGCGGGTGGCATCAACCACAATTCGCTTGGATGCGCGCCGCGGAATGTGCTCATGCTCTCCCCCTTGTCCCCTCACCTTGTTGCGCTTGCACAGCAGCAGCAGCAGCAGCTTCGGAGCCTCGGCCCCCATGATCTTGGTCCTGGAATTGGTGTCCCCTCTGTCGATGGATTGCCCGTGACCGTGAAGTCGCCGTTGAGCAATGTGGGATCGACATCCGGGAAGGTGGACTGGAGCTTCACCAGCGATGAGCGGGATCGATTCGGAGTAGGACGGTTGCCGTCCCTTGGGCTTGGTTCCGGTGGTTGCGACCACGATGTCTCATCGGTCCATCCAGTGGCGAGCACGCCGGATACGGAGGAAATTCTCGCGGGGGACGACGAGTTGGGTCATCATGCTGCTGCTATTAGTGACTGGTTGGAGCAGGCGCAGCTCGATTCGCAACCCGATCCGTTCGCCGCTAAGAAGACTACTAATTAAATTCATAGTAAGCTAATTGGATAGTAATTAGATTTGCTTTGAGTTTGTTGCTAACAAGATGAGGAGAAGATGAGTGGGTTTGATTCATATTTGATTAAAGATCTGTTGAGAGAATTCGTTATTGCTTCCAAGTTCAGACAATGCGTTGAAGGAGGGAAGTTGTTGTCTCTGGGTTTATTGCTGCTGCCCTTGTACACACACCTGTTACAAAAATTGGTTTTGATAGAATAATGAAAAAAAAATCGGTTTTTGGTTTAGTCCCATATTGCTCGTGGGGAGATCTTTTAATGCGTTTTTAATGGAACTCCTTTCATTGGGCTTTGTAGCTTCCCAAGAGCCAGGCCATAGCCCACCACACACGCGCGCGCGCCGGGCACGGGCTCGGGCCGCGGCCGCGGCTCGCGAGCCGCGTGGACGCGAATGGTCTTCGGGCTTCGGGCCTTGTTTTACACTGGGTTTTAATTTTTTAATGTTTAATGGAGATTTATTTCTTCCGTTACACTATTCACGAGGCTGAGCTAAGAACCTGGACCTCTGCACTGTCACATGCAACCGTTTCACTTGACAGAGCAGTGAATGCTCATCAGTGCGTTGCATGCAATGGCTGATAGTGTGGGGACGTTATGGCTAAGGACCTCTATATAAGAGAGGGTCCGGTGAAGCCAGAAAGACACCAAGCTAAGAGCTCTCTCCACTTTCTCTTTTCTTTCTCGTTCTCTCTTGTCTGGAGTGTCTGGAGTACGCTGAGAGTCCAAAAGGGGTTCCCTTCGGTGCTGAAGAGGAGTCCAGTCGTTGTACCCTGGGGAGCGTTCGTCGGAGGCCTTGAAGCACCTACCGAGGCGGCGAAATAGCTTTCAGGGCATTGTGCTAGCACAAGCCTCGACAACTGCTAAGTACCTTGTTCTTCTTCCTTCTTCCACCTCTTTGCCATATCTGTAGACAACCTTAGGACAACCTAAACCTTGTTTGATTGTTGTGTTCAACCTTGCATGCTAAACCCCTTTAGATTGTTCAATTTGTTTTGCACTAGATTTGTTTCATCTCTACATTATGTTAGTCATCGTTTGATTGTATTCATATAGTAGAATACCCAACAACTGAAAGCTATTTTCTTCGTTCTATTCTATTCCGGTTAGATCTAGATCCAATACGAGAGTGTTTAGATCTAGTCTCTTGTTACCTGTTAGAATTCCTTTGATTTTTCATAAGTTTGACGGTGTCGAGGAAAGCTTGACAAACCGGCATTAAATTGCCCTAGGAAGCTTGGTACTTAAGCGAGCCAAGTGCTCCACCTCCTTCCTGGAGCTGACCTGGCCGTCAAATTTTTAAAAATTCAAAAGGAACTCTTCCTAGATGACTACTGAGATGGAGAGGAAACCTAGCAAGTCTAGTGAGAAACCTGAACCATTCGATGGGAAGAACTTTAAGAGATGGCAGATGAAACTTAGGTTCTATCTGACTGTCCTTAAGGTTGTCGACCTTATCTCTTCCGAGAAGCCTACCCTTATCTCTAAGGATGATGGCTCATCTAACCAAACCGACTTAGACTCCTGGGAGAGGCAGGATTATCTGTGTAGGAACTATATCCTCAACTGCCTTGTCCCCGACCTATATGATGTTTACTTCACCTTCAAGTCCGCAAAAGACCTGTGGAACTCCTTAGAGAAGAAGTACGCCACAGAGGACGCCGGGTCGAAGAAATTTGTGGTCGGGAAGCTGCTAGAGTTCAAAATGGAAGATGGGAAATCTGTAGTCTCCCAACTTGAGGAGATACAGATTATCATCCATGAGGTCATTGCTGAGGGGTACAAAATCTGCGAGGGATTCCAAGTTGCAACTATCATAGAGAAGTTGCCTCCCTCGTGGAAGGAATATAAGAACAGTTTGAAGCACAAGAGGAAGGAGATGACCCTGGAAGACCTTGTTGTCCGAATCCGTATAGAGGAGGACAATCGAGTGTCTGAGCAAAGGGAGCGAGCCTCTATGATGAAAGGAAAGGCCAACCTCGTGGAGGGGAAGTCTTCCAAAAAGAAGGCTCTTGCTCCTAAGCCCTGGGAGAAGAACAAGCAATCCAAGCCCCAGTTCAAAAAGAAGCCGAGGGGAGACTGCTTCGTTTGTGGCAAGCCAGGTCACCTGGCTAAGGAGTGCCGCTTCAATGCAGCTAATCGGCCGAAGAACAAGTCCGAGGCGAACGTGGCACAGAGCGGCTACTTCTCGGCAGTGGTGACGGAGGTCAACCTAGTCAGCAACCTTGCAGACTGGTGGGTGGATACGGGAGCTACCCGACATATATGTGGGTCGAAGAGCTGCTTCTCCACCTACACACCTGCAGAAGAAGGCGAGTCGCTGTACATGGGGAACTCCTCAGTTGCTCAAGTTGCTGGGAAAGGGAATGTGACTCTGAAGTTCACCTCTGGAAATCTTCTGACTCTGAAGGAGGTGCTTCACGTCCCAGACATCCGGAAGAATCTGGTCTCCGGAGCAATGCTGAGCAAGAAGGGCTACAAGCTTGTATTTGAGTCGGACAAATTTGTCCTGACTAAGGGAGGGTCTTTTGTGGGAAAGGGTTATCTTGATGAAGGCTTATTTAAGCTCAATGTAACCTCTTTCAATAATGATAATAAAATATCTTCTTCTGCTTACTTGTGTGATTCTTTTGATCTGTGGCATGCTAGACTAGGACACGTTAACTCTAAA
The DNA here is from genome assembly GCA_947650365.1 of Chamaelirium japonicum. Lineage (NCBI taxonomy): Eukaryota > Viridiplantae > Streptophyta > Magnoliopsida > Liliales > Melanthiaceae > Chamaelirium > Chamaelirium japonicum. The sequence continues at coordinate 85,549,884 of OX393550.1, read as the reverse complement.
ACCCTTAAAAGGTTAGTTAACTTAGGTAGTGTACCTAAATGTGTTCCATCCTCAAATGGAAAGTGTGGCATATGCGTAGAGGCTAAATATGCCAAGAAACCTTTTAAGAGTGTAGAGCGTAGCCTAGAAACCCTAGACTTGATCCACTCAGACGTGTGCGACCTTAAAGGTTACACTACGAGAGGAGGGAACAAGTACTTCATCACATTTATTGATGATTGTTCCAGACATTGTTCAATCTTTCTTCTTAAGAGTAAGGACGAGAGCTTGTCCAAGTTTAAATCCTATAAGTCTGAGATAGAAAACCAGTTAGGGAAGAGGATCAAAGTCCTTAGGTCGGACAGAGGAGGTGAATATGAGTCCGGAGAATTCACTAAATTTTGTGAAGACAACGGTATAATTCATCAGACCACTGCTCCATATTCCCCTCAGTCTAATGGAGTAGCTGAGAGGAAGAACAGGACCTTAAAGGACATGGTCAATGCCATGATGATCAGTTCAGGGGTACCTACGAACCTGTGGGGGGAAGCTGTGCTCTCAGCAGCACATGTTCTTAATAGAATCCCATTTAAGGAATCTAAGCAGACTCCTTATGAGATTCTGAGAGGTAGGAAGCCATCCTATAAATACCTCAAAGTGTGGGGTTGTTTAGCGAAGGTATCCATACCTAACCCTAAGAGGACCAAGCTAGGTCCTAAAACAGTTGACTCTGTATTCATAGGATATGCCCAGAACAGTAGTGCGTATAGGTTTTTAGTAATCCATTCTGAAAACCCATACATAGATGATAATACCATCATCGAGACTAGGGATGCCGAATTTTTTGAAAATCGGTTTCCTTATAGAGAGAGGTCTGAAAAACCTCAAGAGCCCAGTACGCTTGAGAGGCCTGCTCCTAGACAGAGGGATGACTCTTCAGATAATGAAGAGATCGAACCTAGAAGGAGCAAGCGAGCTAGGACTGGTACTTCATTTGGGCCTGACTTCATTACATATCTAGTGGAAGAGGATCCAACTAGTTATAATGAAGCCATGACCTCAGCTGACTCCATCTTTTGGAAGGAAGCTGTAAACAGTGAACTTGAATCCATAACATCCAACAACACCTGGGAGTTAGTGGAGCTTCCTCCTGGTTGCAAAACTGTTGGGTGTAAATGGATATTCAAGAAGAAGCTTAGGGCAGATGGATCTATAGAGAGATATAAGGCTAGGTTAGTAGCAAAGGGCTATAGGCAACGAGAGGGAGTGGACTTCTTTGACACTTACTCTCCTGTGACCCGGATTACATCCATTAGGGTGCTTATAGCCATAGCCGCTATCCATAGCCTTGTGATTCACCAGATGGATGTAAAGACTGCATTCCTGAATGGTGAATTAGAGGAAGAGATCTATATGGATCAGCCAGAAGGCTTCGTAGTGCAAGGTTTAGAGCAGAAGGTTTGTAGACTAAAGAAATCTCTTTATGGTCTCAAACAGGCTCCAAAACAATGGCACGAGAAGTTTGACCATGTGTTAACTTCAAGTGGTTTCAGAATTAATGAATCAGATAAATGTATCTACACTAAGGTCAATAACTTGACTTGTGTGGTCATATGTCTCTATGTAGATGATATGTTGATCTTTGGAACCAACTTAGAAGTAGTGGTCAAGACCAAGGACTTCCTGAGTAGGCACTTTGATATGAAAGATTTAGGAGCTGTAGATGTCATTCTTGGAATCAAAATTAAGAGAGATTCCAATGGCATAACTCTATCTCAATCTCACTATATCGAGAAAGTGCTTAGGAAGTTCGGTCATATTGATTGTCTACCTGCTAGAACGCCATATGATCCTTCAGTACACCTGAAGAAGAATTTAGGGCCTAGTGTATCACAACTAGAATATTCTAGGGTAATTGGCAGTCTCATGTATATCATGAACTGCACGAGACCCGATATTACCTATGCGATAGGTAGACTTAGTAGATACACTATTAACCCTAACCAAGAGCATTGGGATGCTCTAATCCGAGTTCTAAGGTACTTAAAACATACATTAGATTATGACATTTTCTATAGTAGGTATCCAGCTGTCCTAGAAGGATACAGCGATGCTAATTGGATTGCGGATTCCTCAGGAACCAAATCCACTAGTGGGTATGTGTTTACCCTTGGAGGGGGTGCAATTTGTTGGAAATCATCCAAACAAACATGCATTGCCCGATCCACTATGGAGTCGGAGTTCATAGCACTAGATAAAGCTAGTGAAGAGGGTGAATGGCTAAGGAATCTCATTATGGATATTCCTTTTTGGCCAAAGCCTATTCCTGCTGTCCCAATTCATTGTGATAGCCAAGCAGCTATAATGAGGGCCAGGAATAACTCCTATAATGGAAAGTCACGACATATTCGTCGTAGACATAACACTGTTCGACAGATGTTGAAAGATGGGATAATTACTATTGACTATATTAGGTCAAAAGATAATTTAGCAGATCCCTTAACTAAAGGACTAGCTAGAGAGTTAGTTCTAAGTACATCGAGGGGGATGGGGCTGAGGCCTATAAACGAATAAGTCTCCGATAACGGTAACCCAACCTACGTGATTGGAGATCCCAAAATCGAGGTTCAATGGGAAAACAAGTTATTCGAGGGATTTGTGGGGGTGCTATCAAATTCTCCCCTCCCTATGATGTGATAGTACATTCAGTATCGCTGAGAGGCTGAGTTTTAGACTCTTAATGCTAACTATAGCTGGCATACCAGTGGGGTGTATAGATACAGAGCACTCTTGATAGTAAGCACCTATATGAGTGTAGAAGTGTGGCCGCTTCTATGAGAATTGAGGCTAATTCTCTAGAACACTCAAGAAAACTGGGGAAGGCTCATGGCCATAAAGAGCACAACCGCATGGGACTCTATGATGTATATGAAAGTATGGGTGAGACTTGTCGACTAGACTTACAATATATAGCTGTACAGTTCAAGACGTAAGTTCACTGTCAGCTAGTAGGTCCTGCAGTCTACACTAAGCAAAGGTTCAAGTCGAAAGACACCTTATGTCTATACATACTTTTATAAGTACTCCAGACTACTTTTTTCAATTTGGTTTTCGATATTTTCATTATTGTGGGGGATTGTTACAAAAATTGGTTTTGATAGAATAATGAAAAAAAACCGGTTTTTGGTTTAGTCCCATATTGCCCGTGGGGAGATCTTTTAATGCGTTTTTAATGGAACTCCTTTCATTGGGCTTTGTAGCTTCCCAAGAGCCAGGCCATAGCCCACCACACACGCGCGCGCGCCGAGCCGAGCCGGGCCGGGCACGGGCTCGGGCTCGGGCCGCGGCCGCGGCTCGCGAGCCGCGTGGACGCGAATGGTCTTCGGGCCTTGTTTTACACTGGGTTTTAATTTTTTAATGTTTAATGGAGATTTATTTCTTCCGTTACACTATTCACGAGGCTGAGCTAAGAACCTGGACCTCTGCACTGTCACATGCAACCGTTTCACTTGACAGAGCAGTGAATGCTCATCAGTGCGTTGCATGCAATGGCTGATAGTGTGGGGACGTTATGGCTAAGGACCTCTATATAAGAGAGGGTCCGGTGAAGCCAGAAAGACACCAAGCTAAGAGCTCTCTCCACTTTCTCTTTTCTTTCTCGTTCTCTCTTGTCTGGAGTGTCTGGAGTACGCTGAGAGTCCAAAAGGGGTTCCCTTCGGTGCTGAAGAGGAGTCCAGTCGTTGTACCCTGGGGAGCGTTCGTCGGAGGCCTTGAAGCACCTACCGAGGCGGCGAAATAGCTTTCAGGGCATTGTGCTAGCACAAGCCTCGACAACTGCTAAGTACCTTGTTCTTCTTCCTTCTTCCACCTCTTTGCCATATCTGTAGACAACCTTAGGACAACCTAAACCTTGTTTGATTGTTGTGTTCAACCTTGCATGCTAAACCCCTTTAGATTGTTCAATTTGTTTTGCACTAGATTTGTTTCATCTCTACATTATGTTAGTCATCGTTTGATTGTATTCATAGAGTAGAATACCCAACAACACCCACCATTTGTTTTGAATTTTTTAAGGCACCTACTTTATCTAGGGCAAATTGCACCTCATTTCATATTGGTTCTTTGATCCTTGGACTAGGCTCCATCTAGCTGCATTTAGGCCCTCCATCAACTTTTTATCCTGATCAATTTTCAATTAGACTTGAAATTGTTTAGAATATTTAACTTATGCTTACTAGGACAAGGTTGTTTACGGAATAAAAGTTGACCTAGGGGGTTAAATGCAGATGGAGCTAGGGCTGCATTCGAGCTGAGCCAAGCTGAGCTTTGGTCTGTTTGAGCTTGTTCGTTTATTAAACGAGCATAAACTTTAGGCTAGGCTTTGCTCAATTAGGGGGTGTTCGGCATGGGGAACCGCTGTTCTGCTTAATCCTCAACAAGCAAAGGGTATTCCCGTCAATTGCGTTTTCTAGTGTTAATTTGGTGGTTCAGTGACCGGTTGGCAGAGAAACGCACGTAGTGAAAAAAATACCATTCCAACTTTCATTCCACCGGAACAAAGACTAGCCATTACTTTTAAAATCTGGAATCCGAAATATAAGCGGTAAGCTTCGGAACAATGCCAAACAACTAGTGATCGAACGGTCCCTTATCCAGTTTATTCCCGAACTCCAAATGCATAGCCTATATACGTTAGGTCTATTCAAGCCATTTATGAGGCTACACACGGGCTTGCTCAGTAGCCCTAAACAAGCATGTTTGCGAGTCCAATCAAGCCGAGCTTTGGTCTGCTTGAGCTTGGCTCTTTTATTAAACGAACCTAGACTCTAGGCTTGGGCTTGGCTTGACCAATAACCGAATGAACTCGAACGAGCTTTTATCAAACTTGTTTGCGAGCCGTTCACAAAGATCTTGGTTTGTTTGTAACCCTAGGTGTATTTAAGCCATTTATGAGCCTATTCAAGAGCCAACTCATGAGCCCTAAACAACCATGTTCGCGAGCCCAATCGAACCGAGCTTTTGGTCTGCTTGAGCTTGGGTCATTTATTACATGAGCCTAAACTCTAGGATTGGGCTTGGCTTGACCAATAACCGAACGAACTCAAACAAGTTTTTATCGAACATGTTTGCAAGCCGCTCACAAATAGCTTAATTGGTTCGTTCGTAGCCCTAGATGGAGCATAGTTCATGGATCAAATTGTTCAAAAATAATAGTTAAAGGGACCAATATGAAATGAGGTGTATAGTTCTATGGGCTGTATAATCTCATGTTGGAAAATAGCATGTGCTGTGGAGCTTATCCATGTTTGCACAAATGTCAGTAATAGCCATGGATCCCGATAGTTAGACTGGATGCTAGCCAGAACGAGAAATGGTGTCTGAACATACTGCTGGACAACTCCCCCGGACAACCCACGGTGGTGTGGGGGCAACGACCAGAGCTCAGCTCGGCTTGGCACGAATCCCAATCCGCTTGAGCGCTGGCCGACGCCCACACCACTGCAGTATGTCTCGCGGAGTTGTTTACTTAAATGATCATATTGTTGGGTTTAGCCCCACATCGGCTAGGGCTGGGCGATGATGTGCTTAAATACTTTATGATGGAGCTCCCCTTACGACCCGAGTTTTGGGGCGAGAGGGTATCTACAAATGGTATCAGCGCTAGGTGCCGCCCAGTTCAGATCTAGTCGGGCCGGAGTGTCTTCCTCCCTTGTCGCCTGCCGCACGAGAGGAGGGGTTGGCAGGCCAGTGATTCAGCCCTAGCCTCGTGTGAGGAGGGGATTGTTGGGTTTAGTTCCACATCAACTAGGGACTGGACGATTATGTGCTTACCTACCTTTTGGTTGACCTCCCCCTACAACCTGGGTTTTGCGGCGAGAGGGTATCTACACATATCACAACATAAGATGAGGTGAATAAGGGGGTGTTTGGCATCGCATCCTGGACCGTTTCACTATACTTCTTAAGCATTTTTCGGCAAAAATATATAAGCAGAAACAGTGAAATGGTCATGGGGGAATGATGGCAAAACAATCTATAAGTTACCTTGATTCGAGTCTCCTGTTTTTTATAAACCTTGAAGTCAATATAGTATGAACAATAAATTTAAATATCTACATTATAAGGGAGGACGATAGGACAAAGCACCCTTAGAATTTATCTTGGGTTATCATGGGGGGGGGGGGGGGGGGGGGTTGGATTAGTGGCGGCTTAGATTTAACAAGATAGCTAGGGTGAGTTTGATTCACCCAGTGAGGGAGAAAAATGAACCTATGATCTAATGGTTTTATGCTAAAAATAAAACCATTATCTCCCTTGTGGAATGATTAGAGCTGCAACTTGTGCAGGTTGGGTCGGGTTGGAGTTCAACCCAAGCCCAACCCTTGTACTAATTAAAACCCTTAACCCTAATCCAACCCAACCTCTAACCCGAGATACTCAGCCCAACCTAAATAAAAATTTCCATGCTTGATCGGGTTGGGCTTGGGTTAGCCCAAGTTGAAAGGACGGGTCGGATTGTGTGGGTTCGGGTATACTTATTTTCAATCATTGTTTAATTCGTTCTTTGATGATCTAAAACCAACAAGAAATTATACTTGCTAAAACTACCATACAACTTTCGTTGCATTTCTATCCATGCAATTTCCTAGATCAGATAATGTCAAATAAAAAATATGGAACAGGGTGAAACAGATGGCTATGATTAATTGCGACACCTCAACATACGAGTACTTGGGATGGTTGTGAATGTTAACTACCCCTCAATGTATGAGTACTTGGGATGGCTGTGATTGTGACCTATATATCACAGACTACACATACACATGAGTACTCGGGTTCGGGTTGGATCAGGTTGATAGATTTGAAGATTTTATTAGATTATGGTTGAAAGAATACAACCCAAGTTGAATTTGGATCGTACTTGGGTTGAGGGGTCGGGTTGGATTGGTTCTAACCCGCCATGTTGTAGCCCTAGGAATGATGGTGTATTATCAAAACATTGAAGTGGGGATAGCAATCCCAAAATGTAAAAAGTAATAAGATTTTCGTATAGATGACCACCCAGTTAAGCAATGAAAACATTTACTAAAGCTAGAATGAGGGTGCATTGTAAAAATATTGGAGCGTAGATGGCAATCCTCCTTAGATTGACAATAACATTTTTTTATATTTAATTTTTTGATTGTTCGGTGATGCAAGTGTTGAAGCCTGAGGACCTCCAAGCCCTTCCCCTCCTCTGACCCCTTCGTCCTCATCTCTTCCCCTCCTTCGATTCACTCATGGTGAAGATCCGATGATGCTCGGTCGTCCGATAAAACCCACGCACCTCTCGATATATTAGCAACCACCTCGACTCCTGCACCACCTCTCCTCCTTCCTTGACGATTCCCCTTTCCTTCTGCACCTTTCTGATGCCGCCAGATCCTCCCCAGCCACCGGTAAGGCCTCTCGCCCTGACCACCGCCACACCTGCACCTCACCTCCCACTCTCTCCTCCGTCCTCTCCATACCCGACCGACGATCCGGCCGAATTTCAAGTAACGGTCCTGACCCAACAGGCCCTACAGTAGCCCGAACCTGGTGAGGGACCGCGGTAGGAGTGGATTTGTGTACCCCTGTCTCGTGGTCCCAACCGGTCAACTCAATAAAGGTTCGACCACATTAAGCCGCGGTTCCCTGGGTAGTCTGGACCGCCAAGTACCAATAGGTAGGGGTGGCAATCCTTGACCCGACCCGAAGTTAGTGGGATTGGGTTTGGCCTAAATGGGTTCGGGTCATAAATGGGTTGACCCGTTTATTTAATGGGTCGGGTTCGGGTTTGTACTTATAACCCAATTGACCCGACTTGACCCGTTTACCAAATGGGTCGTGTCAACCCAACCCGGCCTAACCCGAGCCAACCCAAACCAACCCGACCCAACCTAGCCCAATCCGACCCATCTTGACCCAACCCGACAGGTTTTCATGGGTTATGTTGACCCAACCCGAGCCAATCCGACCCGACCCGACCCGACGTATTTAGTAAACGGGTTTAACAGGTCGGGTCGGGTCACCCCGTTTATTAGGCAGGTCGGGTTTGGGTTTAAGTTTTTAACCCGTTTATTAAACAGGTCGGATTCGGATTGGGTGTTTTGCCCTTATACCTGTCTCAATCCAACCTGAACCAACCCATGGCCACCCCTACCAATAGGCAATCCAAAAGGCTTAGGAATTTTCCTAAAGTCATGTTCCTCCCTTGACACAGTATCATTGGGAGAACCATCTCGGTTTGACCATGGGTCAATACCAGGCTATGTTTTCAACAACTGGCTGAGCTCTCATGCACAGGGTGCATCTAACCAAGTATGCGCTTGCATCGGGTGTGCAATGCTCTTGTAACCACTCAAAATCATTGCACTCAAATGCTGCAAGATCGAAACCAAACACGTTGGACTCGGCCGATAATAGTTGAAAATGCCAAGAATCTGATGCAATCCTTTTAAAAACACGTTTGGTGACGCATAGATCGGAAAAGCAATCAACCACGAGAAACCACGTTAAATGCAAATAAACCGGACAACCAAGGGCCTAACCACAAGATCAAGAGCAGGAAGTCCTAACTACCCAAAAGTAAAGCGTATGAGATATACCTTTGGACAGGTGTGAGCCGAAAAAACTGATTTTTCATCTGAAACTATGCAGCACTAAAGATGTCTTTGTGGATTGTTAATCGCTAACACATTCGGACATATTGGACTCAAACTTACAACTTGACCTCACCAAGATAGTGTTGAGCACACAAATTATACCAACAAGGTGATACGCTCTTGGCTTGAACATCTTGAACCTACTGAGCCTATGAAAGTAATTGAAGCTCATCCCTCGATAATTTTGCTGTAGACACAAAATATAAGAGAATGGAGGATATGACTGTGGGACGTGAACTCGGGGAGAATTAGGACCTCTTCTACGAGCCATTCCATAGCGAGCGAGCAGAGCAGAAACCATGAAGCCGAATGAAATCAAGAAGAAACATAATATGGAGGATTTTCATTTTGATGAATTCGAAACGTAGGTTGAATTTGAAGAAATAAAAGTTTTTTTTTTTCCATTGCTTATATGGAAATTGTGTTTACCAAGTTTTTAATCTTTCTCACAACCAGGACTACATTTGTCAAAGCTTGAACACTTTCTCAGTAGACCCGTGTGTGTCACTTGTTTATAGAGCCCTATTGCAAGCTAACACCAGTACCTGAGCACAATGTATAATTTTTTTTTTTTTGATAAATTATACTTTTCGACCTGAAGTTTAGCTCAAAAACACTTAACCCCTCTGTAGTTTATTTTGTTCCAAATCGCACCCTAAATTCTGAAATGTTAGCACAATATCCACTTTTGTCAACTACTTAATTTCTTCATTTGGTAATTTTTATCCGATCAAAACTGAATTGCAAAATGTAGTTTTTAAACTATACATGGGTTAAGTGTTTTTGAGCTAAGCTTCAGGGGAGTAAAGTGTAATTTATCTTTTATTGGTGCTATTTTGATCTCGCCCCCACAAATTTTGCCTTGAATTAGACTTTACCCTCCATTTTCATTAATTAGACTTTACCCCCCAAAACTAACTGTTCCATCAACTCACCCAAAAGTTTATTTCTTTTCTGTCAGCTCACCCTTTCTCTTAGATGGTGAGTTGACGGAACAGTTAGTTTTGGGGGGTAAAGTCTATTTTTTTCAGTCAGCTCACCCTTTCTCTTAGATGGTGAGTTGACAGAACAGTTAGTTTTGGGGGGTAAAGTCTAATTAATGAAATGATGGAGGGTAAAATCTAATTCAAGACAAAATTTGGGGACCAAAGTCAAAATAACCCCTTTTTTTTTTTTTCTTTTTTAAGAATCCGGTGCTGTCTGAAGACACTATGCAAGATGTGCACATGCGCCGAGCACACCTAGCAGGTTCTCCGGTCATCGACGGAGAGACGACAGATAAAATCAAGCAAGACTAATTTTATTTATTTCAAATGATTAGTATTGACTAAATTTTTTTTTATTACTTTTCATTCTCAACTAATTTAGAAATGATTAAGCTCTTACCACATGTAGGGTTTGAACAATCGAAACCCTAAGCCCCGGATCTCATATAGATCGGAGAAGAAGAAGATAAGCGCGCACCTATCGCCATGCTCTGCTTGCGATGTCTGATGCCGGAAGGATTGAAGCGTCGAAGATCACCGCGGTTGTTGCCTTCCGCTCAAAGTCTTATAAGTCGATAGCCACATCTCACACGTGATGGGATTGGTATGAGATAGTTACAAAAGAAAAGGTCAGTTTCCTTTTCTTTTCTTTCGTTTTCTCTCCTCTTTGATTAATTTCTTTTTTGCAAATACTTTTCCAACAACCAAACACACCCTTAGTGTATCGAAGGGGAATGAATGATACCGTCGAGAGTTGGATTACAACAACATAAGGCGACATGAGGGATACCAATCTTAAACTAGTTTGTGACCATTTGTAACTTCTTCGTTTTTATCTTTCCAATAAACTTGTTGGGGTCCATGTCTAACCTCCCTCACCTCGAAGGTTCTCAAAAAACACTACAAGGAGACATGAACTTCGAAGGTTGGTGTGTGCCCTAATTTATTAGGGAAATGTCATCTAACCTGGTGAGTTGTAACTCATTGTCTTTGACTCTGCATTCCGTCGATGAGCAATGTTGTTCAACCTGAAGTGTTTGCCCCGAATGCTCAACCAGAATGATGTGCCATTTAGAAAGAAAAAAAAAACCCGAATGATGTGGCATCCAATCACAATGTCCCTTTTGATTGTTTGTTAGGGCTGAGTGCGACGGACGGCTGTGTTCTTGACTCATCATTCTCGTCGACTATTCGAGATAGACGATTCGGGACAAATAGTAATTTCCTTCCTGGGGAAACTTCTGTTTTTTTGGTATATGTCGGTGGTTGAGTTTGTCCTCTAGTCGAGTGTCTACAGCTCTGAATTTGGTGGAAATTTTTTTGTCACATGGTGTTTTTGCTCAGGATGCTAAGTGAGGCATCTCGACCGTCCATGGAAGAATCTAGAGCTGTCCGATTATACTTTACACCCAGCCACAATCCGTGCATTTCATTCATACCCTTTTTTACATACAATCAAACTGCTCATTTTTCTCTTGCCTATCAGGGAAGGGTCTAGATGCCCCATGAAGCATCCAGAACAAAAACCCCACGTAGCAAAAATGTTCTCGAAATTGGTACGATCGGCCAGTTGTGGGGGACTTGCCAACAAAGTGTTGCCTCCTCTTCTGGAGAGGAATCTATACTATAAATTTACCAAGATGATGCATAACTATAGCGGCTACGAAGCCATCTATACTATAACATATTCCAGCCACTCGCAAACCAACTGATCGCGGGGATGGCGAGGGTGGAGGGTAGGCCACAACCGATCAACCGTGGAGTTTTGAAGTCCCTTCCGACATTGCCGAGGGTCTGTACTAATGATTTAAAACCTCAGACAGACCGATAAAAAAGGTATATGTTTGCATATGTCTACTATATAAAGAGAATTGGGTATCTAATTTTGAACTGAACATGATTAAGAGCAATCCTCCCCACCCCCTTCCCCTTCCCAATCTATTTCTAATGCTCTTGTGTTCGCCGTCCTTTTCTCATGCGTGCATCGCGTGTGCACTTTATATATATATATATATATATATATATATATATATATATATATATAGGGTCAAGATCGGATGACCCAGCAAATAACCCAGCACCCTTTGATGCACCTAGGGGTTTTAGAATGGGCTGATTTTTTGTATACATGTTGTCTATGGTATGTTGATCATCCTCACAAAAAATCAGCCCATTCTAAAACCTCTAGTTGCATCAAATGCGATCTTCAAATCAACGGTTAAAATTGACATTCAAAAATCGTTGATTTGAAGAGCGCATTTGACGTACCTAGAGGTTTTAGAATTGGCTGATTTTTTGTGAGGATGATCAACATACCATAGACAACATGTCTACAAAAAATCAGCCCATTCTAAAACCTCTAGGTGCATCAAAGCGTGCTGGGTTATTGCTTGGTCAAAATTTGTTGGGTCAGCCGATCTCAATCCATATATATATATATATATATATATATATATATATATATATATATATATATATATATATATATATATATATATATATATATATATATATATATATATATATATATATATATATATATGAAAAAGGTTTGCGGTTAAGGTTTGCGAGTCTATTGAACTACCTTTGTTGTCGGTCCATTGGACTAGTTGACCACCCTAAAAGTTTCAGAATTTATTAAAACTTGGTGGATCTGTTATCTAGAAAAAAGGTGATCGGTCATGCTCACAAAAAATCAATAAATTTTAAAGCTTCTAGAGTCATCAATTGTTATAAGCTTTATTGACTGTCCGTTGTAACCATTAATTTTGTTTAGCATATTTAATAACCCTAGAAGATTTAGAATTTACTAAGTTTTGGATCTTATCCAAGATAACACGCATCATGTTTGAACAAATTTTGAAAAATCTGGGCGGTCAACTGATCCTCTAGACCAGCAAAATATGGAATCGGGTCAAGATTATGGTTCCGACCCAACCAGGCCCATCCATCAAGTCCGACATGGTTTTCCGAAACACTCAGCTGAGCAACAACAATAGCAACCAAGTTTTGTAATGGGTAATTTTATTCATACCCTAAAACTACTTTACATACCCTGTTTCGCGCCCCTCCTCTGTCTACTCCAAACCATTCTGATGACAAGTATACCCCATCTCTAACCCTATCTCGTAACCCCTTAGCTTGCTACATCTACCCACATCTAACTCCTTGCCATGCTGCATCAACTTCATCTCTAACCCTATCTCGTAACCCCTTACCTAGTTCATCCTCTTGTCCGACTCCGACGGTGTCTTCAGCGAGCACCATCCTATCCGGTGCACGAATCGGCGAGCATTCTCGGGCTCCATCTTCAGCAACTCTAGGGTGGGTTAAAACTTCGGTGGTTGGGGGGAAGATGGAGGACGGAGGAGGTGAGAGGATGTGGGGAAGCAGGCTCCATCTCCAGTGAGAATCCTTCCGTCCAGCATACGAACTGACGAGCATCCCCGAGCTCTATCTCCGACGGCTCTAGGGTGGGTTAGGGCTTCGGTAATGGTGGGAAAGATGGAGGAGAGAGGAAGTGGCTTCGACGGCGGGCACAACGAGCGCAGACACTAGTTACAACGGTGATGGGGAACTGGGAAGGAGGAGGAGGGGATATGAGGAGGGAAAGTGATGGCAGCTCTGACGGTGGTGTCTCTGGCATGGAAGGGGAGGAAGGAAGTAGGTGGGGGTAGTTTGGGGTTTCGGTTAAAAGAGATGATAGGTATGAATGGTGCATGAGGTGGGAATGGAATTTTTGAAGGAAACTGAATACGTGAAGTATTATTGGAGTATTATTGAATACGTGAAGTATTATTGGTCAAGAGAGATTGCGAAGTGGGAGGCTAAAGATGCTACAGGTGCGTCGGGAGGAATTCTGATAGGGTACAGTGACGACCTATTCTTGTTGAGGAGCTCCAATGTCGGTGTCTTCTCCCTCTCCCTGGTCCTTCAGAATAGACTAGACGGCGTGGAGTGGATGTTGTCTTCCGTCTATGGCCCGACCGACCACAGTAGAGGGGACAACTTCTGGACGGAGCTATCCTTGATCAGGACGAACTTTCACGATCCTTGGGTGATCGCAGGTGACTTCAATGTCACGCGAGGGTCGGAGGAGAGGCTACGCAGTGATGGGGATGCTTCGGCTATGAGGGCTTTCTCCTATTTCATTCGGCATCAAGAGTTGATCGATCTTTCCTTGTCCAGACGCACTTTCACGTGGAGCAACAAGCGAGAAGACCCGATTTTGGCCAGGCTGGATCGGTTCCTGATCTCGTTGGATTGGGACTTGCGCTTCCCTGGCTCGATTCAGGCAGGACTAGCTTCCTGTGTTTCCGACCATGCACCGATCCTTCTATCGACTGATTCGATTTTGCCAACCCGGCCACCGTTTAGGTTCGAGTCGATGTGGTCTATGGAGGAGGGGTTCGAGGACTTGATAGCCGGGTGGTGGGGCGAAGCAGGGTATGTTGAGAATTCGGCTCTGAACATGGCGAGGAAGCTCAGATTCATCAAGAAGAAGCTTCAGTCCTGGAGCAGGGCTTATTTCAGGAATGTTCTGCGTCAGAAGGCCTCAACCTTGGCGGAAATTCAGGTGCTGGAGGTCAGAGGAGAGTCCGCCGTCCTTACCCCCCCGGAGTCCGCGAGGTTGAAGGAGCTGAACAAGGACCTCGTGCTCCTATTACGGAAGGAGGAGGGAATGTGGAGACAGTGTTCGAAGGAACAGTGGGTGAAACTAGGAGATGCGAACACCTCTTACTTTCACAGAGTTGCTAATGCTCGGAGAAGGAAGAACTTTTTGGCCTCCCTGTGGCACGATGACCGTGAGCTGACGACCACGGCTGACATCCTCGGTGCAGCTACTTCTTTCTTCAAGACCTCCTTCCGGGAGGATAACCCATCGACAGGACTTTCCTATGACTGGAGCTGTGTAGATTTTCCGAGACTACCAGGTGGCTCGGGCGTCGATGTGGAGTTTTCCAATGATGAATTCCGGAAGGCAGTATTCCAGTCCAAAAGCGATGGGGCCTCGGGTCCGGATGGGTTTCCAATGAAGTTTTACCAGAAGTACTGGGACATCTTGAAGGACGATCTATGCCGGCTGCTGCATGACTTCTTCTTGGGCAAGGTTCGTCTTCACTGTCTCAATCACTCGTGGATTATCCTTCTACCTAAAAAATCTGCTGCAGAGACCATTCGGGACTTCAGGCCGATCTCCCTGTCGAACTGCCTCTACAAAATTATCACGAAGGTTTTAGCCAATAGGCTCGTGGACAACATCTCTCTGTTGGTTTCTCCTTCCCAGACCGCTTTCATCAGGGGAAGACTAATCCTTGATAGTGTGGCGGCGGCTCATGAAACGATCTTCCACTTGCGTGAATCCGGAGAAGAAGGAGTGCTTCTAAAGATCGAATTCGAGAGAGCTTTCGACCAGATCAAGTGGGATTTCTTGCTTGACCTTTTGAAGGCCAAGGGCTTCTCTGATGGTTGGTTAGGGTGGATTAGAGAGATACTGGTATCCTCGAAGCTATCTTGCCTTATTAATGGGGAGCAGGGCAAAGACTTCAAGATTTACAAGGGATTGAAGCAGGGGTGTCCTCTGTCCCTGTATCTCTTCATCCTGGTGGTTGATGCTTTCGATGCCGCTATTCGGAAGGCGAATACTGAGGGTTTGGTTAAGGGAGTCGGCGGTCATGGTTGGACAACCTCGAACTTGCATTATGCGGATGACTCTCTCTTGTTCGCAGCAGCTTGTCCGTTCCAGTTGGTCTCTCTCAAGGTCCTCCTTTATGGGTTGGAGCTGACCTCAGGCCTGAAGATAAATTTCCAGAAGAGCAGTCTCTACTACATCGGACCGAGGGATGCAGGTAGCGGTTTGGCCAGACTTTTAAACTGTAAATTGGCGAACTTACCGATGAAGTATCTGGGGCTGCCTATCAGTGACAGAGCGCTGCGGAGGGAGGATTGGGAGCAGCTAATCCTTAAGATCGAGAGGAGATTGGAGGGATGGAAGGGTCGTTTTCTTTCGTCAGGGGGTAGGCTGGTGCTGGTCAACTCGGTGCTATCTTCGATTCCTTCGTACTACCTTTCCTTCTACTACCTGCCGTCTTGGGTGATTGAAAGGATCGACAAGATTCAGCGCTCCTTCCTCTGGCATGGTGTGGGGGAGAATGCGGGAGGCTACAATTTGATGAGGTGGGACCAGGTTTGTCTTCCTAAGAAGTTGGGAGGCATGGGGGTCCTTGACTTGCGCAAATTCAATATCTCGATGTTGGGGAAATGGTGGTGGAGGCTGCAACAGAATTCTGGGGGATCCTGGAGGGATGTCATTCTTGCGAGATATTTTAAGAGGTTCTCTCCCCTGCACGCTCGGGGTAGATCGTCTGGCCGGATCTCTCACTTCTGGAGGGGCATTCTGAGGGTTAAGGACCTCTATAGGGAGGCTACTTCGCTTGTTCTAGGTGATGGGAGGTCCATTAGATTATGGAAAGATCCTTGGATCGGTAACAGACTGCTGGAGCAGCTCTTCCCAGCCCTCTACTCCTTGGCCAGGAACAAAGGAGCCTCGGTCCGTTCACAGGCCTGTCGGAGGCAGGGGAACATTAGGTGGCGTTTGAAGCTTGGTGCTCCGTTGAATCAAGAAGGTCGGCGGGAGTGGTAGGACCTTCTCTTGATTTTGCAGTCGGCCTCCTTCAGGATGACCCGGGATGAGGTCCGGTGGAGCGCCTCGTCTTCCGGAGTTTTCTCCGTTAGATCTTTCTACAACCACCTCCTCCCTAGGGTTCAGCGTCATGGACCTTCTAAGGCTATCTGGAAGACGAAGGCTCCCTCGAAGGTTCAGATCTTTTCCCTTCTGGCCTCGAGGAATAAGATTCTGACCAAGATAAATCTGATACGGAGGAATCACCCACAGGTGTCGGATGCCTCTTTCACTTTCTGCGGTTCAGAGGAGGAAACTGCCTCCCACCTGTTGCTAGGGTACCCTTTTGCCAGGCTGTTGTGGGATCATTTTGAGAGTAGAGTGGGGCTTTCTTCCCATCCGAGGACTCTCATGGCCCTTTGGACATCTTGGAGAAGGAGAAGAATTCCGATGGAGATCCGGAAGCCGTGGGACATTTTGGTCATGGCGATTGTGTGGGTCATCTGGCTAGAACGGAACAACCGGGTCTTCAATGCCAAGTCCGCAGGGCAGGAGAAGTTGAGACAGTCTGTCATCTCCCTCTTCAGTGCTTGGATTGTACCATGGAGGGATAAGCTAGGGGTGGAGGTACTCTGTTTTTGTAACGGTATCCTATCTTAGTTCGTAATGACTTCTGGTTGGGGTCCGCCAAACCCTCCCTCCTAAGAGGAGGGGTTCTCAAAAAAAAAAGTATTATTGGGGTACGAGTAAAATTTTCTTTTGTAATCAACATTAAATCAGGGTTGAACAATTTTTGAACAAGTCGTCGTCGCAAGGGGGGACCTTTTCAAAGAAGCTCGCCATCAACATTAAACCGGACACTTTCTTCTCGTTTAGGAATTGGTAAAAGTTTAGAACAAGTCACAAAAGTTTAGACATTGCCAATCAATTGTCCTTCAAGAATTGTTCAACCAGATGACACAAATATGCATAGCATACAAGCCAGCCTTGTCCATGCTTGCTCAGTACATGGACTTTTATACCATCTGTTTGTACTAATCCTAAGTTTCTTGTAGTTAGACCTTCCATAAGTTTATCAAATGGGGGTTCTGTTTCTCAGATGAATGTCATTCCAACATACAACTAGACATACCCCACCCCCCTTCCCCCACCATCCCCGGCATTATGTTTGCGCTTATGTCCCGTTAAATGTTCACATAATAATTTTCTTCTCAGATCAGCAATTTATCGTGTGCCAGCGCACTAACAGGTGATGTACTGACGACGACAATCGGGTGGAAATGGTCTCCTACCGTCGTTCTGATCTTTTGGACCATGTCTTCTGAAAGTTTTATGTGGGTTGCTTTCGTACCCTGCTGGTTTGCAGGTGTGCATACTAAGGTACAAGCTTTGTTCCGAACAGGTCGATCCGAAATTTTATAACTCAGGTTTGGCTGTAATTTTGTCTTTGTTTCGAATAAACGGAATAGTTGTAGTCGGCCCAAACTCTTCATGCTCTTCGGCGCTAGGAAGTCTCATGTATATCGTTATTATCATAGGGTTCCAAAATTCACCAAGCATTAACATTGAAATATATATTTTTAAAAAAAATTTGTTTATTGAGATCTTCGTACGCTGTCTCTACGGGTTGTCAAGATTACCATAAAATCTGATAGATGATTGTTTCATCATCTATACGATGAAGACGAGGCAATCATCTTCCTCTCCTTTTCCTCTCTCGTCTAACTACCCACCATGCCGGTGACGAAAGTTCAACCTGAATAAGTATGAACATGGCCAAATTATAGGGAAAGTTTAGGTCATGAACGTTTCAGCGATGAGACTTCCCCTTCGAATAGGCCTGCAAATGTGGGTTTCCTAGTGAACCACACGAACTCCGATGCTCAAGCTAGGTCAGTGGCTCAGGGAGAAGGAAGCTTAAAGCAAGAGTTCTCTTGTTGTTGGCCATTATGCTCACACCACACCGAGCACTATTCCCGAGTGTTACAGTATTACGGGGCCTCATGTTTGTTGGGTTATTTTGTATGTGTTGAGGATTTTGACTTGAAACAGGTCCTCTACAATGTTCAAGATTTGTGTGCGAAGGATGGCAAAAGACGGAGCGGCAAAAGAGCAAGGATGGAGCGTGACAGGAGGCTGGACGCGGAGGACCCAGGCACGCACTTTAGCAGTTTGGCACCTTGGGCACCAACTGTGCGGTGCTTAGTCAATTGCAGACGCCAGGATAGGGGCTAGCCTCGGGTTGGCACCCTGGGCGCCAAAAGGTAGTCTCGCATCCTGTATTTTTTGCGTCTCCAGGTCGTTGGCGCCCTTTGGTGCCCAGGGCGAAATCTAGCTGACAGGCGCACGTGAAGGCATTTTTCGGTAGCGTTTTTTTCGTGGGATTCCAAGAGAACTTATAAGGGTTTGGCTATATCTTTTCTCCTAGGTCTTGTCCGAACTTGGGGTTATAAAAGGATCCCTAGGGATGAACAAAGAGCAACAAGGAAGGATCTAAAGGCTCTTTGGGAGATTAGGGAGAGGGTATCCATCATTGGGTTAGGCGAGGGTTTCTCTTGTTCTTGGGGTGAGAGGGTTACAGTATCTCTTCTTGTTCCTTGGGGGTTATCTTTTTGTGGCCGGGTTAGGAGAGAGATTGGTTAGAGGAAAAACATATGTGTGCTCCTTGTATTCCTTTTCTAATGAATCCATTGATCATCGATTGTCGGATATCATCTTGTATTTTTTGAGCTTTGGTGTGTTTTGATCGTTCGTTCTTCTCGTTGATGGTGTTTGTCATCTACCTGTGGAGTTCTTCGCTCCTTCAATGTCTTTTCCATTACATGGAGCCTCGGTGGTTGGATCGACCTCGTCAGTTTCTCCCCAACAACTGGTATCGGAGCTTCTTGTTGAGCGATTCCTGAGGCTCAAGGTTGAAGATGAAGAAATCGGAGATGGTGTTCTCCGGGTCGAACATGAAGTTCGATATCAAGAAGTTCGATGGTTAGATCAACTTTGGCTTGTGGCAAATACAAATTAGAGAAAGTGTCAAACTAGACAAGATAAAGGATGACGAGTGGATTAAGTTTGCTTTAAAGGCGGCGAGCACGATTCAGATGTATCTCATAAAGGTTGTGTTGGCGAACGTCTCCAGGAAAGTTTCTACGGCAAAGTTGTGAAAAACGACAGAAGGCATGTATATGACCCGATCGCTCATGAATCGATTATACCTAAAGCGGAAGATCTACAATCTTTAAATGACGGAATGTATGAAGGTCGTTGAGCATCTCTTGGTCTTCAATCAATTGCCAGAAGAGTTATTCAATGTCGGTGAAGACATGAACGAGACGAATAAGACGCTACTTCTTCTTGGCTCGTTACCCTAGTCCTACGAGTATCTGAAGGTCACGAAGATCAATCGAAGGAGAATAAAGTTGGAGGATGTCAAGGCTATGCTTCTCTTAAATGCAGTTTGGTTGAAGGAGGCAAGCGAGTGATTGGCGATACCCAAGCCAAGTTGTTGATGGTGCAAATGGGGGGTAAGAAGAAGAAGAGGCAACGTTCATACTGAAAGTGCGGTAGATCTGGGCACTTCAAATCAGAGTACAAGTGGAAAAGTGGAGCAAGACCGGATTGCTCAGGGTCATCTAGCGGCAACGTAGTTGTCCAAGATAACAGATCTACAAATTATGCTTCGTCGGTGAGTATCGATGTTGGGAAGCTCCTGACGGTTACTACTGATGTTATATTAAATCAGAACTAGATAATCGATAGCTAGGCCACACATTATATATGTTCACACAGGGCATGGTTCGATAAATATGTGTAGTACGATAGTGGCAAGATGACGACTTGCAACAGCTCCGAGGTGTCGATCAAAGGAGTCAGGGATATTTGACTTAAGATGTCTGACGGGCGAGTACAGACACTCAAGGATAATCGTCAGGTTCTGGGATGGCGAGAAAATTTAGTCTCTACTTCCAAACTAGATTCTTTCGAGTATAAATTCATCGGAAGCAGTGGAGTTGTGGAGTTATAGAATAGCAAGCCCATGATCATGAAGGGGGTCTTAAGTAGAGGCCTAAACAGATTAGCCGGTGGAGTGGCGGTACAAACGCAGTGTTCGACAACGAGCATGGGCGCTGGTGGAGCTTGCTCATGGGCAAGGGTGATCAGAAGATAGGTTCTATTAACCAAGTCTAACGGCTTACACAATCACCAAGCTTAATGATTGGGTTCCCAGTACGAGGGCAAAAGGGCGACGACGATCAGGAGATGGATTCACAGTTCAAAGAGATAGAGTTTGTGTTCAATATTTTGCTCTTGTCTTGTTTGAAGCCAAGGTGGTGATTGTTGAGGATTTTAGCTTGAAACAAGTCGTCTACAATGTTCAAGGTTCGTGCGCAAAGGATAGCGAAAGATGGAGCAGCAAAGGAGCAAGGACGACAAAAGGCTCGATGCAAAGGACCCGGGAGTGTACTTCAATAGGTTGGTGCGCTAGGCGTCAATTGTGTGGCGCCTGGTTGGATAAATCATTTCTCAATTTGTTTTCTAATCCTTTGGAGTTTGATCAAAGTCATTCTATTGGATACTTATATAAAATTTTTGTAATCGTTCTAATATTTGTTTGTGCGATAACTGATGGAATAATTTTGGGAAGTACCCATAAATTTTGATACAATTGGCATGGTTTTGAGATAATGTGGTTGGTAATGATAGTCTCGAAGGGCATGATAATGATTTCTTGTTTTCTTAGAGTAAAGTTCATTCTTCTATAAAAGGCGGTAGTGCAATTTCTTTTAGGAGAAATCCATAAGGGTGTGCTATTTTGAAGATCAATTCTTTCTCAGTAATTTATTAAGTTCTCCCAATTTCAATCAACGGTCAGCTATGGTTGACTTGATTCTAGAAATCTTTATTTACCCCTATATTGTATCCCTAAGAGGGGTAGTGATACCAAGGATGACTCTCAATGTGTAGCTATGATCACAAGTAATATATACCTCTTCTTCTTCATTCCACAATAGGCGCATGTTCTTGAATATCACTAAGGGGCATTCTTTTATTGTTTCGTAAGGCTTTCACCAATGACATAGGTGGAATCTGAACTTAGTATCATTCGATGTTGTATCAAAAGTAATAATCACATCTTCATCGTAGGCCTTTCCATCCAGAAGAACTATCAAGACTTCAAAAACCATTGAATTTATTCAATTAGGTCTTCTGATCATTCAAGGCAAGGACAAACCACCATATTCCCACAGTCGGCGTTCTACGGGGCACCACTCTAAGTGGCTTCACGCTGAAAGTTAGTAGCCCTTTTTCTACCACGGATGGCTCCACGTAACCCCAGGTAGGCATTTCTTAGGTAGCCCTTTCCTTCGCGATACGAGATATGATAACCATATCTGACCCTAAATGTCATAGGTCTAATAACGTATTACTATTTTTCATTGTTAAATAACTTGAGAGTAAATATAGGTCAATATACCATTTTATAAAGAACTAATACTTTCTTACTTCTGTTACGCTGATCTAATGAGTTTATAATTTCTAAGACGACCTCTTATCAGTTATTTTGGAGGAGCACTTTTATTTTGGGTTATCTTGTGGAAACGTATTTCGAGAAACACTGGTGAGTTCTTCTTACGAGCTACTAGAATAACTCATTTGAACTGAATCCTACTAGTAATCTTTCTCACCTACTGATTTTCTACTCAATGATCGTTACTATTTTGTACCAAAATCTCATCGAGATTTATATTTCAAATGAACTCCGGTACGGTTCTAACTCTTTGGGCATGTTGAGTAGCATGGAAAAAGAATTGACATTTAGTCATTGATATAAGAAACTTAAATTTAAAGTTCGTATATCGTAGCATTGAATTTTTCACCACTTTGTGGTATCAAGGTGATGATCTTAGCTTAAGTTTTTGTTACTTTATTTTTTTAATTTTTTTTTGAGTCGTGACTCCTCGTAGAGTTGGTCTAAAATGATCCCTAGGCTATGACGACTGATTAGGCTATGAATAGTTATATGTTAAAATAATCGGGAGTGTTACCAGCTTATTGTCTTGGAGTATGAGGAGCAATCACCCTAAGTTTTTTGTTCTATTTTGGAGAAAGGTTAACTTTCTTAACCTATATGTCTGGCTAGCTTCTAACTTTTTTTTAGTGATCATATACTTTAGTTATTTCTAATTTTTCTATTGTCTTAGACTTTAGACTTTAATGTTATTATGAACACATAATTAGAATCATAATTTAGATTTAGGTGTACCTACTTTGTGATCTAGTTCTACTGACTAAAACTATACATTTTCATAAATCTAACATTCGATGTATCTATGTATTGAAGGGTATCATAAGAAACGTTTAAATCAATGTATCTACTTTCTTTTCTAGATTAAGTGTCTTAGATTGTCAATATCTCAATTATCTAGGATTTAGTGTATATAGAATTAAATCTAATTCATATGAGTCTAACTTGTCATCTAGGTTAAGTGACTAACTTAATGATGTTCTAAATCTATGTTTTCTAACTCTCTATGATCTATTACATAGGCTCTGATATCAAGTTGTCATGTCCCAATATTTTACGAATTTAGACAACCCGTAAACTACTGGAGTGTGAATAGAGATATAACTTGATACAATTTCAAGCTCACAAATTGAGCGAGAATAGATCTTTGTATTAGTAATTCCTCGATTACATCATTTTTATAACTAAAAGAAAATGAAGTTTATTTCTTTATTCTCTAACTCCAATTCTTTAGGACTTTGCCTCGCCTTTGGGTTCCACGTACGGCTCCTAACGAGGGTCTCCAGCTCCAACTAGATCTTCTCAATTGATATACTTTCCATCTCTACAGAGTTAGAATCTGCCACCACAAGGTCTGTTGGGGGTAAGCCTTTATAATTATCACATGGCTCAATAGAGTAATATGCATAATATATTTAGTCAAGTGTTAAGCTACAGAAAAGAATAACAATCACATGCTTACTATTTTCAAGTGTGGAACTATTGACCCTCCCAGAGTCGTTTTGGCTAAAGTCGAGCAAGTTCTACACCCAGGTACTTTCGACCATAGTCGGGCTCAGCCCTATACCCAAGTACTTTTGACCGAAGCCGGGCTCAATCCCGCACCAGGTACTTTTGGCCGAAGCCGGGCTCAACCCCACACCCAGGACTAATCGGGCTAGTTCCAATCCGCAGATGATCAAGCTTTCCACACTCATCAGATAGTCCATTTCATCAAAGGAACATCCATTTATTCTTACGGAAAAATAATTAAAGAAATACATAGGCAAGGTTCCCCTACCCGAGTGAATATAGCCTTCTTGGTGTGCGTGTCTAATGATTTGATCAAGTTCTGATTCATTGTAATAATATGAGTAAGTACTTTTCTATAGTCAAAGTTTATTGTAATATGTAGGTCTTGTTGGTGTGAATCCCAAGCCGAAAGCGAAATTACATTCCGAGTTCAAGATGTGACATTATGCCCCAATTATGAGTTAGGGATGTATTATTTCAGATTGGGTCTATGTCAGGGGTTTATGATTTGTGTTACACTATCTTTTAAATGTTTGAGTTTAATTCGAGTCTAACACCAGGATCGAAACAATGTTCCAAGATAGGCTCATGAATTTAAGGTAAGAATACCCTTCAAGGGTATAATGGTCATTTTAAATATCCCTATATTTTAGTATTTTTATGATTTTTATGTGTTGGGCTCAGAGCCATGAGTCTAGTGTTTGGGCAAAAAACTCAATTCTGAGTCTAGTTCTCAAAGTTATGACAGACTGTCTATTTAGGATAAAATTGTAATTTTATACTTTATGAGGTTCTCTATTTTAGTCAATCAAGTTGGGCCTATAATTGGGTTGCGTTCAGCAACACGAGTCTATAGCCGCTAACGGAACTCGATTCCGAGTTCGATAGCCTCAGACAGGGCTAAAACATCCTTTAGGGGCATAAAGGTTAGTTTGCTATTTATCAGAGATAAACAGTAATATGACAGACTAGCAATAGTTGGACCTTGAATAATTAATAGTGGCTTATATGTGTTTTGGGCTGGACCAATTCATGGTATCTTAGTGTTTGGGGCTCAGCCTAACTTATTTATCTTTATATGTATACAAATATGAGCATTTCACAAGATTCATCAAGATCAACTGGCTAGAGGAATGGTGCCTTTGGCTATGATCCTATTGCAGGTGAGGTCATGAGTTCAAAACTTCTCTCCCACCTTTTAAAGCATGAACTCGACTAACCTCACAAGGGTAGTCCGACGATGGAGGCGGCGGCTGGTGGTGGTCCGACGATGGTCCAACGGAGGACCGACGAGGGATAGATGGCGGCCGGTGGTGGTCTGTGTTAGCTACAAGTGAAATATCTCACCTAAAAACTTAGATGATATAAAACTTTCAACAAGATTAAATCAATTCTATAATGCTAGAAATAAAATATTATGCTAATCATGCAATGACTAATAAAGATGGGATTAAGCTCTAATGAATATTTGTATATTTATCATGCTAGAATAAAAGGATTGAATATTAGATATATATATAGTTGCTAGTTGACTATGATCTAGAATTTCTAATTTGCAAAATAGAGAAATCAAAAATAGAGAGTTTGGATGGAGCCTGTTTGGTCGAAGCGCGCAAGCGCTGTCCTAAAAGTCGATTGCCCCCTGCGTGCGGGTCTTCCGGCAATGACTAGTAGAGATACGACGACCCAGCCGGTAGGCTCTCCCTCCCGTCGGCACGACTTCGAGAGGGTGTACGGCGAACCCCAATGTAGCTTTCAAGAACCCAGCAGGTAGCAAAGATCGAAACACAAATAGAGAATGAAAAGGACAGAGTTTTTGGTAGCAAAAGCACAACTTATTCTTATAAAAACTCTATGATCTTGGGTCTCTTATACAGGCCCAGCCCAAGATGTGTTGATGGCTACCCATTCATTTGGATTTAATGGGCTTTTAAAGCCCAGCCATTAGATCACATTTAGTGTGAACGTTTATAGCCATTTCTAGCCGTTATAGCCGTTATAGGTTACATGATAATATTTTGTTTTTAAAACAAAAATAAATAAATAAAATCTTAACAATCCCCCACATGTTTTAAAAATATCAAATATTATAAATATTAAAAATTAAAAAATTAAAATATAAAATAATTTGCTAGATTCCTTATATTATAAAATGGGTGTAGGTACCTCTCGGTTTGAACCTCCACTTAGTAAAAATTATATTCGTCGTAGTATCTTGGTGGACTATGCCTTGAACCAGGACCATGGTTCATACTTTTATAAGATTCACACATAGTATAGCTAATTTAGGGTTCTGGACGGGTTGCGCTATTTAAGCCATGCGCAAGTATCTTTCATGTGTTTTTTAGAGTATCGCCTAATACTCATTGTTGCGGCCACACAACTACACATATAGGTGAGTCCTTATAAGGGTGCGAGCAAGGTAGCACCCTGTCTCAGGGATTTTGGACTTATTAAGATTAAAAACTCATCCTAATCCCTTGCTTTTATGAGCACTAGCGCCCTAGGGATGGAAGGAGAGATCAGTGCTCCTCATAGTCACCTATACGGTTTGTTTCTACCCATTGAACCTCCGTGAGGTTGGGTTGCTACCCTGGTGATCTTTCTTATGGGCTTAAACCCATCCCCCTCGACGCTTCTAGAACCACTGTTCTAGATAAGCCTTTAGTTAATTGATCGGCCAAATTCTTTTCCGATCTTACAAAACTTAAGGCAATCATATGATTTTTTATTTTATATCTTAATGACTTATGTCGTACTTTTAAATGACGATTCATCTTTACGACTGCATTTTCTTGTTTGCATTTGTCTATAGCAGATCTACAATCACAATGTATAGAAATAGCTGGCAAGGGTTTTTCTACTAGAGGTATATCTATTAGTAAATCCCTAAGCCACTCAGCTTCGGTACAGGCAGTATCGAGAGCAATCATTTCAGACTCCATAGTACTTCTAGATATTACAGTCTGCTTTGATGATTTCCAAGATACTGCTGCTCCTCCTAGGAGGAATATATATCCTGTAGTTGACTTCACATCTAGTGAGTCACTAATCCAATTGGCATCGCTATAACCCTCTAAAACAGCTAGATATCCACTAAATCGTAGTCCATAGGATATTATACCTTTAAGGTATCTAAGGATCCTCTCTAAAGCATTCCAATGTTCAGTACTTGGATTATTAGTGTATCCGCTAAGTCTATTTACCGCATGTGCTATATCAGGCCTTGTATAATTGGTTAGGAATCCTAGAGATCCTATAATTTGTGCATATTCCTTTTGTAATGCAGGGAATCCTTGATTTTTCTTTAGGTGTATGCTAGCATCGAATGGTGTCGATATAGGACTACAATCAAAGTAATAAAACTTTCTCAAAATTTTCTCTATGTAGTGTTCTTGTAACAAGATTAATCCTTCGGGTTGTCTAATAATCTTGGTGTTAAGAATAATATCTGCTTGTCCTAAATCTTTCATATCAAAATTTTGAGATAAGAATGATTTAACCTCATTTATAATTTGCATACTCGTGCCAAAAATCAATATATCATCAACATATAGACATAGGATAACCTTTTCATTTTCCTTTACTTTATAGTATACGCATTCATCCGTTTTATTTATCTCAAATCCAAAAGAGAGAATAGTTCTATCAAATTTTTCATGCCACTGTTTAGGAGCTTGATTAAGTCCATACAGTGATCTGATTAATTTACAGACTTTCTTCTCTTGACCTAAAGTTATAAATCCATCAGGTTGATTCATATAAATCTCCTCATCTAGATCTCCGTACAAGAAGGCTGTCTTAACGTCCATTTGGTGAATGAACAACTTATGAATTGAAGCTAGGGCTAGTAGAACTCTAATAGTTGTTATTCTCGCTACTGGAGCATATACATCAAAATAGTCCACTCCATGCTTTTGGTTGAATCCCTTAGCTACTAACCTAGCCTTAAATTTATCTATAGTGCCATCTGGTCTAAGTTTCTTCTTAAATACCCACTTACATCCTATGGGTTTACAACCAGGAGGAAGATCAGTCAGTTCACAGGTATGCTTCTGCATAATTGACTGAATCTCATTGTCAATGGCCTCCTTCCAATACGGGGAGTCATAGGATTTTATGGCATCCTCATAGGTTGTAGGAGTATCTTCTATTAATAGAGCATAAAAGTCATCAAATGTCTTTTCTACCCTTTGTCTTTTACTTCTTCTAGGCTCAATTGATGACTCTTCTTCTATTTGTCTTATAGGACTAGAACCTATGTTTGGATTGGAACTAGAACCTATATCTGTAACATCGGTTCGATCCGGATTTCTAACTCTAGTCTTAAAGGGAAATATACTTTCAAAGTATGTCGCATCTCTGGCTTCCATGATGGTGTTATTTGAGATTTCTTCTATCTCAGAGTTAAAGACTAGAAATCGATTAGCATTGCTATCTAATGCATAACCAATGAATACAGCATCTACTACTTTGGGTCCTATCTTCTTTCTCTTATTGTCAGGAATTCTAACTTTTGCTAAACACCCCCACACTTTGAGATAGTTCAAAGTGGGCTTCCTATTCTTCCACAGCTCATAGGGGGTAAGGTTGTTGTTTTTAGAGGGAATACGATTAAGAATAAAATTGGCTGCTAATAGGGCTTCCCCCCACAAGTTCTCAGGTGCTCCTGAGCTAATTAACATGGCATTGACCATATCCATAAGGGTTCTATTCTTTCTTTCGGCTACTCCATTTGATTGAGGAGTATATGGAGCAGTCACCTCATGAATTATTCCAGATATTTCACAGAATATAGATAATTCATTTGAGGTATATTCTCCACCTCGGTCGGATCTAAGAATTTTTAAGGTCTTATCTTTCTGGTTTTCAGCCTCAGCTTTGTAGACCTTAAATTTGTTTAATACCTCATCTTTCATTTTTATGAGGTAAATATAACAATACTTAGATAGATCATCAATAAAAGTAACGAAGTATCTGTTACCACCTCTCGAGATTCTTACTGAGTCACATACATCGCTATGGACTAATTCGAGGAGATCAGAGTCTCTATCTATTGTTCTGAAAGGCTTCTTGGCTTGTTTGGCTTCTACACAGATTTCACATCTGTCGTGATGTTGGGTATCTACCTTAGGTATCAGGTTTAGGTTCATCATTCTTTTGATGGCGTTGTAGTTAACATGACCTAGTCTAGAGTGCCAGGTGAAGGAAGACTCAATGTTCAAAATAACGGGACTACTGTTATTAGAAGGGATACATGTATTCAGCTTAAATAAGCCGTCAGTCATGAATCATTTCCCTATGAAAGACACGCCCTTAGTTATAATCACTTTGTTTGACTCGAATACTAGTTTATATCCGTGTTGGACTAGGAGGGACCCACTAATAAGGTTGCGTCTAATCTCTGGAACATGGTAGACATTGCTTAGGATTAGGGTCTTGTCTGATGTCAGCTTTAGGTTGACTCGACCTATTCCTAGCATGTGTGCTTCGGAATTATTACCCATGGTCACTACTCCTCTATTCGAGATCTCATATATGGAGAACCAGGAACGATCAGAACATACATGAATATTAGCTCCGATATCTATCCACCCAGGGGCGTAGCTAGAAATTTTTTTTGGACTGGGCTGAAACTAAACTAATTTTTTTAACAATGAAGTATTTACTATATACAGTAAAAAAATACTGCGCAAAATTTGTTAAGTGAAAATCAACGATATGAGTATAATAAGTTAATGAGATATTAGGCTCGAAAGATCTTAAGGCAACAAAATGTTATGCATAATTGTATTTGAAAAAATGGATTCCTTTGATTATTTCTTCATTGTTCACTTTCTGTTTCCCCTAATTTAGCAATTAAAATGATGAGCTGCCGAAGGTTTCATACAAAAGCTTCCATTTTACTTGGGGATTCTCTCCGAGCAGCACTAACGTCATCGAGCAACACCACTAGGCACCAGGTCCACCAAGTCGTCGTCGGCTACCCCTCCTCGCTTTGGTGGTCCGGCCTCTATATCCGTCGCGCCTCCTCTTTGCCACCACACACACACACACACACACACACAGAGAGAGAGAGAGAGAGAGATCCGTTAAGGATTTTTGATGTGGCCTCTCCATAAAAAGACAAGGGGCACCACCGCTACTATGTGTGTGTGTTTTTTTTTTGTTTTTTTTATTTTGACTTTGCCCCCCAAATTCTGTCTTGAATTAGACTTTATCCCCCATATTTTCATTAATTAGACTTTACCCCCAAAAACTAACTGTTCCGTAAGCCCACCATCTAAGAGAATTAGAGAAAGGGTGAGCTTACGGAAAAGAAATAAAGTTTTGGGGGGTGAGCTGACGAAACAGTTAGTTTTGGGGGTAAAGTCTAATTAATGAAATATGGGTGTAAAGTCTAATTAAAGGCAAAATTTTGGGGGCAAAGTCAAAATAACCCTCTTTTTTTTTTTTACGGCGGGCTATGGACTGGGCCTGACTGGCTGTGAGCGGAGGAGGAGGGCTGGACTGAGCTGGGATTACAGGAGCTTTCTCAAAACTCGGCCGGGCTATAGCCTGGCCGAGCCAACTCATGGATCCGCCCATGTATCCACCAGTCAAGTGCTTGGATTGCCAAGTTTACTTCTGGGGTAAATTGAACTAGCCTACAAATGGTCCCAGTAGATCCTGTTGCCATTTTGATTTTTGGGTTAAGACTTCGTGTCAAGTGCACTTACACTAGAAGTATTTGACCACTTATCAAATGCTCTAGATTATGGGGATTACAGACGAGACACGCATACACAAGTGTATACGCCGAGCTCTCCCTACTAGAGTTTTGATTAGGTGGATAGATTTGGATTTTAGCTAGATTAGACTTAGATATCCAAATGAAATTCCAGATTGTAACGGCCAGATCAGCTCCAGATGGGTGGTGGAGCATTAGGCTCGCTTAAATACCAGTCCGTCTTAGGCACGTATGCCTTTTTGACAAGCTTTTCTAGACACCGTTACGCAATAGAATAGTCACTGGAGATCGTGAAGTTACTAGTCTAGCGATAAGTTTTTATATTTTAATTAGATGAAGTACTATTCTTTTCTATAACTAATTAGTTTCTCAAATTAAAATTATTTTTCTTATAATTTAATTTTCAAGTGTTCTAACTAGAATATAGGAAACAATTTACGCAAATGACAAAATATGCTAAGAACTAATATTAGGATATTGGCTAATTATAATTAGCAATAGATACTACTACTAGCAAATTCGTATTAATGAAATATGCTATTTTAAAACAAAAAGTATTTTTTTTTTTTATTTTTCTAGTAAAATGATTATTTTAATCTCTACAAGAACATGGATGATTATAATGAATATTTAACGAATGAATATACAATATATGAGAGCATAAGACAAATATATAAAAATTTTATATATATTTTTTTTTTAATTTTTATTTAGCATATAACATGTAGCTAATTTGAATTTTACAAATCAATCGACTTTTAGATTGTTAGCTACAAGTGAAATATCTCACCTAAAAACTTAGATGATATAAAACTTTCAACAAGATTAAATCAATTCTATAATGCTAGAAATAAAATATTATGGTAATCATGCAATGACTAATAAAAATGGGATTAAGCTCTAATGAATATTTGTATATTTATCATGCTAGAATAAAAGGATTGAATATTAGATATATATATAGTTGCTAGTTGACTATGATCTAGAATTTCTAAATTGCAAAATAAAGAAATCAAAAATAGAGAGTTTGGATGGAGCCTGTTTGGTCGAAGCGCGCAAGCGCTGTCCTAAAAGTCGATTGCCCCCTGCGTGCGGGTCTTCCGGCAATGACTAGTAGAGATACGACGACCCAGCCGGTAGGCTCTCCCTCCCGTCGGCACGACTTCGAGAGGGTGTACGGCGAACCCCAATGTAGCTTTCAAGAACCCAACAGGTAGCAAAGATCGAAACACAAATAGAGAATGAAAAGGATAGAGTTTTTGGTAGCAAAAGCACAACTTATTCTTATAAAAACTCTATGGTCTTGGGTCTCTTATATAGGCCCAGCCCAAGATGTGTTGATGGCTACCCATTCATTTGGATTTAATGGGCTTTTAAAGCCCAGCCATTAGATCACATTTAGTGTGAACGTTTATAGCCGTTTCTAGCCGTTATAGGTTACATGATAATATTTTGTTTTTAAAACACAAATAAATAAATAAAATCTTAACAGTCTGACGGGGGAGGAGGTGGTCGACGGTGGCGATTAAAGGTCGACCGGTGGTTTGGCAGTGGCTCCATGCCTTCAGTGAGCGGCGACAGCGGTGGCTCTCCAACGAGGTGGAGTGGCTCCACTTAGTTTGGTTGGGATGAGAGCTTCAATCCCACCAATTTATATGGGTGGTGGAAAACATATCAAGGGTTACGATTTAAATGGGTCCATAAAGCTGTACAAATAGATCAAGAGTATAAAACACAGCCTTAATGTTTTCTCCCAGCCTGTTTCTCAAATACCAGAGGCAACATTCTCACCTGCTGTTCGGTGTTACAGAATCTAATTGCCTACCATCCATCGCATACCAAACACAATCAAATTAAAAATAAAAATCATAATTTTTTTTTGAAAGGTAATAAAATCATAACACTCTCTCTCTCTCTCTCTCTCTCTCTCTCTCTCTCTCTCTCTCTCTCTCTCTCTCTCTCTCTCTCTCTCTCTCTCTCTCTCTCTCTCTCTCTCTCATAGTTTGGAAAATAATGCAGATATAACGTTTCTTGCATACCAGACATTAAGATAAGCAGGAAGGAATGGACTGTTGACACGTGGAAACAGTGTGAGAATCAATGGATCAAAACCCACATCTACAATTAATAGTAAACCAAGATTTCCAGCAACCATCAATGGTTCAATTCCCAAATTTTGGGGTTTCCCCAAAAGGGGGATTGTCTCCGCAACCCACAGCCAATTCACAAATCCCGACTCGATCCTTGATTGATCCGTCGGAGGATCATGAAGTCTTGGCGATCTTCTCTTTCTAATCAATGAGGAGTTCGTCTCGGAATCATCAATCATCCGCCGCCGTGCGCCCACCTCCCGAGTACATGACTCAACAACAAGAATCACACAAGGGTAGATTGATAGAAACCTACGGTACAACGTCCGAGAGAGGACTAAATTACAGATTTGACACGGAAATGAACCCAAATCAAATCAAGAGCCATCAAGATCATCATGCCACCATGGCCTTCTTCTGCTCCGGCTCCCGCTTCCGCTTCCTCGAGTAGTAGCGCATTACAACCCTGTTGTCATTGTCGCTGCGCTGGACTCCGCGGCTGCCCCATATCTTGTTGCTGATCTCCGCGACCGCCCCGCCGGTGCGGGCCCGGTGGGCGCTCTCCTCGCAGCAGCGCCTCAGCTCCCAGATCTTGTCGAGCACCTCCCTGTCCGTGAAGGGCCCCTTGACGGCCCTCCGGATCCGGCCGAAGGGGGACACCGTGGGATCGAAGGACTCGAGGGGCTCCACCACGATCTCCAGGACGGCCTCCAGGAGGCTCACCTCGTCCTCCTCCGACCACGGGATCCTGGATCTCGCCGGATCGGGGCTGAGGTCCCGATCGTCTCCGGTGAGGTCGTCGGCGACTTCCGGCGACGGGGAAAACGACATGGCTGGTGTGGTGTCGGGAGGAACGGGAGGCGCGGAGGAAAAGGGGAAAGGAAGACTTCCGCCTATGGGTCTCGTGAGTCTATCCTTTTATATATCGGAGACTCGACACACGTTATTTCTAACGTGCGGGGTCAAGCTTTAAAGTAACCGATTCGAGCCAGGATTTACTGCCCTAATAGATTCGGGCCAAGATTTGGATAAAGCCCTTAACTTAGTTTCCCCAAACCATCTGCTATTTCCGCCGGATTGGGCGGTTTCGGATTGTTGAGATCTACACGCCTCCGAGAGAACCCCCAGGGGGCTCCCATCATAAGGGCCTGGTGATCGAGCCGGAGGGGACAGGTGTCGCTAGCTGGACCCCGAACCACGATGATTCCTAGGTTCGAGGCGACTATTTTAAGTCATTCGAGATTTGGACGGCTGTTTCTAAAAATAATAATGTCCCAAGGGATACGCATTTCCTATTCTTTGTGTAGGCTAATTCGTTCATGAAGCAAGTATCTACTAC
Organism: Chamaelirium japonicum; assembly: GCA_947650365.1. NCBI lineage: Eukaryota > Viridiplantae > Streptophyta > Magnoliopsida > Liliales > Melanthiaceae > Chamaelirium > Chamaelirium japonicum. Next base: position 85,516,418 of record OX393550.1, on the reverse strand, counting down.
CGCGGCTGTATCCCAGTGGTTAACCCTACTAGTTCCCTCCCGAGCGATCATAGGATCGAATCACAAGTTTCTCTTCTGCCGTGTGGCATATAAACAAAGTGGTGTGCTTATAGGGAGAAACAAGGGTCGGTCTTTAGTGAGGTAAAAAACTAGTTTGCGTTCTTACTGTTGGCAAGCTTCGAACTTTGGTCTCTCTTATGCAATGGCACTTACAAATGTCCCTTTGACTAGGGCATATATCTCCTCTTAAAAGAAATGGTAGTAAGCACCTCGTGTTGGTCTCCTCCCTTGATTCCCAATAGTCAAACGTGTTGTTCACTATGGTATGTGGTGGTAGGTTCCTCTTGCACTGTCGAGGGACGGGCAAGCTTTGGTGATCCACAAGCAGGGAGATTTGTCGGAGACGGTCGGCTCCCTAAGAAGCATTAGCCCTTCAATGTTTAAGACTAGGGAGCATATGAGGTGGAGAGCAGAGAAAGGAAGAAGCTAGAGGATAGGACTCATAGGTTTCTAACCCTCTGAACAATGCGACGGGTGGGATTTTATAAGGGCTTGATGGACAGAGGAATCGTCATGTGTCCTCCACATGGCAACCAGGTGGTGACGTACAATTGGTAAATACAACCACCTCCCAGCCATGTCGATCTTTGTCACGTGAGGTCGGCGCAGCACTGAAGTGGCATCATGTTGCACAGTGAATCTTCCATGTGTTAGTGTGAGGTAGATGCATAGATGTCAAGTTGGAGCATGGAATCTCCCGTTGGGGTTTCGGCTCAACTTCACCTAATAGGACTTGGGCTTTAGTGGGTAATTGTTTGTAGGCCTAGAGATATGTGGCTAATGACCCGCGAACCAAAACCAATCATGTTGGTGTCAGGATTGGATCGAGGGATTGCGAGGGAATTGATCCTAGCCATCGGTTAATAAGGGGAGTGCCACACCTAGCTGCCCCCACCTTTATATGCGTGAGACAATGATGGAAGGGGGTGTATGGCTCGCGATAGTAGTCGCATCCCTCTATCTTCTGTTTGTTGGCTTCAGCCGAGAGAAGAGGGGGCACGCTATATGAGATCATGAACCTCTCTCTCTCTCTCTCTCTCTCTCTCTCTCTCTCTCTCTCTCTCTCTCTCTCTCTCTCTCTCTCTCTCTCTCTCTCTCTCTCAGTTGTGACTTCTCACAAAACCAGAGAGAGATCGCGAAATCAGATCGCCCCCCCCCCCCCCCCCCCCCCGCCCTTTCTGTTTCCTCTGTTCGAATTGTTCGAAAGAGAAAATAGAGAGAGACCTGAGCCTCTTCACCCTTCTTTCTCTTCGATCTTGTGTGTTTGGGTTTTCTATGGAAACCCTAAAGAGAAAGTGTTACTTGCTTGAGGGTATCTCTTATCTCATTGATCCATCCAAGGGTAATACAATCCCTTGAATAATAGTCATAGATTTAACTACATAATATAACACATGATGCATGTAATCTAAATAGGAACAATTATAGCAAAAGCAGAACAATTCATATCATAGATTAAGTAAAACGATTCATAATTCATCACAAATCATGCAATAATCTATAGAAATATGCTAAAACCCTAAAAAGACATGAAAAATATAATTTACTATGCTAGGGTTTCATCGAAACCCAAGAAAAGGCCAAGCCGAGCATGATGACTTTGATCACCCTCTCCGTGATGGCTTCTACACTCCAAAAGATGTGTTTGACGACCCCAAAACACATATTTAAAGGATGGGGGGTCATCCTAAGGTTTTCCCATACGAGTCTTTATCCAAAAAGGCAAGAAAACAGGCTCACATTGCTGATTCGAAAGCTCATATCCGGTCGATCGGGTTTCGGGCCCGATCGATCAGAAGTGCACTGTGTGCAGTTTTCAGTCCTATGATACGACTTGTTTTGTCCAAAACTTTTGACTCGGTTGTCAGAATTATATATTCTTAGGCTCGTTTCACAGATTTTGACGAATTTGATTTTCCTGTAGCATCCTCTCATCCACCCAAATATCCAAGTATAGCAGATAATTTTTCCCTTAGAATTTGTGTCTTCATAACTTGCTCCTTTTGTACTGTTTTCCGTGAAATTATCTGTTTTCCTAAAAACAACGAATACGTGTGTAAGAGTACTAATAATATAATAAAATAAGACAAGAAGTATAGGTTTAGGGGCATAAATATGATACATTTATGCAACGATCATGTGCATATGATGGTTTCGTAGAAAACCATTAAACACACACTACTAGCGCAGCTCTTATACTAATTATTGAAAATCAATCCTTGGTACAGGGTCACAGTGGAAGAAATTTAGTTGTCCGAAGATCGTAGATGGAGTGTGTAATATTAAAAACTTTTTCATCAAACTAATATATATATATATATATATATATATATATATATATATATATATATATATATATATATATATATATATATATGCGCATATGAATTAAACATGATGAGCAAACCTCTAATGGTGATCTATCGAAACGAATAACTTGCATGGATGCATAATCAACTTCTAGACTTGATCTAATGGTTTTATACTTCGTGCAAAGCTTTTAACTGCAGATATGGTTCTTCTTTAGCAATGGAAATGAAAGGAACCTTTGCGAATGAAACTCCTCGTGAAGCAAACGATCTCCATTAGAGTTCACTTGATCAAGCACTCCATTAGGGTTCACTTGATCAAGCACGTTGTTTGGAACATTGCAACTAGATCTCTGAGTCCCTCTAGGTTGCAATCATTCTCCACCTTTGATCTCCCACACACAAGGAAGAAGAGTTGAGAGGGAGAGAGAGAGAGAGAGAGAGAGAGAGAGAGAGAGAGAGAGAGAGAGAGAGAGAGGTGGCCGAAATCCCTATGGGCTTCACCTTAGCCGTGCCACCTCTCCACTCCTCTTATACCCGAGCCCCTCCTAACCCTAGCCATGCACCCGTCCCCCTCTAGAAATCATGAAGCCTCCCCCTTGGCCATGTGCTATTTTCTAAGGGAAGGGATAGATTTGAATCTCAAGACTATCTCCCCCCTAGATTATCTACACACACTTAGGGGGGCACTATGGATCCCCCGAGGGGGAAGGCTTCAATCAGGGCATGTGGGGTATTTTAATTGGATTAAAATGCACTCATGAAACTAATGGCCATCCACCTTATATGGGGAGCCCATCTGGACGACCACTTTGCATGTGAAGGAACCCTAGTTTGACTACGGTCCCTCTCACACACACAATGGTTAACCATTATGGGATGCCTCTAGTGCTTTCACTATTCACTGGGGTACTCTTAGTAAATATATGGGGTGCCCCTAGTAAAAACTACTAGACCATTTCTATCATGCTTCAGTGCGAAGCACAAATGGAATGAGGCCCGTACAAGGCGAGAGGGTATACTCAGTATGTCTCCATATATACTACTCTAGGGTTGGCCCCTTGTAAACAAACATGCCTAATGCATCTACCATGATCTAGTGACATGCACAAATGGAGCATATGGCAATTAGGGTTTAGGGAATTTGTTTTTCTATTCTGTGAAATATGATCAAAACGAGGAGAAAGTTAAAGATCTGTACAAGATGTGTATAATGTGGAACCTCCACGGACTGGGAGATTTTCAATCGGGCTTAACTGACACACTACCCAAGTATTCCATCAGTCCTCTGAGTCCTAGTTAATCTGTGTAGCCACCCAAAGTATGATGCAGGCTGCACTCCAATTCTCCCAAACTTACTATACTCTTTGCATATATACCCTTGTTCTCCACTTAATATTGGTAACTCGATCTCCCTCCACTTAGTGCCATGAATCACATCGAGCGGTAGAGAGCATTGTTAGACTCAAGTGATCATCTGATTAGGTTCCTTCCAGACTGACTCATCACAACGCACCTCCGGTCACTTTGGCTAAGCAAACAGATCTGGTCAATAGTCAAATTATTGGCCACTAGGTCTGGATTTAGTATGATGTATGTCAGACCAAGTATCAGTCGACTGAGCCTTCCACTTAGGTAGATGTGGAGGAAATTTTCATGTTGTCTTGATCAGAGACTTCACCCCCACAATTCTTGATTGAATTGTATGGTTTGTAGATATAGAGATTAAAAAGTAGAAAATGAGAGATGACACGTAGAGTTGTTATCGAAGTTCGGTCTTACAACCTACGTCTCCGGGCGAGAGGTGTCACCTGGTTTGCACTATAATATATATGTAAATGGTGGTGAATGTTCTCTCAACAGTATGAGAGAAGCTTCTTACAATGTGGTTACATGGAGCAACTAGAAGAGTACAAGAAAAAGAGTACAGAGCTCTAGAGCTAGCTCCGGAATCCCCTCTTCCTCTGATCGAATGACCAACCCCAAACCCTTCTCTGGATGCCAAATGGGTCCTTTTATAGCTGAGGCGTGTGCTCGATATGGCAGTGCTGACGTGGCAGCGCTGAGATGGTGCTAGTCCTGAACCTCATTGATGGGATCCTATTGGGCCGTTGTCTGGGTCCAATAAGAGAGGGCTTGATTTGCGGGCCCTATAGAGCAGGTCCATGGGCCTGAGCTGCCTACTTGGGCCGTTGCACGGGCCCATGTGAGTCTGGCCTGGTTCAGTATAATTTTTGCACCCACACACCCTTACTGTTAATAGTGTTAGGATTGATGTGTTCTAAGCTTGTAAAACTTTATGTTTTGGTCTAATAAAGATTGATAGTTATTATTATATGAGATGCATATAGGTGCGTAACATAGTTACATGTTCTTTTAAGAACAGAGAGCCATGGTTATATGGTAGTCCACTGAGTTGAAGACTGAGTGGATTGGTCCCATATAATCTAAATAAGTTCGCAGCTATGATCAGGTTGGTCGCCTCATCATGATAAGCTGTTGGCGATGACAGTTCATGGGATGTCTTTACCATGGTCATCACCAGGCACAGTGCCTGTGGCTGAACAGAACTAACACGGTGTACAGATCAGTGAGCAGACACTGGTACACTAAGCCGTGTTTCTGCTTAGGGTAAAACGGTCCTAAACCCTGAGGAACCACATCTGATGGACTAACCAGTTGCGTGGTGCTTTGGCGCACCAATGTGTGAGGATCCGTATGCAGTGATTCAAAACCACGGTGTACTGGGTTACCCAGCTGGCGTTGCATTAGCGTGTCACTCTTGCAGGCTATCCACACCCCTGAAGGGTGGTGCGTTCCTTGGTGTGACTTACACTGTACCAAACCCAGGCCTGTTGGTCACCAGTTTGACTGTTGACCGGGTTCGATTACTCGACGGGGTAATCAGAGGTACGATGTATAGGTCAACCTGGAAGGAACCAAGTCATATGATCATTCGAGTCTGACGGTAGTCTTCACCGCTCGAAGTGAATCATGGTATCAAGTGGAGGGACAGCGGGTTTACCACTACTAAGCGGAGAGCAGGGGTATGATGGAGAACATAGTAAGTCTGGGTGAATTGGAGTGCAGCCTGCGTCACACTCTGGGTGGCTATGCAGGTTAACTCGAGCTCAGAGGATCGATGGTACACTCGGGTAGTGTGTCGATCGAGCTTGAGTTGAAAGCCATGAACCCCGGTCCCTGATGGTTCCACCTTATCAATATTATGTACGGTTCTCGAACCATCTCCTCGGAACACCATCAGCACTAGGAGGAAGAAAGAAGTATATGCTCCTTGTGTGCTTGGCACTAGAGCACGGTAGATGCGTAACTATATGCGAGTACTAAGGGTTGTGCCCGAGACTAGTACAGAGTCGCATGTAGTAATCCCTAGCCATAAGTGAACTTCGCTGCATAGGTGCGATGCACCGGGGTATGTTGCGAGTTGACTAGTTGACTTTGCTAGAGGCACCCTCCGGTGGCCTCAGTTAATAGTAAGTAACTAGTAGATATCACTTAAGTAATGGCCGCTAGGTATCGCACGCTAGAAATGGTCAAAATGAGGCGTCAGTGCGTTTTGGTAAAAACCTCACTCTGCCGGACCTCACTGTTGGCCGACCCTAGTGGTGGGACACCTTGCTAGGGCCGGCCCTATGATGTAGGGATAAGAATCCCTCATCTATAGGGCCAGCCATATAGATAGGGATGGGGCGATAAAAACGGATAAAGTCGAGCCCTAAAAAGTGGGAAAACGGATAAATACGCGGAGAGATAAAAAGGAGATAATGGAGAGATAATTGTGGGAGGTCTTTATCCCCTTGGATCCTTATCCAAGGGGGTAGGTCGGCCCTATAAAAGGACCTATAGGGCGCCGACCCTATGTGGTGAAAAACCGAACCCCCTCTCCTCTCATCTCTCTAGTTCTCTTCCGAATTCATCTCCCGTTTCCTGCTTGCAACTTCGTCTTCCTCGCGTGGAGTTCTGAAGAAGGAGAAGGGTCGTTCTTCGGAGGCACTCAGAGATCCGAGAGCGACGTTCCGTGCATCGTGTGAGATCGCGTGAACAAGAAGGCAACGTCTCCAATCGTACCATCGGCATCTTCGCGAACGATCTTCCGTCTCCATCGACAAAGAAGACAATTCTCCGCGGTTAAAAGATCCGTACGAAAGGTATATGTAATCTAACAAGTAGATCTAGCGAGTATTATGATTTGCATGCATGCTAGTTAATCATTACGCTAGATTGCCTTTAGGGTGTTCAATTCACGTGCATACACATGCACACATATGTAGATTAGTTTCGATGAAAGTTTAAATCGTGTAACGTGCACCATGAACGGTCTTTCGACCGCAAAATCGCTTTCGCTGCGAGCCTCGACCAAGGATTAATTTCCAACAAATAGGTCACTCACTCAAGTGACAGACTAATGGGTAAAGTCAAATTTTTAGAAAGTGAGGGGATAACTCAAATTTAGACGTGAAAATAAGAGTCAAAGTAAAAAATCCCAATATAAATTCAGTTTTGCAGGATGAGATCATCGTTGCCACTTGCACCGAGCCAAGCAAATCAATCAGCAGTTGGTCTCTTGACTAAATTAAGAGAAACTTTATCGACAGTTGATCTCTTGACTAAATTAAGAGATACTTTATTGGTAGTTTGTGTCTGATAAAGTGTCTCTTGATTTTGTAAGTGTCAGTTTTACATGATATTTGCTTTTCTAAGTGATATTTAGTCAGTTAATATGAAACCAAGATTTCGAAAGTGATATTTTTAGTTTTTTACAATTGTAAAATTAAGAGACACTTTTATTGGCAGTTTGTGTCCGACAAAGTATATCTTGATTTTGCAACTGTCAATTTTACGTGACATTTGCTTTTGTAAGTGACATTTAGTTACTTAACGTGAAACCAGGAGTTCGAAAGTGACATTTTCAGTTTGTGGCAGTTGTAAAATTAAGTGACTTTTATTGACAATTTGTGCCCGATAAAGTGTCTCCTAATTTTGCAACTATCAGTTTTACGTGACATTTAATTTTCTAAGTGACATTTAGTTAGTTAATGTGAAACCAAGATTTCAAAAGGGATATTTTTAATTTTTTTATAACAATCGGATCGGGCTTCGGTCCGGGCTGCAGGCTCAAGGTGGCAACTCGAGCCCGGCCCATGGTGAGTTCGGGCTGGGTCGAACCGTTGACCGTGCTTTCGAAACCAAGTTTTCAAAAGTGAATTTTATTGGCAGTTTATGACTTTTTATAACAATCGGGCTGGGCTTCGGGCCAGGCTGCGAGCTCAAGGTGGCAACTTGAGCCCGGCCCATGGTGTGTTCGAGTCGAGCTGTTGATCGGGCTTTCGAAACCAAGTTTTTGAAAGTTTTCAGGTCAGACTACGGGCTCAAGGTGGCAGCTCGAGCCCGACCCATGGTATGTTTGGGCCGGGCCGAGTTTGGCCGTTGACCAGGCTGGGCTGGGTTCAAACCGATGGGCTCTCTTTACACGCCTAGGGTAGTCTTATATCCAAATTTTTTTCTTAGAATTTCATAGGCAATATGGGTTTAGTTTTGTAGAGCTCCATGAGTAGATTCCAAAAATACAAATTTTATAAAATTTGATATGTACACAAAAAGTTATAAATTTTTTAAAGTAGAAAACACAATTCCCAAAAAATATATGTAAAAATCCTCATAGAAATGAGAGTGTACACTGACCACTGCTCTTATTTGATCTTGAGGGTAAATAAGACTTTTGAACTTTGCTTTATTTTTCATATTAAATTGTTCAACCGTTGGATTGCTGTCACATGATGGGGTTTCCTGGTGGGGCCTATAGAATGGGGCTTTCCTATTATCTTCCGTCAAAAATACATGTCCACGGATCCCGACCCTATATATATATATATATATATATATATATATATATATATATATATAGAGAGAGAGAGAGAGGGGGGGGGGGGGGGGGGGGGGCTGTTATGATGAGCTGTGAGCTGCGGTAGGAGAAAATGAGCTGCGGGTATTTTGACCCCCCTAAAACTTTTGGAATTTGATGAAATTTGGTGAGGGTGTTGTCTAGGGTAAGATGATCATCCTCATCAATTTTCATCAAATTCCAAAACTTCTAGGGGTGTTAAATGGTCGAAGTAAAATCTGCAGATTTTAACTGTGACTTAACTGACCATATTTGGATGTCTTGTACGTTAAAGTAAATGCTGGTTAGGGATTAGTGACCAATTATCTCATAAAAAAGGGGGTATTGTGCCTAAGGTCCCTTACAACAGATTAATCCCGCGTACAGACCTTCGAAGGTTTCATTTAGCCTAAGGTCCTTGCCCTTTCATGATATACCCGAAACTAACCCCATCTCTCTCCCGGCCCCATCTCTCTCTCGACCCCATCTCTCTCTCGAGCGGCGACGGCGGCAACGAGAGCTTGACCTCCCGACCCCAGCAAGCTCGACCTCCCGACCCCGGCGAGCTCGACCTCGGTGGCTGTATCGCACCTCGACAACCCAGGCAAGTTCAACCTCTGACGGCAACATTGCACCTCGACGACCCAGGAGAGCTCGACCTCCGACGGAGGTGGGGATTCGGTTAGATCTAGGGCTAGGTCTTGGGTTCGTCCCATGGTCTGTAGTAGGTCCAGCCAGCCGAGGGGGGGGAGGGGGGTTCGGTTAGGTCCCGGGGGGGGTTCGATTAGGTCGATCTAGCGGCGATGGGGGAGAGGGGGGTTCGGTTAGGTCCAGCGGCGGCGGGAGAGGGGGGGCGGGGGGTTCGGTTAAGTCTGGCGGCGGAATAGGCCTGTCAATTAGCCCTCCAAGAAGGGCACCCGGACTGGCCTGACCTGTTAAAGCCCGTCTAAAACCCGGCCGGTTCAAAGCCCATCCAAAGCCCGGTCCTTCGTTTTCAGTCACCAGGCCGGGCCCGGGATTAGTATTTTCCATCCCGACTGGGCCCGACTACAATGTATAAATACATAATTATATATATTAATTTTTTAATATAACTGAGAGGAAGGGGAGGCTTACCGTGAGAGGGCGTTTGACTGGGTTTGACCCATATTGGAATTGTAACGCGGCTCTCTCTCGCTCAATTGAATTGAAGATGATTTCAAATCCGGGCCTTATAAGTTATAGCATTTTTTTTTTGCTCTCTCTCTTTCTCAAACCCTAACCCTAATCTTCGCTTCAGCCCACCCAGATTAGTGCAATCGGATCATCGCCTCGAGTCCTCGACGCTTCCAAAGGGTTATCAAAGTTCCCTCATCTCTGATCGCTCATAGTCTCATTCTTGTTCAATTGCTCTACTTTGAGTTTTTTTTTTGTTGGTTACAAAGTCTAAGGACTAAAGATCAGCTATTCTCACACACTCTCTCTCTCTCTCATTTCTCAATCCAGATCTGATTATTAGACTTATTAGATCTTTTTTTTTTGGTAAAAAGATTTGGGTATCAACAATCTCTTCACTGGTTTGTTTTTTTGTTTCACCAAACACTTGATCTTGAATTTTTTTTCAACAAAACCAAGATCGTTAGTTTTTTTTTCAACAAATCCTAGTCCTAGATTTCAAATCTGTGAATCTATATGATTCTGTGAGTGCCGTGAGAGAGTACTCGGTACTCGTTGAGGCCTTACTGCCTACTAGCTTCTTCTGGTTGTATAACTTGTTGGTTTGGTTGATATCAATTAAAATTAGCAAAATAGTTTTTCTTCTCAAATCTCAGTTTTTTGTAAAAAGAAATTAATATTTATTATCTAAAAACAAATACAACAAAATTTTTAGATCCGGACTAGGGCTGGTGGTTTTTAGGCCCGTAAGGACCAGAGCCCAGACCGACCTGGACCCGCCTGTATATAGAAGGGCCGGGCCCGGATTTACCCAAGCTCGACCCGGGCCCGGTCCGTTGACAGCCCTAGTCCTTAAGCTAAAACATAGCATTTTTCTTACTCTCGCATTGATTTTAGATTGACTCTACATAATATTATCAGGATTTTACTGAAAATCGAAGCAAATAGTAAAAGTCAGCGATGCGCTGCTCGTTCGCAATTCTCTGGAGCAAACGCCAGCCTTCCTCTCTCGATGTCGAATGAAAACCGGGTGTTGTACTGATGGAGGGCCCCGAGAACCGTGAAGTGATCGTTCGGCAACATCGTCCAGCAGAAGCAGTGGTCGCTGCTGTACAACAAGAACAGCTTCTCCCACCCAATGCGATAGTCGGCCCCTTGGAAGTGAAGAGTCATGCCGGGCAACACACTCCCCGGATTGTCGGGGGTGGTGTAGCAGAGATCCAACACCACGCCGTTGTCGCTTCTCCGGTGGACCGGAGTGAGGCGGAGACGGTGGAAGCGTCCGGCGAAATTCTCCCTCACTCGATCGTAGGCCCGCCTGATCAAGAAGCTGAAGTAGGTTCCGGTGTCGATCACACAGCCGTCGGGCGATCGGTGATGCGCAAAGGTTCCCGGCGGGAGGTGGAGACGCTCGTCGGCGATGCTGATGTCGATCAGGTCGAGGTAGTAGTGGTCGACCCTACTGAGGGTCTGTAGTCGCGTCGTTTGAAGCCGCCCCCTGGGCGGCGGGAACTCGCCCCCGATCTGCAGGTAGCCGGGATTGGCACTCCTGGGCTTGACCAAACAGTAGGTGAAGTGTTCGTGCATTTGCCTCGGGATGGAGACCGGCAGGTTGCCCACTCCCAGGATGCCGTCCCACTCACCGACGCGTTGTTGGGCTATGATGGTCGACTCTGCGCAGCCGAACACCACACGCCGGACGGCCTCGGGACCGCCGCGCCGGTCCGACTGAACGGTGAAGGTTTCTTCCGAGAGGACGCCGCTGGTGGAGGTCCCGTCCATGTAGTGAACCTGGTAGGCGCAATTGCCGTCGCCGTCGGACCCGTACGGCCGGGTGCAGATGCGGTCGTCGTGCCGGATTGGGCGGTAGGTGGGCGATCTATAGGGCTCGAACAGCGGGCTGGGCTGGTCGAAGCACAGGACGCACGGGTCGCATTGGATCCATGTGAGGCTGCTGCCGGTGTCCAAATGGAGGAAGAAGGACTTCCTGCCGTCGCCGGTGCCGATGCTCAGTTTCACCAGGTACAAGGCTTGTTTGGATAGCAGATGGGGCCGTAGTGCCGTCGTGTTGGCTGCGAGGTATGACTCCAGCCATTGGACATTGGATCTGGACTGCTCTCCTAGCCTCTCCAAGAGCTGGGAGTCAGTGAGGTTACCGTCGTAGTACGGGGAGTGCTTCGAGTATCGGTGAATGAGCTCCACGGTGAAACCCTTGGCGGTGGTGGGTTGGAGGAGTAGCAGAGAAAGGAAGGAGAGGAGGTGGATGGAGCGATGGATCGGGCGGCGATGGCTCATGGTCTCGGCCATGGTAGGGTGTGGTGGGGATGATGGAGTGTTAGATGGGAGGATGGGGAGCTGCGTTCATGTGTTTATATATCAATGGAAGGAAAGCTTGGTATGGAAATTAACATTATTTTCAGTGGACTTTCTAATAATAATGGAGATCTTATCTCGAAGACATGCTAATTAAAAACGAAACCATGTATACACCCTTCTTTTCGGTTTTCTAAGAGCAATTCATATAACATATAATCAATGTTTTCAAAACCAGACCGTTCATCAAACTGGAAAGGGGACCGGGTTACGGGTCACTGTTCAATCGTCGGGTCAATCCGTGGATGAACCGTGACATCATCATGATATCATACTAAATTAATTTCTTATTATTTAATTTTGAAATTAGTTTTATTAATATTTTTTATTAATATTTTTAATAAATTTATAACGTCACCTAAAAGTAATTAACTTCTCGGAAACATGCCAAAGAGGCGAAGAGAGCAACAAAAAAATAACAGTGGTTCACTGAATCATCGAACGGGTTACGTGGAGGGGCGGAGCCACATGGGGGCAAGGAGGGGCAAAAAATGCCCCTCTTTAAATTCTTAAAAATGGAATAGTAATAATGCTATACATCCAACTCATTTAACAATTGCCAAACTTCACGTGAAGCTGCTCATTAGACATTTTGAATCTCACTAGTGACTATTTGAAGGTAGACATTTTGAATCTGGCTAGAGACATTTTGCAACGTCGTGCCAAACAAAGTTGGCAAACGAGTTGGCTATCTATCTCCATTGTCCTAGTCAGCCTCCTATCCCCTCTTGTGAATCGGAATCAAGGGTTTGTTGGCTTGCAGTGGTGCTCTGAATCCTAAGACCGCACCGTCAGTTCGTGACCCGTCTACTACGTCTATATCACCATTCAAAGTAAAAAATTCGGACTGTGAATATTTAAAAAAAAATTGGATCGAGGCATCGCCCCGAACCCTAGACCCCCCCCCCAAACCCCTTTGGCATGGGTGTAAGTACTATAACTAAAAGCCCCTCCTTCTAGAAATTTCTGACTCCGTCACTGGTCACGTGGGTTGGAGATTCAACCGGTGGCTTGGCGGCTTTGACGAGTTTAAACCGGGTTTATAATAAGTTTGGTTCTTGTGCTTCTCAGACCCAAAATCCGGTGGAGGTCCCATCCATGTAGGTAACCTCGTATGCGCAATTGTCATCGCTGTTTGAACCATCTGATTGATCCTGGTTTTTAAACCCCCTCATGTACCAACCATCAGAAAATATATTTGTATATAACTATGATCTGGCAACGACAGAAGAACTGGAATCTGAGTAATTTGCTACCCAAATATGTGAAAATGCTGGGAGAATTGAGAGGTGAGCAGGTATGCGATGCAGCTGTGGCGCCTACTTGGGATGGTGCTGGACTTTGGAGGTTGAGAGTTCCTCTGAGAGTCCACCTATTCTTGTGGAAATTGTTGCGAGGGGCTCTGCCAACTGAAACTCTTTTGAGACAGCGGATTACGGTGGGATATGGATGTTGTCCCTGGTGTAGCGACCCGAAGGAGGATATAGCACATATATTCTGAGATTGCAATAAGGCTGTAGAATTTTGGACTTGTATGCAAATGGAGACGGGGATTAATTTCTACTCACAATAGTTACTTTACTCTACCGGCCGAAAGGTACGACTACGAGAACCCCCTAAGCCTCAAGAGATGATAGTTGTTGCTATTTGGTTTTTGTGGAAGGCAAGATGCGACAGAGTGTTTGGAAGGCCGGTTAAGCCTTGTCCAGTACTAATACGGCAGAGTATAAACTCTCTTGAGTTGTTCCAAGAACCATTCTCGTTAATCCGAAGGGGACTGAGTGGAGCTCAGTGAGGAATATCATATGTGGACTGACGGATCTTTCAAGCCAACGGAGGAGTGGCGAGTGGGGCTTGGGTTTTAGCGAATCGAATGGGGATTGTTTGTACTGCTGAGGCTTTTCGCAGTGAGACATCATCGCCGCTAAAGGCAGAGACGGGGGCCATCCAGGGAGCTCTTGAGAAACTCGGAAGTTCTTCTGATGTCGAGTTGCTTCCTCCTGGAAGTGCTTGTATTTTTTCCTTTTTTTGGTACATTCAAGGGGGAAGGTCTCAATCGGACCTCCGGGAGGGGTCACATGCCGGCGCAACATTAACCATCATCAGGTGGAGGAACACCAACCGCCACTCAACGGCAAAACAAAAGCAGACTACTAACTGGTTTGACCCAACTAGCCTTCCCACCGGCAGGGAGATACCGTCGCCACTCCAGCGAACCAAACAGACCACCAGACCTCCGGCAAGTAAAAGTAGACCAACAACCCAAAAGGAGCACACAATCACTCAAACAAGAAAGTGCTTGTAGTTAGTTCACATGCATTTCAAAGTTAATAAAATATTTTACCAGCACCCTGTTGGTGACTTAGTTAGACCGTCCATATGGTTACCCCGAGCAGCCACTGAGTGCTAGCGCTTCTAGGTTACTTCGGCCGTGGCCACTTCTTATCCCGACTTTAAAAGTGGTATTTTTCATAGTTTTTGCAACAATCACAGAAATTTAAAAAGTGCTCCCAGCATTGCTCTCTCAAAAATTCCCATTTCAATTTTATCAAACCTATTAACCCCCTTCCCCTCGAATTATGGCAGTTTTTATCTTTTGCCAAAAATTAGAGCGTGACATCATCCTCCTTTTATTCTCCTACACAGGAGGTTCAGGTCAGCCAGCCGATGTCCGAAAAAAAAAACATAAACATATTGATGATAAAATATGCCGAACCTCTCCAACAAATCAACATTACCATCGAAACGAAGCAACAAAAAAAAAACTTACATCGAAATTTTTTTTTTTTACTGCAAAAAAGCAATATAAATAAGATCCCAAGTACAATCAACGCTAGACACTAAAACCATAGTTACTATTACACTACAGAGAGGACTGAATATATATATATATATATATATATATATATATATATATATATATATATATATATATAATATATATATATATATATATATATATATATATATATATATTCAGTCCTTATTGGTTTCCATCATATCAGGAACTGTACACAGGAGAAAGAGGGGGAGTGGGGGTTCATGCAGTGGAAGCAGTTATATAGGACACCACAACCGTAATGTCGTCGAGCTTGCCACCGTAGTACCGATATCCAGCATCCTGGGCGGCAGTTGAGAATGGCGTCTGCCGGTCCTTGTCGAGCGCTCGCTGGCGGGCAAGGGCAGCTATCTTCTGGGCTGTGACTTGGGGGCCCAGCCCGGCCCTGACGGCGTGCACGACAACCGCTGTGACCTCGTTGTTGTACAAGTTATCAAACAGTCCGTCCGTTCCCGCAATGACGACGTCCCCCGAAGCAACGGGGAATGTAAATACCTGCTAAAAGGAAAAGATGATTAGTTTTTTATAGCCACACAGATGGATACCACACCCATGCGATTCATCAAAGATACTTGAGAATCGATAGGATGCAATGCCGGTTAGGTAATATCTACCATAATAAACCTAATTGACCAAACTGACCCCAATACACAATCTTCAATTCAGTAGGTGAAAATGACCGCAAAAAACATAAACTGACCTGGGCAGCGCTCGGGAGATCACTGGCATTGCCGCTCTCAAGTTGATAGGTGAAGTTGAAATCATGTTGTTGAACTGGCGAACGGAAGATGGTGCACCCATCTCTAACAACTATGAAGCCACTGTCCCCAAGATTGACAGCATGAATGCCCTGCAATCAGAAAGCCAATAATGTGAACCATAACATCAGATGGGAAAGACAAGTATGGAGAGAGGTAAATGCGAGCATGCACGAGTTCATAGCGCTCGAATCTTACTGAAAACATGTAGGAGTAGTGCACATAAACAAAATTCCAATAGATAATATCTACCGTGACAAGTACGAAGCACAATAGAGAGTACTTCAAGGCAGTATCATGTGAGGTTCATGCAGCCTGCCACCTTCCGTACTTCTAGCTTTGCTAACAAGACTGCTGTATGTTAGCAGATCTAGAATCATGAAGTAAACTTTGTAGAGGATGTTTCCAACTCAAGGGTAATAGTGAATCAATAAAGAAAATTAAGCTAAAATGTATAGGATGTTTCCAAATATCGTTGAACAACTTGGTGGGATGAAAGATTTAGTGCACAAGACAGTTTCCTAAGGATGATCTTGTAGCACTGATCAATACAGGAGCAGAAATGGAATCAAATGGGGCATTGTCTTGCAAGAAATCTATGAGATGGTAATGGTGAGAAGCATGAAGTGGACTTCTCACAGTTCACTAGTGAAATTCCAAAGCGGTGCAATTTATGACAATAAGGTTACTTAACTTACCATCAAAAGAATAGTGATGGTAATAGATATCGTTCACTAACACCCCCAACATTCGAGGACGAGAGTTTGGACGACAGATAAACCGATCATGTTGCGAACGTGAGACTTCATGAAAACCCATTGCAAACTGTAAAACTGGGAGGCACATAAGTAAAGCGAGTCCACAAACAAATTGATAGTTGATTCAATATTCTTGGTTATTAGATAATTTACAATATTGGTGACTATCTAATTGTCATACAAGGGGGTAGTAAAGAGTAAAAAAGACGTCTCGAGTAGGAACCTCAGA
This sequence comes from Chamaelirium japonicum, assembly GCA_947650365.1. Lineage (NCBI taxonomy): Eukaryota > Viridiplantae > Streptophyta > Magnoliopsida > Liliales > Melanthiaceae > Chamaelirium > Chamaelirium japonicum. The sequence continues at coordinate 85,500,035 of OX393550.1, read as the reverse complement.
TGCATTAGCAAACATGGATGGATATTTGGCTTTAAAACTGGATCAGGACAGTGTCTTTTCTACCAAGAAACACATTAGCCCGTGGTAGAGCAACGGTCATTAAAACTTTAGTTCACTCAATATCAGACAAAGTCCATAGCTCCAACACCAAGTACAAAAAGAAGCGGGCTCAAGTGATAGTACATCATAGGTCTCGCCAAAGGTCATAAATGGCACGCCAAAGAATCGTTGGATGAGGACGATGGATACAGATCATAAAAAAAAGGCATTCTTCATGTTAAGCTGCCACATTGACCACAACAAGCTATAGTTACAACAGTCAAGACAATAAAAGAGGTCATCATCACGAAAGGGGAAAATTATCTTCCCAATTAATGCCATATGCTTGAGTCCTTGGAGCACATGATAGACAACGATTTTGTTCCAACCTCCTTAAAGAGGTTGGAGCATCTCACTCTCACATTGGTCCATCTCGAGGGCTTTTGGTCATTTCACCATGATAAACAGTATGAAATGACAAACAAATCCTTGGAATGGACCAATGAGAGAGAGCGGAATGCTCCAACCTCTTTAAAGAGGTTGGAACAAAATCGTACTCCACATGATACCATCACAATGAGTCTAGACTTTGTTGGCCCACTTGCAACTGGCTGGAACATTACCAAGAGGTAAGGGCATACACTCCCATGTATGAGTGCAGTGTAAGGAAGCAACCTCTGCAAAACAGATGCCTGCCACTTAAGAGTAAAGTTTGCATGGCGACCGAGGCTCCTAGTGGATATGAATGGTTAAGGAAGGTGAGAGACTCGAGGAAAAGGAATGGGAAACAATACACCTGAAGATGAGTATAGGACGGTACTCTTAAGATAGATAGCAATGTGCTTGAGTAGGATAATCGAGGACATAGCCATGTCAAAGACATCAATTATAAAAAACATGAAAACAAACAACAAAAATAAGAGTTTGCTTTGAAGCTTATATATGCAAGATAATCATCCAAAACTCTCAGAATCCAAATCAGAACAAGCATGCATGCACGCAACGAAAATAAAGTTAAGCATGAAGTCAAATAATATGTACAATACATAAGCAGCCTAATGTCAAAGTCATAAGCAAAAGTAAACAAAGATCAATTCGAAACATGGCCTAGATTCGGATAGAAACAAATCAGTCAGTCGAACTGGTACGACCGCCACACCTCCTTCGGAACAAAGTCCTTCGGTCGTGGAGCTCTTTAGCAAGTCGCCCTTCCTCACCCAAATCGATCTAATCTTTACTAAAGCATCCTTTATCTTGACTCGGGTCAGAACATGTCTTGGTGGTGTCCTCATAACTTTCCGATGGTTCTGAACCTTCTACTGAACATTTTCCCTTTTTGTCCTTTTAAAACTTCTTTTCTTGCCTATTCAAACATCCTGGGAGAATGTGTCCTTTGTGCAGTGGCAACAGACTCAATTTTGTAGGGTTGGACTTATAACAAGATGAAAGAAGGTTTGAGGAGGTATCAAGGAGCCATCCATTAGCTTGGAAACAAAGTGATGGTATGGATGCTTGGGGACCTAACCAATCGCTCAACACTCACACGTCCTTTCTAGCATGTAGAAGCAACAAGTAATCAAATGATCAAAAACACTTGGTGGCATTATATAGGGCGACTGGGAGTGAACATACAAGGTTCTACCCTATGCGTTCATCTCAAGAGAAAAACACCATGATTTTAAAGTGGAAATCCTTCTGGGGAAAAACGACCCCATGCTGGTTCGGATGCACAACCAATCCACTTTGAAGCAAAAGAGTTACAAGCAAATGGTAGAGATATACAATCAAAGGCACGAACGATCATCGATCTGACTCTTTGGATTCATCACATGATTCCTCTCCTGCATCATCAGTTTTCAACATTCCCTCAAAACTCTCTTTTCCTAAACAATTGAAGCTTCTCTTGCGCACACTCATGCGCATGAAGCAGCTCCAGAGCTCTATGTGCATGTGCACATTTATGTGTATGAAGTAGATCCAGCACTTCATGCTCATAAAATTGTTGTCGGTCATCTCAGGAAAGCTCATGCAAAAGCACATGGGCTTGAAGTGCTGTCATGCGCATGAACAAGCGCAGGAGAAACGTTCCAGAACTTCTTGTGCACGCAATTCTATCCAGAGCTCTCAAGAAACCATATGTGTGTACTCACGTGCATGAAGTGATCGGTTCATGTGCATGTGCATGTGCATGACTGATAGAGAGACTATGTCATCCTTTGCCAGATTGGGGTATGTCAATCCTTTTCCATACATGTGTGATGCCCATTGGCTCCAATCATAACCAGAGTTTTCAACTCATATATAAGACCTCATATATGCATCTATGAAGGGCTAAGAAGCACGGACACAGATACGGATACGACACGATACGGGTACGGCGATCGACAAATTCCAAAAAAGTAGAACACGAGCATGGCTAAGATACAATAATTATATATATATATATATATATATATATATATATATATATAGAGAGAGAGAGAGAGAGAGAGAGAGATGATGATACGGTGTGGTGTGCGGTGAGCGCCCACTGCCGTTCGATGCACCCACACCCGCACACGCAGAGGTGCATTGGACGATTGCTGGCGCGCACCGCACGTACCGCACACCGTATCACCCCGGTGCGTGTGGTGTCGTACCGCAGCCGTCCGATGCACCGCTGCATGCGTCACGCACCGCACGCCGCACCATAACAGCCCCTCTCTCGATATGTGTGTGTGTGTGTGTATATAATTGATGTATCTTAGCCAACTATTCAGGATACGCAGCCAACTATATATATATATATATATATATATATATATATATATATATATATATATATATATATATATATATATATATATATATATATATTCGGGATCCGCAGCCAACTATTTTGGTGCCAGCATTGGTGCCAACACATCCATAGATGTTCACAAAGGTTTCGAAATTTGCTAAAATTTGATGAGGACGATTACCTTCCTATAGATAGCACGTTTCCAAAAAAATCAAGACATTTTAAAACTTCTAGGTGCGTCAAATGTTCATCTTCAAATTAACGATTAAAATGGACGGTCGATAAAGCTTTTCACATTTGACGCACCTAGAAATTTTAGAATGTTTTAATTTTTTGTGGACGTGTTATCTATCAAGAACTGATCATCCTCACAAAATTTCAGGAAATTTCAGCAAATTTAAAAACCTCTAAGTACCTCTATTGATGTGTTGGCACCGGTGTTGGCACCAAAAGTGTTGGCTGTTGAGGATGATCACCTACCCATAGATAGCAAATCCACAAAAAAGTAGAATATTCTAAAATTTGTAGGTGTGTCAAATGTGAAGAGCTTTATTGACCGTCCATGCCAACCGTTAATTTGAAGATGATCATTTGACACACCTAGAAGTTTTAGAATGTTCTAATTTTTTGTGGGTATGCTATCTATAGTAAGGTGATCAACCTCACCAAATTTTAGCAAATTTCAAAACTTCTACGAACCTCTATGAAAGTGTTGGCACCGGTGTTGGCACCATAACAGTTGGCTGCAGAACCTGACACATATATATATATATATATATATATATATATATATATATATATATATATATATATATATATATATATATATATATATATACGAGATAAAGAAACTTAATTGAATAAAGTAATTAAACAAAACATATAGAAATAGACAAAACTATAATCAAGGTCGCTCGCACTCGCAGTCGGCCACCTGGCCAGCAGCGACATAGTAGCAGGGATGCGACTACGGAGACATCAGAGAGGAACAGAGGAAAAGAAGAGGACGGAAGGGGAGGAAAGCATTTATTAATTATAAATTCATAATTCTAGTATCATTTAACAATTAAAAATTAACATCACACTTGATACTCCAAACAAAACATCACAATGTTTATAAAATTATAAAAAATCTCTATTTTTTTTAAAAAAAATTATACGTAGACCCCTATTGTGTCCAAAGAGTATCCAAGTCGTATCAAAGGAGTTTTCACGGTGTATCCGAAAAGTATCCAAGTAAAAAGATATATTAAAAAATTAGGATATGTATGGACGCGTATCCGATACATATCCAAGGTGTATCTGCGTATCCAAGTATCTGATACGTATCGGATACGGATACGGCACATATAGGGAAGTAGCAGTGTTCTAAAAAGCGGCCCAGGCGACCGCCTAGGCGGCGCCTAGGCCCTAGGCGCTCCAGAAAAGCGACCAAGCTCTCAGGCGGAGCTAGGCGAGGCAAGGCGGTCTAGGCGGAGCTAGGCGGGCTGAGGCTAGCCAGGCGGGATAGGTGGGCTGAGGCTAGCTAAGAAGGCCAGGCGGACCATGTTTTCTTTTGTTCTTGTTAATCACTCAATCTTGAATTATGGTTATATACTTGTTCTTTAAAATAAAGATTTAGGATAATCTTGAACTTATATTAATTTTTAAACATATATATATTATATAATATCAAAATAATAATTAAAATAATTTAAAAAAGGCAAAACGCTTAGGCGCCGCCTAGGCCCCGCCTAGGCGCTAAGCGACCCCCCACCGCCCGACTAGCGCCTAACGCTTTTTAGAACCTTGGAAAGTACGGACGGCAACGGTGCAGTTTTGGGTAAAACCAAAACCACACTGCAACAGCGAACCGCCACACTGTGAGTCTGTGACAGTGTACCATTATGTAAAACTGAAATCGCACCATGCGGTGCATAGCGGTTTATCATTATAATGGCCTAAACAGTACGGTTTTATGCGGTTTGGTCAAAACCAAAACCACACTACACCAAAATCGAAAATGAAAACGGCAACGCACCGTGACGATCATAGTTGTCAAGGCGTCAATGTGAGGCTAGGAGCCCGGAGGAAGCCTAGGAACCTAGGCGCGCCTAGGCATGGCCTTATGAGCATAAGCGTGACCTTATATGCATAGGCATCCTCCAGGCACGGGTATATATGTATAGTCTATACTTGCATGAATATATGTAATAGGCAACAATATAACACCTTACTAACATGAAAATGATGAAATTGAGCATATTCTAGTAAAATGCATGCAACACAATGACACATACTGATGCAGACATCAGTACTGAGTCGCACCTGTGGCGGGTGTACCAGCGCAGGAGGCGGCAGCTTAGTTTGTGGATGTGATCAATGTTATGTTTGTCTTTATTTTTTTTTACATTTGTGTTTAGTCCCACCTCGCCGTTTGGCCGTGTGGACCAGTCGTTGTAAGCCTATATAAAGGCCCCCTGTCTTCTAATGTGAGGTATTGAATAATGAATAAAAATTTTGCTTCTTCCCACAATTGTGAGAGAGCCAGGTGAGGTGTGAAACCCAAACCTAAACCTAGGTGTGTGAAACCCTAGGGCCCATCTAGGTATGTGAAACCCTAGTGGGACTACCCCCCCCCCCCCCAACTCCAAGTTCTTTTCCCTTTTACTAAACCCCCACCCGACCCCTCCCTCCTCTCTGCTGCCAGGCCCGAGCCCTACCCGATCCCCCACCTTTCTCACTCCCCACCTCCTTGTTGTACCCCAGACCCGAGCCTGTCCCGATCCCACCCTCCTCTCCGCCCGCCAACCCACCTCAGCCCCGCCGCCCTCCTCCTGCGCCGGCCCGAGCCCTGCCCGGCCACCGCCTTGCGATCGGCCCCGCCACCTCTCCGCCCGCCGACACGATCCCAGCCCGCTGCCCCCGCGACCGGCCCCCGCCTCCTCTCCCACTGCCGACCCACGCTCAGCCCCTCTACCCCTTCCCTCTCCTCCCTTCACAGCCGACCCAACTGACCCCCCCTGCCTCTTCCCTTTCTTCCCATCACAGCCACCCGAACCGACCCCTCTGCCCTTCCCCTCTTCCCTTCACAACCAACCCGACCCGACCCGATCACCACAACCCCGAACCCGTATTCTCGATATCCTCCGCTATGCGTGTATGGCTGACCCCGATGGGGATCACGGTCTGATCCCAGACAGTGACGAATACCTCGACATCAACTCCCCCTTCATCGGACGAAGGAGAGAGCGTGGAGGAGCGCGTGGCTTGTGATTCTGGCATTCCCGCACTGCCATCACTTCCCCAGTAAGGACTTCCCTACCGGCAAGGTACCTTTATGTTCCATCAGTCAAATCTCTAGTATGTTATCAACCGCTCGTCGTTGTCCACTGTCGAGAGATTGTGTGACCATTCCTGCCCGTTAAGTTATTAGTATTCGATATTGCGGGACGGACTCGTGCCCGATAATTTAAGCATTAATTATTTTATTTCTGGATACTGGATAGAGCTGTAGGGTGCTAGTAGTAGCTTGGCAAACCCATCATTCCTGCGATTGTCTGAACACCGGTTCATGTCTGATATTCTTAATTTAATGTGAACATTGCTGGTACAATTGAATTGCTGATTTCCTGCTCACCTGCATCGTATTGCATCACATACATAGTATAAACAAGTAAACAACAAAAGAAACAAATAGAATACAAACACTTGCTAACATAAAATTGAGCATATTCTAATTAAATGCATGTTTACCGGGGTTTTTGATTTTAAACCACACCGCTGATATCCCTACAGGAAACGATCCGTGCTTTCTATATGAAGGGGCATCTAATGAAGGGGGTTAGAGTTTATGTTCTTAAACTAGAGATGAGGCTCCTCCCCTTCAAGGAACCCTAGTGCTTTAGCTCCAATGGGTGTTTTTTCATCGATTTCTTTGATTGTCCTTATATGCATTGAGCAATAAATTATCTTGTTGAATCCAATAATGTTTCAATCATATAAGTGAGTGACATACATATATCGAAATACCATCTTAAAGTTCTCTTCATCCTCCGTCATTCTTACAAATCCTTTGGAGATTTTCCATCCCGGTGGAATTCAGTGGTGGTGTACTAGTTATTCAGAAGGACTAGAGTTCCTAGGACCAAAAGAAGGATTCGAGAACATGCAAAGGTAAATAAGTTCGTGGTATCGGATGAGAATCTTCTTGGGGAACGAAGGTACTGGGCAACAGGTCACAACATGAGGAATCGGCCGTAGAAACTCTGTGCCAGAGCAGATCCCGTGCTTCCTAGGACATAGCTTTGTTTTTTTTGGGTAAAGTGTCCATAGCTTTGACACTTGAAACACCAAGTGTCAGATAGGTCAATCTGCTTTTGAGGCTTATATTCATCAACCCTTAGCTTGGGTTTCCACTCACCTTTAGACTTCTCATCAAACTTTACCTTTGAAAAAACTTTTGTTTAAAGCTTTTGAATTGCATTGTCAAAAAGGTAAATTGTTCCCTTCAAGCTCTAACTTCTCACTCTGAATCGGAAAGATGCCGCTTGAGATGATTTAAAGTATATACCATTAATCGTTTAAATTTCATTTCCAACAAGCTTATCAGTAAGGATGGTATCGATGTCCTTCGACTTTTCAATTGTTGCCACTTTTGATCTAAAAATCATAGGCACATACCTTGAGTCTTAAGAACAACTTTGCATTAGGGATCGTCTCCCCCATTGCAAAACTGAAGTTGACAATTTTGTTTAACTTGGAGTATAAATAATCAAAGGTCTTGTTCTCATTCATAAGAATGTTTTCCAATGTGGTGGTGAATTGTTGTAACTTAGCAACCTTAATCATCTTCGTGCCTTCATGGGTAGTTTGGTGGATTACCTTTGCTTCTTTCAAAGTTTTAGCAATATGAATCTACGAAACAAATCTTTGGAAACTTCAAGAGCACTACAACTGAAATCTTTTTGGTTGACACTCGAATCGTTTTTTCCTTTCTATGTACACTCAACGCGTATGCTTTGCCTCTCCTAGATCAACTTTAATGGTGGAGGTGACCAACCTTCTTCAACAAGGTACCACACTTGCTCATCGATTTAAAGGAAGAAGACGTCTATCTTAACTTTCCAAGGGTGTAAATTGCTCTATTAAAATGTGGAGAGTGATTGATCGCAGTACTTTCATGTTGGGGATCCATATCTAGGTAAGAATGGTTCGGGTTTAAGCTCGGGTCAAAGGGATCCAAAATAAGGAAAACAAGGTTATCATAATCACCTAGGGAGTAGCGACTCGGCACTTAACCTCATCCCTTAGCCTCGTCTTGGGCCAGTGGGGACATCCACTCCTCTCGGGAAGCAGGCACCCTCCAAACACCTTTTCCCCAACTTCCTATTTCAGGAAGGATCCGAAGCCCTAGAGTGGGCACCCCCAAAATGTTCTTCATGCTCTATCTATTCTAGAAGGGAGAGAGATTAGAGGGGGAATTGGAAGAAAGTGGGGGTATGGGCAGAGTGATAAAGTCAGAGCTCTTGCATTATCATGGTAATATTCTTCACTTACATTAAATAAGCAAGATTAGTCCCTTCCTATGTGCCCCTAGCTCTCCTTTTATATTGAGAGTTGAAAGAAAAAAGCCTTACATTCTTGGACAAATGTCCCCCCACGTGTCGCTATTACATTGGGTTGGACTACTAGCCTATCGTGTTTTAATAGATATTCTGCACTAGTTGGTGCCTTGGCTTGTGCCACGGATTGGAAGGGATTGCGACCGATTTTAGTCCTGTCCTTCTCAAACTTGGTATCTCCGTCAACTTGAGGTCGAGCCGATCCTCGTGTGGGATCGACTCCAAACGAACTGAGAGGATTTACGGGTTGAGGCATTGTTTGGCCTAGACAAGGTGTGCATGTTGATGCGGAGCACATGAGCCCGCCACGTGTCCCATTTCTGCCATGCTGCTCCGGGGCCTTTCAAAGGTTTTCGAGCTGGTAGCTGCTCTTGGCTGCATCAGGCTAGTAGTTGCTCCTGGCCTAGAACAAGCTCTTGTCCTTCGAGCTCATCTTTATCACAAACTCCTCGGGTCACTTCACTTCCCTGGGTGCTCCTTCGATTATGCGTTGATGGCCTTCGCTGCACTAGCCTGCCTTTGCCCTTTGTCCCGTTGAGGCACCGAGCGGGGGGTGAGGGATGATACGTGTATGCGATGTTGCAAAGTAACCACTAGGGGAATAAGAATGATAAAAAAAAATTATTGCTATTATCGGCCTTACCAATGTGTGGATAACCCTCGATGAATAACTTTGTTCATAAAAGCAGTACCACAATAAGCAGCATTCTTAAACTAATCCATAGGTATATAAGGAGTTAATTTACATGAAGTTGCGCTCCTAGATTCAAGCTTATAGGCAAAGCAATGTAAGATCATATAAAACATTGGTGGACTGAGTGAGATATACATAAAAGGCTAACTACATCGTTTTCAAAGGAGAAGCAATCAATATATAACTTAAACACCCAAAATGTACGTAGGATGTTAAAAACAGAATCAGATAAGAAAGAAATAAGCAAACCTGATCAGTGAGTGCAATGATGCATGCTGTTGAAGATCCCTTGGCTTTGGTGCTCGAGTATGCTTTCTCTAAAACCCTTGAGGGATCAATAGATCCCTTCGGCTCTTCCTGAATTGCAGACACTGAATTAGACATAAGCTCCCTAGCATACTGCCCTGCATCAATACCAAGGTCTGCCCAACCACCAACACCATCTGCCACACCAATTGCTTGCTCATCAACACATATGAAATGGGCATCCTCTCCGCCAGTCTCCTCCTTATCTGGGTGTGGTAGGTAACATGATCCAGAAAGCAGCTTTAAGGTTCTATCACCCAGTAACTTCCTGAAATAAGACATGAGAGAACTCTAAAAACTCCCAAATATAATTAAATCACCATTGGATGCTCAAGTGATCATATAGATTGAAACTCCCCTCCAGAATAAGAGAACATAAAATTGCTTTGATTTAGGATGGAAGCATGACTAGATTAGTTTGATCGTAATAAACTGTTCAGTTCAGTTTAGACATCAACTCATGATTAAAAACCCTTAAACAGCATCCCAGGTAACCATAACACCTGAAATACCTTAAAGGAGATGATACCTTCGAAATTAAATGGCACTATAATCAGTTAAGCAACTTAGGATGACAAAGAAAAGGAACCATTCTACAATAGTCTGGATATATTAACTAATGGTTAAAAGTTAGCACTAGTAGTAAAATATATAACTTGGGAACAACTGATGGCGAGTGAACAAATAACTTAAACAGCCTGGTGTGGTAACCAGTTCACCTGATTTGCGAGGTTATAGTCATCGGCAACGAAGGACAGCTTATCCAGTTTCCTTATGGCATTGAGTAGATGACTGCTATGTTAGTCCAATTGCTTGAGCCCATTAGACATTTTCATTTAATTACATAGCTATTTTGTCTTTATTTTACCCAAACTTTCAGCACTAGTAGTTTTGGGCTCTTATGTTTAGTTTGGTCACAAATTGCCTAGTTGGTTTCATTGTAACCCTTGGGATTTTATTTAAGGACCCCCATGGCTTCATTCACAGATGAAACAAAATAGTCACTAGGCCTCCCCGTCAGCTATGACCCCGACTCACACAGCACCTGTGGGTCCCCGCGGCCCCCTCCTAGGTACCCCACAGCGGCACAGCCTACAGCCCCGCCTGCAGCCAGGTAACCACCAGGCACCAGCAACAACTCATGAGTCATTAGCCATCAGCTGCCCTCCCGGCAGCCCGTTCAACTAATCTGAGAGTCTGATCAGCCTGCTTTGGCTTTGATCCCTCACAGCACCCTGATCTTCATCCCAACATCACTGGTTGACACATTTTTTGCCTCACTTTAAATCAGTCCCATCAGAGCTTCTTTCCCAAATCCGTGACTTTTTTGCATTCTAAAAAGTATTTCAGCATGTCCAATAAAATTAATCAGCATTAGATTATTTTCTTTGGATATATACTGTTGTTGGTTTTATAGATCCCTTCAATAACATGATCGTGTGCCTTTTGCGATCAAAACCCTAGAGCCTGAATTATTAACTAGTTAAAATCCTTTAACAGTAATTTAGGCCTTTGCTTAAACTTTGGACATCCCTACCCTATATGGAAGTTCTACCTTCCGAAAGATCACCTAATAAAAAAAAAAAGGTTGGTTTGCATGTGATCTTATAGACTTCCTTGACCATCTGAAATCTAGTATTCACTCACGCTAATGCTGAAATGGCGCAAATATCTCAATCGACATTTAAATTGATGAAAAATTACCAAATATCCCCTTAAACTATACCCTTGGTTCACTTTGGTCACTCAAGCTCTCATTTGTACAACTTGTGCCCTGAACTACACTTTACATTACATTTACACGCCATGTAGAGAGGATATTTGTGTGGTAAAAAACATGGTTCAGGAGCAAAATAAAATTTGAGGGACCAAAGTGAAAATGAGGGTATAGTTAAGGGAGAATCTTTGTAATATGTCCTTAAATTTAATATTAATAAGTGCAATTTTAATATTGATCACCTTATATCCTTGGGGCTGATAATTATTCTTACTCTTCCTATCCAGTGTCACAATGGCTTGGTTAGATAATAGGCTTGGAATCCTCAACAAAGGGACTCTTCTTTGTTGAAAATGAACATTAAGAAACATTGTTAAAGGGGCAGCTATGTAAAGGAATTTCAAGGAACGAGATTCCACCACAAAGGAAGAGTGTGTGTGTGTGTGTATTTAAAGAGAGAGAGAGAGAGAGAGAGAGAGAGAGAGAGAGAGAGAGGGAAAATATTTATGAATAAGAGAAAAAGAAAGGGCGGAAGACGGAGAAAAGAGTGGGAATCTTTAACCATGAGGAAGATAACTACAGAAGTTACCTCATCCAACAAAGTTCTAAGCTCAAATTTCATCTTTCATCAGCTTTAAACTCTTTTCCGAACCTATGATCTCAAATATTGAGCTACATGGAAGATGAGACCAAAACCAAAGAAAATCCTAATACATCCTAAATCATTTAGCAAACACTCAAATAAAATTCATCACAATAGGTCAAAATAATTTTGATAAATACCTAGGACTCATACTAGGCCAAAACAACTCAAAGAAAAGGAAATTTTGCTGCCTAAGATGGCAATTTCACAAATTCTGTAAAATACAACTACATGACATATGTCCTCTAAAAGTCTCGCAACTTTATCCGATCTCCAATTCACACTATCTTAGACGTTTTAGAAAGCTTATTCAATGACCTTTCTAATTAAATTTTTCATATATTTTCATTTGAATTTGCTTCGGTGATGGAAACACAAGCTTATCATGTCCTACCTACTCATATTGGGCATGGGCCATGGGTTACCGACCTTGCAGTACCAATCATTTCTGTTGTGCAAAAACCTTGATGTGTGAATCCTTTCTGTTCGGTAGGAATCGTCCTAAATACAGGAAGCTTGGTTAAATAAATAATCTAAATATATCAAGCATTGATTATGGCCCCAAGATACCTCTCTCTTACCTTCCAAAAGATGGTGAATGTGTTTCTCGCTTGCAGAGTAACGTACTTCACCAAAATGCCACTCTCCTCCCAAACTAACGTCCACAACTTTTATATGCATCACATTGCACCAGGTTTCATCCACAATACCTTCACCAGTGAAGAACCTCGATAAAAAACTTCATGTAACCACCTCCTTATTGTTGTCCTCAAACCAAACAAGCTTATGTGGCGTTGGGTGCAATTTGGTCATCAAACTTGAACCTTTTGACAAGGTCTCCCTGTATGATATTTTCAAAACTTACAAAATCAGTGCCTAGAAAAACCACCGCAAGCATCATTGGTGCTAGTATGTCATTTCAAAATATCTTTGGCGCTCAAGGATGTTTAAGTCCTTTAAATCATGAGAGCCTCACCTTCATCAGCATTTAATTTTAGCATTCTCATGTGATTTTCCTTCTGCAACTTTTCCATATACCATATGTTTATCTTCTACTAGACATAATCACACTCTTCTTCATAGATGCTCAAAGAACAAAAACCTGCGTCTCCAGACTCTCCGCAACCACAACCAATGCATTTTACTAGGTTGCCTTTTGATTGCTTTTCACAACCTTTCCTCCACTCTAAATCAACATCTAGGATTGCAGACGTCAACTTGAAAGTTCCGTGTATTTTTCCTATTAAATTTCCTCTATCTAAAGTGCATGATGAGAATCTCTTCATTTGTCCAAATGGATCACTCTGGATAAGTGCGAAGTCCTGCTTAATAATAGGAGCAAGTGCTTCAAGAGATTCAGATAATCCTAGTCAAATGGCTAATATATAGAATTATGTATAACCTTTTATGGAATTTTCTTGTGATGTAGCTTATGAAACTAAAGTTCCAATGTGCGCTTAGAGTCCAAAGGAAGAAACCTTTGGTTCAGAATAGTTTCATCTCAACCTAAATTTGACATCTTGGCTTACTTTCCTATTTTGTTCTTGCTATCTCACCCAATTGTCACATGATTGTCCTTTTAACTTGGTTATTCTTTGCATGAAATGACCCAAGGAATTTGATGTCATTTAAAAAAAATTATCAAAACAAATTAACCAAACAATGCTTGGACTCGTATCACCATGGAAGTCTGAAACATCATGTTTACGACTTTCTCAACAGAAGAAACCATGTGGATGCTCTCTTAGAAATGCTCAGAATAGTATCGATAATGATTACCCTAGTAGCGATCATGACTACCCCAAATAGGAGGATTTCGAATAATTCATGTATAGCGATGATAACCACGATTCGTAGAATCATATACATGGATAATTATGAGATTGTTGATGCACCGACAAATCTTATATCATATGAAGGAATTTTATATGATGTTTCCTTCTTACTAAAATTAGAAACTCTATATCCAAGTTAAAGTACTCTTGAATAAGGATTAGAAGTAACACTCATGGTGGACTTAACTTTGAGAGATTTTGACAATGATGATGAACAATGTAGAGAACAATTGCCATCATGTCAAAAAGCTTCTTAAAATTCTCACCCATCTCCTTTAAATGCTTCTCCAATTTAATATTGATGCAACTAATCTCATGCTCCAAGGTTTCAATCCTTGCTCCATGTTTGATGTTGATGAATATATCTTGTTCTTAATAGCATGGACTTGGAGCAAAGTAACCAACCAAAGTAAGAAAAACTAAAGAACATAGACGAATCTTGACTAATAATGTTCCACTACAAAGACAAAAGAGAATGGACAGGAGAGACTAACAGAGAATATGTTTATAAGAGAGAGGAGAAGAATAATATGGTAGATGAAAGAGAGAAGGATTGCAAGAAATCCTCAACTAGAGGAATCACCACCTCCAACAAATTTCAAAGATCGGACTTTACTAGTCTTCATCCACTCCAAATTATTTTCCCCCTTTCGTGCTCTTATATTTTAAGCTACATGACAAGAAGACAAAGCAAAAAAAATTATAGTACATCCTGACCACACAGAACACTCAAAAAGAATAATATAAGACAAAATACGCCTAAAAATGACCTCAGACCATACTAATCTAATATCAGTACAAAACAGAGGAAATTCACCACAAAATCAAGTGAGGATGCAGTTTCATAATTTTTGCAAAACAGCATTGCATGACAGTTATCCAATCGTCCAACCTCCAATTCATGTGATCTTGGAGGTGCTAGAAAGTTGACTCAACGACCTGTCAATGGTATAGGACTGACATGCTTGTTCACTATGTAATTTTTATATTTTTCTTTGAATTTTTTGTGACAGAATTCAAGTTTCAATCATATCCGGCCCGCTTGTATCTGAGCTTGCACCGTCAACCTCCTACCATCCTATGCATGGTTCCATACTTCGGTCGAAACTGCAAAATTTCGACGAAATATTTCAGTTTTGGCCAAGACTAAAACGAAATGCAAGAGCAAAACTAGGGGACTTGGCTACTTCAGTTGGGTTTCAGCATTTCGAGTTAATTTGGGCAAAATTTCGACCGAAAGGGGGGGGGGGGGGGGGGGGGGATCGGGTGGTTTTGAAATCTATGGGTTGGTTTCAGTAGCCATTTCAATAAATTTTGACATTGTAGGGGCATTTCAATTGAAACTAGCCCATAGATTTTGAAAAACATGTGGGCTGGTTTCGATGGGTATGAGCCTACTTTGACGAGCAAAGATGATTGATTTTAACTTCATGATAAAAATACTGAAAATATATATAAACATATGATAATCAACAAAAACAAATTCAGTTTACTGGTATTCCACCTTGGTTATCATGATCCATGCAAGCCTACTATATACTTGGTGTGTGATTCCTCAAAGCAATTCATGTAAAATATGTATGTACAAGTGTACAACTATAAAAGACTGCAAGTTGTTATACACTACTGCTCTATATACTTGCTCTAGAAATTTGATTAGTAGTTTTCCGCATCATTCAGTCCTAGAATATTCTATATCCTAATAAAAATAATAAAAGATTTTTTGTAGAAAGTAAACTCTCTTTATTTCCCAAATTTGAACATTGTATATATTCCCAAAATAAACTTATTATTCTACAAAGCTGACCTCCATGTAGAGCTAGCTCTCTCGCATAAGAATGTTAAATTAAAAATTTTGACCCATTTTAGATCTAGATTGGCAATCACTACTTTGCCTTGCAGTAGTTCCAGCCACCTCATATGATAATAAAAACAATAACCAACAAGTTCTATCACATTTTTTCTTTACTTGGGTTTGTAAATTGTAATGCATGATCCACTTCAAAAAGATATTTCATCCATAAACATTTCACAAAAACAAATAATACTAACAGCATGTATTGCTCATTTCTTACACAAAGTTGCAATAATCCAAACATGCATTCAAACTGATATATAGCAATATATAGAATGCATATGAAACTGTCTACTAAAATATAAGAAAAGAAAAAGGCAGCATAAGAAGGGAAAATTACTGGTTGGACGAAACCACAGAATTATCAGGTTGGCCTTCCTGCACCGCTGACCCATCAAAAGACACATCAGGAGCTGCCCCGGCAGAATAAGCTGCAGTACACGGCGGGTGGAGATCCTTACACCCCGGCTCGATGGAAGGACTTGACTTCCAACTGTTCCCGGTTGCATTGGACCAGAAACACCTGTAGACCATATTGGTACCCCGCGGTTCCTGGTTTTTCAAGCTCCCACTTACTCCCCTGCAGGAATTGAGACCTTTGTAGCGATAACAGAGATCGCCCCGCATCAGAAAATCCAAAGCCGGTTCATTGTTCCTCTTCGAAGCCTCCAGACCCCGGACGCCAAATACAGCTCTCCCATATAAGAATTTGGAACTCATCCGGAACACACTAGAGGGTGAATTTTGGGAGGTCTTGGAGAGGTGGCCGTCGCTATGATACACGCAGGATTGACACGATGGGTCGCTCACCGAAGGAACGGAGAAGGTGCGGGAGAACGTCCCGGTGAAGGAGATTGCCGTCCGACGATCAATCACGTGGATATCCCTTGCAGGCCTCGGAAACAGATGGACACAGTTGTCAGCCAAGGTGGAGAAGGACTTCGACAGAGACAACCAGGAGCCGCCGGAGAACAAGCTCCTCCCCTGTTGCCTCCAAAGGTATCTCGACGACATCTTAGCCTCTCGGATAGAGATGGGTTCCTCTACCGATCAGGCCGCGATCCCGGGAGCGGCATGAGACATGGAATCTCATAACTCTTAGCTGCGTCCACCGATGGCGGATCCAATCCCTACCTTTTTTGAGAGAATCAATGGAGTTCAGCTATAGTCAAGATCAATGTGTACAGCACCCAATTACACAAACCTAAAATTCCTCAATTTTAACTGATTCACAGGGTGAATTTAATCCCAAAAACAAAAAAAAAACCTGCGAGAGATGCGGATCGAAGGCGCTTTCCACCAGCTATGATGCTCCTCCGTTGGGGGGGGGGGGGGGGGGGAGGAGGAGGTGGGGGAAGGGGGGGGAGTGACTGGTGAGTGGCGAGAGGGGCGGATGGAATTGCTTGTAAGATGCGGAGGCCACGCGCGGTTTTGTGGTTCCCTCTTCTTTCCAAAACCCTAAAATTTAGAGAGGCGACGGCTGTAGTCAGCCCATAATATATAGGGGGCAACCCATTAATTCATACTTTTAATATCTCTGAAATGACCCTGTATAGGACAGCCCATTAAAAGGCATATTTTAACTTAGGCAACCCTGAAACGGGGACCATCACAATATCCGAGGCTTTTCTTCTTCCTCCTTCCCCCTCCACATCTGTCGCCATTGTCGGCCCGTGCATGCTGCCACCCGCCTCCGCCCTCCTCTTCTTTTTCCTCCTCCATTTGAAACAGTTACTCAACGATTTTCAGGACAAATCTGTGTGCATCCCATTTGTCCATAACATGTCAAGTGCTCCTACATACCATTCGACCATTGGATGTTGAGTGGTCGAGTGCACTGTATTCAACTATTGGAGATCGAGTACCTCTATATCTCTGTGGGTGAGGTTTTTGGGGACAGCACACCAACCAGGGTCGGTTGCTCGCGGGGTCCAGGAGGCAGTGCCCCCTAGTAGGGTTCGGAGCAATGCCCCCGAAATCTAAACAGGATTTGAATTTTGCTCTTGCATTATTCCATCGATTTCGCTTGCATCGGTTTTATCGATCATATATTTTATCCATATTTGTGCATATCAAATTTTTGCTTTGTCGAGTCTTGATTGAAAGGATCCAACACTTATAATTTTTCTAAGTGTTGGAAGTCCACACTAGGCGTCCGAACAACTGTTTTGACCCTTAGCGGTTTTAGTTTGAACAACTGTTTGGACCCTTGGTGTTCTTGGTCTAAAAAGTTGTTCGGACCCCTTATGTTCTAGGTCTGAATTGCTATTCGAACTCCTAGACATACGATCGGACGGAGGTGTTAGTGGTTTCGAACCGTTAATGACACTTTGTCACTGGGCATCAGAAACAGCTGTTTTGACTGCCTTTAGTTTGTTCTGAGGGTGTCTGGTCTGTCGTCCGAACAATTGTTCGGACCGAATAGCTTAGCCGTCCGAACAGCTGTTCAGATACCTAGCACCCAGAGGCTATGGTATAAATACCCACTTCCTCTTTTGAGTTGGTGTGAAAAATACAGGAGAAAAATCTTTGCATCGAAGAACTTTTGAAAAAAAAATTCTTTGTTTCGTCCCCCTTGCAAGTCCTACTACCAAAGTAAGATCTTGTAGGCTTACAAGTCGTTTTTCACCAAGTATGCTTTAATTTAATATAAATTAAAGATTTGTTTTTCTTTTATCGGAATATGCATCTAGAACCCTTTTGCTTAGGTTTAGTGTTTTGTTTGGTTTTTCTATATCCCACCCTTGCAAATCCCATGTGTTAGGTTCTTCCGTGTGAAACAGAAGAGGGTCAGGTCTTGCTCGTACAATACGATAAGAAGAATTTTAATTCCTCTTAGTAGGGAGTCAAGGTTTATTGATGTAATTTCTTCGAGGTCCGTCGGACGGGTTACTCCGGCGAAGTAGTCCCTTAAAGGGTGCTACTACCCACAATAAAATGTGATTCACCTTTGGGCATATTCGGGTACTGCGGGGACGAACATTGGTGTCTTTGCATGTGTGAAGCGCAAAAGTCCAAGCGATGACTTGGGTGAGCACTAGGGCCACAGATGTTGGAGCATTGTGTAGGCAGCCGGATAGAGAGCTCGCGAAGAGTTAAAAGGAACAAGACAGAAGGCAGTGTGGAGATGAGGACCCTATTGGTGTAGTTCATGATCAGGTCTCATCCGATCTTGGTTCCAAGTTTGTATCTGAATCTTTGAAGCTTATTGGATTGTTCTCACCATATGGCGCAAACCCAATGAGGTTTTCTCCCGTGAAGGGTTTCCTCGTAAATACATATGTGTGATGTTGTTTAATTTTTGAATGCAAGCCTTGTATGCTTTTGCCCAGTACTCAACAAAAACCCACTAAACCAATAGTTTTTGCAAGTAAAAGAGTGAGAGAGAACCACCCAACATCAAATCACCATTGCATGCAAATTGTAATATTTCACAGTGATTTGAGAACTAAACATAACTTATTTTTTAATCTACCAGAGGTCTAGTGTAGTGCCTATTAATTAGGGTAATCGTAGGAGGTATAATTTTGTAGAGACCGTCACGCTCCGATCATACCTCCCACAGGTCTCTTTATGAGGGATCTGCCCGTGATTAGGGTAATTTCAATTGGTATCAGATCATGGTTCTCCTGATTGGTAGTTAGACCGTGTTAGACTCTATTGTGATTACATATTTTTTTCTGCTAAGTTCTTTTTGTTTTGCCCAGCACGAGGGTAACGCGATAAACATACCTACCTTGTTTAGATGCAAGAACTTCTCATTCTAGAAAGCAAGGATGAGGGCATTCTTGAGTTTGTTAGATGTCAAGATTTTGCACATAGTCCAATGGGATAGGTAGTGTCATCTGAGGATAGTGTGGATGTTGATGTACAAATGAATTTTTCTAGGTCAATAGAGCAATGAAAGGATCGGGAATGTGAGAATTGCATATTTAGCCGAAAGGATCTGACTACCATCTACACTTGTGTTATTGAAGATGCCATCCATGAAGACACGACTACCATTCGATGTGCTAAACTCCAGAGACTCATGGCTATGTTCGGGCGCCTGTCCATGGATGAGAACGAGTCATTTGACAACTTTGACTCTAAATTGAATAAAGTGGTAACTGAGTCTTTCATTTTGGGGGAGTCGATTTCAGCGTACTGCATCAACCACAAGATACTGAGGTCTTTACCTGATTGATATAGAGCCAATGTTACAGCTATAAATGAGAACAACGTCATAGACTTGATTTCTCAGGAGGAGCTCGTAAGGAACCTCAAAACCTAAGAGGACTTATTGCCGTACAGTAAGGAGTTTAAGGGCTTTGCTATAACATCTATCCCAAACGCTATTGGATCTTGGTCGTCATAGTTGCCTCAAAACCCAGAAATTTGAGGGAACCGAAAGCAGAGGGTATTTTTCCGACAAAATGGAAGTTTGTACAAGATGTGCATGTTACCACTTGAGGGGTCTCTTCTTATTTATCTTAATTTGTGAGTCAACACAATCTGTGCTTGATTACATGTAGACCTTTTTATTGTTGAGTCAGTAGTTTCAAATTATCAACAGATTCAGCAGTCAATCTCACGACCTTAGTTACTCACCTGAGAGTCATGCATGTGTAGGCTTGTAGGGCTATTTATTGATTTCTCAATTGCATCATTTTGCATGCATTTGCATTATTTACATGATTCACATTTTTTGAGGATTTCGATATGTCTTTACATATTTTCCATTTCTAGAATATCGTGCTTCAAAATAAAACACTTTTCATTCTCAAAAATCGTAATTATTTTCGTCATAGTCCAAGGCGAGAGGATCCGATACTTAGTAGATTTTCTAAGTGTTGGAGGTCCACACTAGGCGTTCGAATGGCTGTTCGGACCCTAAGTGTTCTAGGTCCGAACAATTGTTTGGTGGACTCCTAGTCTAACGATCGGACGGGTCCATAGATTGCCTTTGGTGTGTCAAGCGAGTATTAGTCTAGTGTCCGAACAACTATTCTGACTGGATCTCAGCGCCTTCTGAACAGTTGTTCGAGCCGCCTATATGAAGTAGGTTTTGTATAAATACCACCTAGCCCGATTGGTTTTGTGTGAAAATTTTAAGGAGAAATTTGATTTCGCGTGGAAAGGCTTTTGAATTTTCATCTCCGTTTCTTACTCCCCTCAAGTATACACTTAAGGTAAGATCCTTATTGTTTGAGAGCATTTCCCACCATGAGTATGCTAGCTACTTTTATACTAGATTTGTTTATTTCCTAATTAGAAAATTATTAAGATTTATCTGTTTACTGCTTTAGTCGATTTGGTAGGTTTTTCTCTTTCTTACCCTTGCAAATCTCATGTGTTGGGTTCTTTCGTGTGAAACGGAAGAGAGTCAGGTCTTACTCATGCTACATAACAAAAAGAACCCTAATTCACTTTTGGGCATGTTTGGCTCCTGCGGGGACGAGCATTGGTGTCTTTCATTAGCGAATCATGAAAGCCCAAGCAGCGTCATGGGTGAGCACTAAGGCCACAGTGTTGGAGCATCATGAAGATGCAAATCACAACCACAATAGAGAGACCAAGATTTACCAAGGTTTGGCAATGTTTACGTATGTCCTCTCTTCACGCCTGATTTCATTGTGATTCTAAACAATGAGCAATTGCTTGATTACAAGAGTATCCATTTTTCTCTCACAAGCCCTCACAGCTCTTCCCAAACCCTAATCTTGAGAATAATGATCTCTCGTCATGTTTGACACATCTCACAACTCTTTATATACTTTAAGGTTACATTGGTTATAAGCCCCAACCCATAATAAATAGGATTCCTAAAAAGTCAAATCGATATGTCGGATGGGATGTCCAATCGTCGGTTTAACCCTATACTTACTACACCGTACCGTCGCTAGTAATCAAATCCAATGGTTCTGGAGAACAACCTATCAGTCTTCCAGAGGCCTTATTTCTAGTTCCCTGAACTTATTACTCGATTTAGACATTTCGATCGGTCAGATAGTAACTTCATGTTGCTTCTCTTGGGCTGGCTAGGCTTCCCTATGGATCCTCAAGCTCACGCTTCACACATTGCGCTCAGGCTTCACACATTCAGCTTCTATCGGTGGTGCTAAGCATTACCAAAGTTAAGGTTGTAGCTCGGATGGTCGATCGCTAGCGCAAGCTGCAACGTCCGCACTTCCTCCACTGATCGAGCTTACCTGCCGGAACCGTGACTGGGGAGGCGGTAGGACTGAAAATTTCACCAAGGGTCTGTTCTTTTGCGATGAAATATGGGGCGGAAACCTATTAATGAGCGAAAATAGGGTTTTCACCCGAATTTCTCTCGTTCTTTTGGGGAGGATATCTTGGAAAGAGGATTTCTCGGGTGGACTAATTTCCTTACCAAGCAAGGAAACCATATCCCAGATAAACCGGCAGAAACAAGCTTTCCCTCGTCATCACGGAAAGCTTAGCTGAGAAGGGCGATTTTTGCCCGACGCCTCTACAGCCTTCCTTGCCTCCGGCTATAATTCTGGCGACGGATTCGTCCCCTCCGACCATCGTTTTCCCATTTTGGCTTTTCGTTGATCTAGATTCAAGGTTTTCTGTGATGTTTTTTGTGGATGGACATAGATTCAAGGTTTTCTTATGTACTTTCTTCTTCTTCTTTTTTTTTTTTTTAGAATGAAGGATCTAAAAATATTTTCTCTTGTACTCTCTTCTTTTTTTTTTTGAAAATCAAGGATCTAAGGTATTCTCTCATCAATAGGGCTAGAATTTCCATTGCAAGAGCAGAATATGCATATTGCTTTCTAAAAAAAAAAGAATATGCAGATTGCGTAATCGGGTTCTAGGGCTTAAATATGTTTTCGATCTTTTCAATCATATGTTATTACACTGGTAACATGTACTTATTTCTTAAATATTGGAGGTGACATTTATATAAGTTGAGTTTTTGAGTTCTATTCAATTGGAAGATTTTGTTTGAATTCTATATAAAGTATAACAAGAGTCCTTTGGAAATGTACTAGGTTTGGCATGTCTTGTTATAAGTTTATCCTAAAATTAAGTTTGGCATTGTTCTAATGGTGGAGTTTATATATGAAAAGGAAATTATGATCTGTATTTAGAAGGTGAAAGAAGAGAAGGTTGAACCAAACTTTCTTTGGTCATATTCTTTTTATCTATTTTCTTTATCTTTTCCATTCTATCTTCTCTCACCTTATCTTTAGCTTTGCAAACTTTCTGCTCATGAGACATATATAGTAAAATCATCATCTCTCCACAATCTATATTACTCTTATCTATTTATCTTAGGCAACCCTATACTCCACTTTATGAAAATTACATGAATACTAGCAAAATTAGCTATTTCAAATATTATGATATCCTTACTTCCTCATCAGGTCTAACAAAAATTGAATTACTTGGTTCAGATCAACTTGAGATTAAATATCCTCCTTTTTTAACTACATGAAAGCTTGGACTATCTTGACATATGAATTTAGAGTATCGTGTACAAGAGCTATCCTTGGTGAAAATCTCTATCAGATTTAAAGGTGCCTAGGAATTTTAATTCAATGTGAAAGGATGTGTTTGATTGCTGTTGCTAAAATGTTTTTCTTGTCACTCTTGAGTAAAGTATTGTGTTAAACATTTGACTCCAACTATATTCATGCTTAAGATAGATCATAGATAGTTGATATTTGTAAACTTCTCAATTGAAATAAATGGTTAAAATATTAATACTTCAATAAAAAAATCCTGTGTTTTGGATATTTTGATAAGATATGTGGTATGTCATAAGCTTGTGTGGGTCCTAATTAATTTATGAAATTCTAACCTAGGATTTGGGAGCTACGAACAATTTGGGTTTCATAAGAATTGAATTTATAAGTGAGAAAGGGTATGAATATGGTCAATATCTCCCAAGGTTTTGATGTTGACTGATAAGTTTTAAGGATTAAGGCTTTAGGGTAAAGGATGCCATCAATTAATTTACTTATGGAGTATCTTCCCCATATTTCAGTTCAAGGAAACGACAAAGTAAAATTGTGTACCCGAATAAATTGCCACTCATAGTAACACGATCGTATGTTTATTTCTTATCCTCCTTAAGTGAATTACACTCACACTAACCCTCCATGATAACCCAAGATAAATCATGGCCGTCGATATCTCCCTCTATAAATCAGAGCCTTTTTTATTAATTGGGAGGAAAAATCAGAGCCATTCTTTATCCATTCATTATGCTATATTATAAGGCAAAATTTAATGGCATAATTCTCTTTCAACATGCTATAATAGAGAGCCATGCATAGTGTTATAATTTAATGGCAGAATTCCCTTGCATACTTTTTCTTTTTTATATATTTTTTATAAATAAACCTTTAGATGTTTCTTTCTAACCCTCACTAGATGAATTGCACTCACTCCATCCCTCTATGTTATCTTTCATTGGTTGATGTTTAAGAGAGAAGTTGAGGATCTTTAACCTGTAATTTACTCATTGTTTTGTGTGATGCAGATAAACATATAAAAAAATTTAAATAATATAGGTCTATTTGCTGTAATTAATTTTCTTATTTGGATTCCGTTACTTTCTGTCATCAGACTTAGATTCTTGTCTTACTGTTAATTTAACATAGATACTTATATTAAACGTATTTTATTAATTATTGTATGCTAACCATTGTTATATAAATTTAATAACGTAGATAGAGATAGAACAACAAGCTGCACTACAAATCATTATCGATACTTATACCATATGGTTAGTAGTACTTAAATTAGTATTACGTCGCAAACGACAGAAATACATACCAAGAGAACCACAGCAAGATAGATACAAACAAAGAGAAAAATATCTCAATCTTTTATTGCTTGAGAAAAATAAAAATACACATAATCTTTTACGAGTCAATCAGCCTACATTCGAGTTATTAGTCAAAGCTTTGAAGTCAAAGGGATTACAGTCTACAAAAAATATAGAAGTGGATGAACAAGGTACTATGTTCTTAAATATACTCAGACATGACGACAGATTGAGATCGATAGCATTCTACTTTAGTCGTTCATTGTCTGCAGTTCATCGTTATTTTCTGAATGTTCTGAACGTTGTGATGAAACTTTATATAAACGTCGTCAGGTAACCCGGCCCTAATACGCCAGCAACCAGTGGGATTACCCCCAGGCCCTAGCACCATTTATTTCGGATAACTTGTCTTTTCTACCCAAATTTATATATACTACTACATCTAAATTTTTGATTGCTAATTATATTGTATGCATAAATTACTGTAGGATGCAATTGATGTAATTGATGGTACATATATTCTTGCAAAGGTTAAACTTAAGGATCAACCTCGATATAGAACAAGAAAACATAGGATTGTGCACAACGTAATAGGGGCTGTAGGTTTCGATATGAAATTTACATATGTCTTGACCAGTTGGGAGGATTCAGCCAGCGATGCTAAGGTACTATCATCAGCTGTAAGAGATGTGCCCACTAAGCTGGTTATACCTTCAGGTAATAACTGATATACTGCATATGGTTTTAATATATGCTTATAGGTGTCTACTAAGAAACTATTAGAAAATAATATTAATTATTTTTAATAATATTATTTCAATCTAAATATATATAAAAATATTATCTAGTTAATGCTGGTTATGATCATTATCTTGGCTTTTTAGTACCATACCGATAAATACGGTATCATAGATCAGAGCATCGTCGTAGCTACAATCTCGCAACAGTACATGAGTTGTATAACTACAGGCACTCGTTAATGTGTAATATTATTGAACGTGCTTTTGGTATGTTGAAGAAAAGATGGGCTATAATGAGGACAGAACCTTTTTTCGATATTGATGTACAAGGGAGGATTGTACTAGCTTGTTGTGCACTGTATAACTTTATCTTAACTATAGATCCCACTGATTCATTGGAAGAGGAGGCCGATATTATTATAGATGATAACTCTACTCTTGGGGGTGGGGGCACGTTGGAGGATATTACGTTGCTTGAAAAAAATACTGCATGGGACAATAAGAGGGACCATATTGCTGTCGATATGTGGTTGGACTACGGTCATGGACATTGATTGCAATTCAATAATTGAGTCATAGACCATATTACTGCTTATATTTATATCGATATTTTGCTTTTATGGATGACAACATTGTCCTCTTGTTTAATCTTTAAATATTTGATAATTATATTTTTTTTTTCATATGCATATGATATTTGTGCTTTTATTCTAATAAAGTAATCATTTTAGGATGAGTCTGCATAAAGAAAAGAAAAATTATATTGTCTGGACCCCTGAGATGGACCGTATATGCATTGATGCATTTATAGTGGAGTATGAAAAGGGGGGGAAGACTGATAATGGTTGGAAGCCTCACGCATATCAAACTGTTGTGAAAGTCATGGAATAAAAAAAACATGTATTCAAATGATAAAAAAAAAATTTAAAAATAGGATAAAAACATGGAAAGCTTGATACAATGCTATAATTACTTTGACCAATCAAAGCGGGTTCGGATGGAATGATGCCAAAAAGATGATAGAGGCTGATGACATCACATGGACTGAATATTTGAAGGTAAATATTTTTAATTTTAAAATTCTAAATATTTTACTTTTTTATGGGGCTAACTTTTTTTTTTGTAGAGTCACCCCACTGTCACATAATTTTGGCATAAGACAGTAATCAATTTTGATAAAATATCACAAATCATTGGGAATGATCAGGCAACCGGTTCTCGTGCCATAACAGGACATGATACCATTTTAATTGATATTGAGCATCAAAGCCCACTACGCAACCCAGTAGATGAGGATACTCAGTTTGGTTATAGTATTGATGACATTGATGATGATGATCTTGAGCCATTCCCTTCCTCTGCAGCTTCACCTTCGCCTTTGCCTGCACCTGCACCGGCACCGACACATGCACCTGGATCATCACCTACTGCTGCTTCAGCCTCAACCTATACTTCTAGTAAGCTGAAGAGGAAGAGTAAAAATAAAAATAATGAGTATAATATATTGGACCAGAGGATTCAACTAATGACTCAGGCTATTGACAACTTATGCCCAGTCCCTGACATCAATCGCATCTGGGAGGCGATCTTAAAAGTGGAAGGCCTAACTGAAGATGAAGCAATATAGTGTGTGGAGTTTCTCAGTAGTGATAAGGCAAAGGCCATATTTTTTTATACTTTACCTATTCACAAGCGGAGGCAATGGCTAGATCAAAAAATTCTTAATTTGTAATAAGTAACATAAATCGGTCATAGACATTTGACTTTTTTGTGTTAGGTCAAAGTATTTGATTTATGTTTCTATTTTGCTTTTAGAAATAAATTATCAGCTTTCTTTCTGATAATCATTTTGCTTGGTTTTAGAGCTTATGTTGTTACTGTTAGAACACTTTATGAGATTTTGTCATTACATAACACTCTATGAGATTTTTAATATTTTGACAATGAAGTTTAAGAACAGCGAGCATTGCCAAACTTAGATTTACACTAACCTTGTTGTTGCAAGATAGCTTCCACTTGGTGAGAAAAATGTAGAATGAACAGCCCTGTAGTGCTGGACTGTCTTTATACTTTTTTCTTTTTTTTTGAGAACCCCTCCTAAAGGAGGGAGGGTTTGGCGGACCCCAACCAGAAATCATTAATAACTAAGATAACAGGTTGTTACAAAAACTGGTAGCCTCCGCCCCTAGTTTATCTCTCCAAGGCACAATCCAAGCGCGGAAAAAGGAAATCACCGAATGCCGCAACTTATCCTGCCCTGCCGACTTACCGTTGAAAATTCTGTTGTTCCGCTCAAGCCAGATAACCCACACGATTGCCATGACCAAAACGTCCCATGGCTTCCGGATCTCCACCGGAATTCTCCTTCTTCTCCAAGAAGTCCAAAGTCCTCTAAGGGTCCTGGGATGCGAAGAAAGTCCTGCCTTACTCTCGAAGTGATCCCACAGGACCCTTGCAAAAGGGCATCCGAGCAGAAGATGTGAGGACGTCTCCTCTTCCGAGGCGCAGAAGGTGCATGATGTTAGAATTGGTGAGGTCTATAGCTCGTAAAACCTATAGTTTAGCTATGTATGGTTGATAGTATAGGAATGCATATTGGTACGTACCTTAGTACGTGTTCTGATTACAGAACAGAGAGCCATGGCTACATGGTAATCCACTTGAGTGGGAGACTCAAGGGACTGGTCCCATGTAACCTAAATACGTTCGCAGCTCTGATAAGGGTTGGTCGTCCTATCAGGATAAGCTGTTGGGATGACAGAGCGTGGGTATCTCCACCACGGTCATTACCAGGCACAGTGTCTGTGGCCGAACGGAACCAACACGGTGCACAGATCGATGAGCAGACATCGGTGCACTAAATCGTGTTTCTGCTTAGGGTAAAACGGTCCTAAACCCTGAGGAACCATGTCTGGTGGACTAACCAGTTGTGTGGTGCTTTGGCGCACCAATGTGTGAGGATCCGGATACAGTGATCCAAAACCACGGTGTACTGGGTTACCCGGCTGGCGTTGCATCAGCGTGTCACTCCTGCAGGCTATCCACACCCCTAACGGGAGGTGCGTTCCTTGGTCTGACCTACATCATATTAAACCCTGGCCAGGTGGTCATCAGTTTGACTGATGATGGATCCAATTGCTCGTTAGAGTAATCGGAGGTACGATGTATGTGGTCAACCTGGAAGAAACCGAGTCATATGAGCACTCGAGTCTGACGGTATTCTCTACCGCTCGAGTTGCGTCATGGCACCAAGTGGAGGGACAGCGGGTTTACCATACTAAGCGGAGAGCAGGGGTATGAGGGAGAACATAGTAAGTCTGGGGGAATTGGAGTGCAGCCTGCGTCGCACTCTGGGTGGCTACGCAGGTTAACTCGGACTCAGTGGATCGATGGTACACTCGGGTAGTGTGTCGATCGAGTCTGAGTTGGAAGCCATGAACCCTGGTCCCTGAAGGTTCCACCTTATCGACATTATGTACGGTTCTTATACCATCTTCTCGAAACACAGAACGTAGTTAGAGGAAGCGAGAAGTCCAAGTCTATGCTCCGTGAGTGCTTCGCACTAGTGCACGGTAGATGCGTAGCTACGTGTGTGCACTAAGGGAAAACCCTAGGTTAGTACAGAGACGCATGTAGCAATTCCTTGTCATAAGTGGACTTTGCCACATGGGTGCGATGCACCGGGATATATTGCGAGTTGACTAGTTGACTTCACTAGGGGCACCCTACGGGAACCTCAGAGAATAGTGAAATCATTGGTGCACTTCACTTATGTATGCCTAGCAAAGTCTCGTACACGAGGAACGACCAACTAGTGACATAAGAGCGTTTTGGTCATACTATGCGCCACTATGCACTAAGGGGGCCGGCCCTGAGTGGTGAGAGACTGGTCAAGGTCGGCCCTATTAGTTTCAGGAGGTTGTTGCCTCCGATGAAAGGGTCGGTCAAGAGGCGCAGAAAACGGGCTGGTTTTGACCGTTTTCGAAAACAAGGAAAAGATAGAGATAAAAGAAGAGATATATAGGGAGAGGTTTGAATCAGTCAATCCTATCCGCTAGGCTTATCCGTAAGGATAAGGCCGGCCCTATATAAGGCATAGGGAGAGAGGGGGGGACAAAATTAATGAGCCATGCAAGCCCTAGGGCCGGCCCAAGCCATGGGGGAAACCCTAGCCACCCCCTCTCCTCTCTTCGCATCTCCTCTCTAGTCTCTCTCTCCCTCGCTTGCGCCATTGGATGGCGACTCGTCTTCCTCACGTGGTGTTTCGTAGAAGGAGAAGGCTCGTCGTATGGAGGCACTCAGAGATCCATCGACGAGGTGCCGTGCATCGTGTGAGATCGGGTGAACTAGAAGGCGTCTCCCGCAACCTTTTACTGTCCAGAATCTACACAGAAAAACAGCGTTGTTTCTGTGATTTCGGGAGCTATAGAAGTCGAAACGATGTAAAACTTGTTTCAAAAGTTACGTCTCAAAGTTGTCTACCTGCAGTTCAAATTTCAGCCCAATCGGAGTTTGGAGCAGAAAGTTATGGCCGTCGCACCGAAGCTATATCGAGCAGATCCGTAGCCCGTCTCCATCGACAAAGAAGAAATTTGTCGCGGTAAAAGATTCCGCACGCAGGTATGATCTCTAACAAGTAGATCTAACATAATTAGAACATGCATACATGCTAGATTGTTCTTTTGCGTTAGATCATCGTTAGGGGTTCGCGTAGTAGCCATGCTAGTTTCATACACGCATATGTAGATCGTTTCGATGAAAATTTTGATATGTAACGCACACCGTCTACGGTCCTCGGACCTTCACTTTGCTTCCGCTGCGGGCCTCTGCCATGGATTTATTTCCAGCAATTGGTATCAGAGCACGCTAGTGGTGTGCGTTTCATGTTTTTTCATAAAACCGTCATGTGCGCGCATGAATAGTATGTGCCGCCATCGGGGTTCTACGAGTAGATCATGCATAGTATATTTTTTGTGTGTTCTATGAATCATTTTTGCAGGGCGCCGGTTCTAAAATTATTCTGGATATGTGATTGCTTGCTACCGGGGGTCGGACCCCGTGTTAGCGATTTTGTCTGGATGTTTTTTCTTCTGTGTGTGGATAGATTTTAGAGCCATAGTCGGGCAAGAGGTGAAGATTTACACCCTTGATTCCCAGGCTTTTGCTAGGTTTGTTTTCCTTTTCTTTCTAGGAAATTGTGTACGAGCGAGCATTTGCTCGAAGCGTACTAGATCTTTTTCGGTTACAGATTGAAGAGGAGGACTTGCCGTGGAGATCCACCACCGGGAAGATGAGCGGAACCTTGGAGGACGATGACGATCCGGCGAAGCGTACACGATGACGGTAAAGGGCAAAAGCGTCAGGAGATCGTATACAGAGGCTTGCACCGGATCGAGGAGCCTTGCGAAGGAGACAGAGAGCTTGCGCTGTGCCAGTCAGGTTCAGGGGTCGGACCCTGAACTTGATTCAGTTGTGTGCTTGTTTCTTTCAGTAGTTCTTTATATTTCTGTAGAGAACCCCGATGCGATAATTTAATTATCTGTGTTAGAGGGATGCCCTTTCCCCTCGGGTCCTAGCGACCTTATTAGGATAGGATTCCACTAGTGACGCCTATTATTTAATTGACCCTTGATGATAGCATGAATTCCTCACATTTGGTTATGCCCCCATTAGGTCAACACCCGATTAGTCGGGTGTGCCTATTTGGCAAGCATCGAAACCTAGAATGAGTTGGAATTCTACTATGACATCATTCGTCAAATTTATAAGCAAGGCGCCATGGTAGTGGAAAACCTTTCCTGTTAGTCTGACCTTAGGCTAGGCTCCAGAGCATTAACGTGATAGCCAGGTTTGTAGAGCATCGACGTTCTTGGGATATGTAATGTGACCCTTGAGTGGAGAAATCCACTTGAGGCAGGGACTATGATATTCCGAGATCGATTAATGCTTCGCGAAAGGCTTGAAACGCTAGTGGGAGCATGGTATGACCAGGGTCTAGTGTATAGGTTGTCGTGACCTTAGTGTACACTCATACTTGCATTAAATAACCCTCAAATATTATAAGGGATGTGTAAGAGGACTTTTAGAGATCCTCTGGCCTCCATAACCAACTGTTTTGTGTCTGGGTGGAAGGGCGTAGCTCGACACCCCCTAGGGTGAGGGTTATGTCTTTTCCATGCTAGATGACTTAGCAGTCTCCTTTAGGATATGGCGGTTACGGGGCCAGGAGAGAAGGACTTTTTATCCCACCCTAGTGGGGGCCGCATGAACTCCCGTGCTGTAATTGCTTAGGCTTGTGGGTAAGCATCCGAAGTGGACGTGAGGCATCTGTTGCTTGCACAATGGGGATCACGTGGCACTGGCCAAAAGGACAACCATGGTTCATCAAAGCCCTTAGTTGGCAGATTTGGATAGGGTCAAGGAAAGGCCCGTGTAAGCGGATTGACACTGCATGATGCCCCCTAGGGCAGGTGTAGTCGATTTCGAGATCTTACATACATGGTTAATTAATCCATAGAGGTGTCTTCGCTGTGAGGGTAGCGTTGACATTTGGATATAATTAGCTTATTTTAAAAATCCATAAAATAAGTTATTTTGCATTCATTTTTATTCAACCATATAGTTCCCCTATCCGCTATCCCATAAGAGAACCAGTTATCGGGTCTCTAACTACGTAGAGCGGAAGCGCTTTCTTTAGCTTATGCAAAGGGTAGTTAACGTACATTGGCATGCAATCTAAATATCCCTGTACTAGACCTAACGGGTCCAGATATCACTAGGGCACTAACTAGGGCATATGATGACTAGCGAGAGTCTGAGGAGATGTGCAAGTTCTGTGTCATAGCAGACTTGTAGACAACTCCTTAGAAGCAAGTCAGAGATATGCCGGGTCCTCTCAAAATAAGTTTTACTTGCATAAGATGTCTGCTAGGCGAAGTCGGTAGACTCATCGCTTATCCACCAAGATACTTGTCGGTACCGAGATGTCAGTGGGTATGCTTGTTCGGGAACACATCTTTGAGTTCCAGAACGAACTAGATTCCAAAAACATGGTACCAGATGACGAGGTGGTGGAAGACGTCTCTCTTGCATCCTTGTCTGGAACCTTCGAAGGCGTTATCAGAGACTTTAGTTTTAACAAGTTAGAGATGATAAACGCAGAACTTCTAAGGAGATTTCCAAGAGACATAGGATGGGATCAAGATTAAAGGCAAAGCCTTTAGTGCTTAACCTAGGTCTTCTATAGAAGAACCTAAGGGAGTAGCTTATAAGAGATCGAATACTATTATAGTGCAGAAACTGGTGTGGACTCCTAAGTCTGGTAACGCTAAAGACGGAAGTATTTCTATTTTGGCGAGAATAGGGGGTATTTGAAGATTGAGTATGGCCTCAGGATGTTAGGAGTAAAGTCGCTATCTAGTAGCAGCTCTTATGCTTCTTGGAATGTAGACTTCGGGTCTACAAAGATTCAAGAAAAGCAGAAGGCTACTTTATAGTGACGTAATCCTAACATAGGTACTGATGCCATAAGCCGCTGCGGAAGCTGTTAGGTATGATTGTCTTAGTTTTCTGAAATACGGATTTTGTTATTAGAGATGTAGTTCTGTTTCCTCCTTGGTAAATGAAGTTTTTTAGTTTTAGACAGCACCGTAGGTGTGTATCTTAAACTGAATAGATAGCTTCATTACTAGAGGAATAGATCAGAATAATCTCTTTGTATTTAATCCTAATTCGGAAATAGATTTCATGACAGCTGCAGCGTCTAATTAAAATTCATCTAAATCCTTCATAGAAGCTATCCCATTTGTGACCCCTCTGATTTAGATATTCTGCCTTAGATAAATTCAGAGATAACAGAAGGCTGAGTTTCTGTTCACAGATTCATCGGAGATCCTTCTAACCTCTGAGTGTAATCTGAAAGGCATAATAACTAAAAGGGCCACAAAAGGTATGGGGGTTAGTTAATTTTGACGTCTATGGTTCCAAGAGCGTCTAGACGATAGAAGACTCTTCGATTTAATCGAAGGAATAAGTCACTATCGGACGAGTTCCATAGGATCCTAAAGGAGCAAGGGATTATCTCCCAGTTAAATGCTCCAAGAATGACACGTCAGAATGAAATCTCCAAGAGAAGGAATCGGACTCTGTTTGACATGGCCTGTAGTATGATGAATATTGCCAAGTGTACTACCCACCTTTGGTGGGGTTGTACCTTAAAACAGTAGCTT
The DNA here is from genome assembly GCA_947650365.1 of Chamaelirium japonicum. Taxonomy (NCBI): domain Eukaryota; kingdom Viridiplantae; phylum Streptophyta; class Magnoliopsida; order Liliales; family Melanthiaceae; genus Chamaelirium; species Chamaelirium japonicum. Next base: position 85,466,808 of record OX393550.1, on the reverse strand, counting down.
ATATTTGAAACTATCTCTCATCTAGATCAGTGCCTCAAACCTATAGAGAGCTATGGTCTAAGCGAAAGCTGACACTATAATGTCTCGAGATATAGGGTTGTCCTGCACTTGTGCAAAAGGACAAGAGGGATGAGATGGAGATATAGTTCCAGGTATATCTGTTTGTAGGTTACCCTTAGGAGGCATAAGGTGGACTATTCTATGATCTTGAGGTTTGGAAGGTAATCGTTTTTATGAATACCATCTATCTAGACCAAGATTATATTATAGACCATAAGTTTATCAGTAAGGTAGTTCTGGGTGAACTACTGGGTACTGGTAGAGAGTGCGCATCTGAAAACGTAGTGGGAGTAGATGATACAAGAAACTAGTATACCAGGTATTGTAGAAACGATTCACTTTGTACCACCACCACCTCATCGTTGTGGGAGCATCAGAGCTCCTGAAAGATACTATGGAGAAACTTTAATAGTTAATCCAGAGTTTCAGGAGGATGATCCCTAGAGCTACGAAGAAGTAGTGGGAGCTTCCTTTGTACCACCACCACCTCATCGTTGTGGGACCATCAGAGCTCCTGAAAGATACTATGGAGAAACTTTGATAGTTAATCCAGAGTTTCAGGAGGATGATCCCTAGAGCTACGAAGAAGTAGTGGGAGCTTCCGACAGCTCTGACTGACAAAAGACCATGGAGGCAAGCTTGCATCAATGTCCCTTGGAACAGTCTTGACACTTATAGCACTATCACCTTTCAGGGTGTAGGAGGTGTATAAGAAGAGCACCCGGTTAAGACTTAAGTAGCTAGATTAGTTACCAAAGGAGAAGGGATTGACTATGTCAAAACCATCTCACTGGTAGCTATGCCTAAGTCTATAACAGATCCTCTTAATCCATCACAGCCCATTATAGTTGGGAGATCTGGTTGATGGATGTCAAGACAGTTATTCCCTAACGGGAATTTGAAAAGGACATATGGATGATGTAGCCTCAGGCTTTGTGTCAGTAGGTTAGGAAGATTTGGAATGCAAGCTGCAACGGTCCATTTTTGGACTGATGCAAGCATCCAGGTTGGAATATCTATTTTGATCAAGGGAATCTGCTAACACGGATTTGATCAGAATGAGGATAAACCAAGATGGTACAAGAAAGGTGAAATAGCTACAAGAGTATATTTAGTACTTTACATTAACGATATTCTACTGATTGAAAATGACGTAGGAATATTGTTTACGATAAAGGTTTGTAGTCATCACAATTCGATGTGAAAGACCCTAGTGAGGCGAGTTATGCTTTGGGAATCAAGGTAACTCGAGATAACCAGAGCAAGATTCTCTTGCTGTCACAGGCTACGCATGAAGATAAGATTCTAGCCAGATTCGGTTTACGAGGCTAGATATCTATTGCGCAGCAGGAAGATGGGTCGATTTCAGTCGAACCCGGGTCTAGATCTCTGGACCGATGTGAAGGGTATACTCAGAAATCCTCATTAAGTAAGAATTGTGAGTTAGCTTGCACTTCACAGGTCTTGATATCGATTGGACACACATGATCTGACTTTGGTGTCAGATGTGTGTTCCAGAGAATCGATTTCAGGGATTATTTTTATCTTGGGATTAGAAGCGGTAGTTGGTAGAGTGTGAAGCAAGAGTGCATCACAGACTCTACCATAGAGGCTTAGCACGTTGTTGCGTGCGAGGTAGTATATCAGGTGGTAAGGCTTAGGAAGTTCTTAGAGAACTTAGGATGCGTACCAGAGGCTCAGGTATCTGTTGTTGCCAACAGAAGAGCGGTAAACAAGGTCCAAGGAGACTAGGCACCACCATTAGGGGAAACCCATCAAGTACAAACTCCACTTGATCTGACAGTAATAGGAGAAAATGCAAGTAGCGGTACTGAGGTGGAATCTACAGACATTGTTGCCAATTCCTTTAAGGAATTCCTGCAAAGGCTTTTGGGCAGCATGTAGAAGCTACAGAGCTCAACACTGTTATTCCTCGTTAGACCTAGTGGGAGATTGTTAGAATTGGTGAGGTCTATAGCTCGTAAAACCTATAGTTTAGCTATGTATGGTTGATAGTATAGGAATGCATATTGGTACGTACCTTAGTACTTGTTCTGATTACAGAACAGAGAGCCATGGCTACATGGTAATCCACTTGAGTGGGAGACTCAAGGGACTGGTCCCATGTAACCTAAATACGTTCGCAGCTCTGATAAGGGTTGGTCGTCCTATCAGGATAAGCTGTTGGGATGACAGAGCGTGGGTATCTCCACCACGGTCATTACCAGGCACAGTGTCTGTGGCCGAACGGAACCAACACGGTGCACAGATCGATGAGCAGACATCGGTACACTAAATCGTGTTTCTACTTAGGGTAAAATGGTTCTAAACCCTGAGGAACCATGTCTGGTGGACTAACCAGTTGTGTGGTGCTTTGGCGCACCAATGTGTGAGGATCCGGATACAGTGATCCAAAACCACGGTGTACTGGGTTACCCGGCTGGCGTTGCATCAGCGTGTCACTTCTGCAGGCTATCCACACCCCTAACGGGAGGTGCGTTCCTTGGTCTGACCTACGTCGAATTAAACCCTGGCCAGGTGGTCATCAGTTTGACTGATGACGGATCCGGTTGCTCGTTAGAGTAATCGGAGGTACGATGTATGTGGTCAACCTGGAAGAAACCGAGTCATATGAGCACTCGAGTCTGACGGTATTCTCCACCGCTCGAGTTGCGTCATGGCACCAAGTGGAGGGACAGCGGGTTTACCATACTAAGCGGAGAGCAGGGGTATGAGGGAGAACATAGTAAGTCTGGGGGAATTGGAGTGCAGCCTGCGTCGCACTCTGGGTGGCTACGCAGGTTAACTCGGACTCAGTGGATCGATGGTACACTCGGGTAGTGTGTCGATCGAGTCTGAGTTGGAAGCCATGAACCCTGGTCCCTGAAGGTTCCACCTTATCGACATTATGTACGGTTCTTATACCATCTTCTCGAAACACAGAACGTAGTTAGAGGAAGCGAGAAGTCCAAGTCTATGCTCCGTGAGTGCTTCGCACTAGTGCACGGTAGATGCGTAGCTACGTGTGTGCACTAAGGGAAAACCCTAGGTTAGTGCAGAGACGCATGTAGCAATTCCTTGTCATAAGTGGACTTTGCCACATGGGTGCGATGCACCGGGATATGTTGCGAGTTGACTAGTTGACTTCACTAGGGGCACCCTACGGGAACCTCAGAGAATAGTGAAATCATTGGTGCACTTCACTTATGTATGCCTAGCAAAGTCTCGTACACGAGGAACGACCAACTAGTGACATAAGAGCGTTTTGGTCATACTATGCGCCACTATGCACTAAGGGGGCCGGCCCTGAGTGGTGAGAGACTGGTCAAGGCCGGCCCTATTAGTTTCAGGAGGTTGTTGCCTCCGATGAAAGGGTCGGTCAAGAGGCGCAGAAAACGGGCTGGTTTTGACCGTTTTCGAAAACAAGGAAAAGATAGGGATAAAAGAAGAGATATATAGGGAGAGGTTTGAATCAGTCAATCCTATCCGCTAGGCTTATCCGTAAGGATAAGGCCGGCCCTATATAAGGCATAGGGAGAGAGGGGGGGACAAAATTAATGAGCCATGCAAGCCCTAGGGCCGGCCCAAGCCATGGGGGAAACCCTAGCCACCCCTTCTCCTCTCTTCGCATCTCCTCTCTCGTCTCTCTCTCCCTCGCTTGCGCCATTGGATGGCGACTCGTCTTCCTCACGTGGTGTTTCGTAGAAGGAGAAGGCTCGTCGTATGGAGGCACTCAGAGATCCATCGACGAGGTGCCGTGCATCGTGTGAGATCGGGTGAACTAGAAGGCGTCTCCCGCAACCTTTTGCTGTCCAGAATCTGCACAGAAAAACAGCATTGTTTCTGTGATTTCGGGAGCTATAGAAGTCCAAACGATGTGAAACTTGTTTCAAAAGTTGCGTCTCGAAGTTGGCTACCTGCAGTTCAAATTTCAGCCCAATCGGAGTTTGGAGCGGAAAGTTATGGCCGTCGCACCGAAGCTATATCGAGCAGATCCGTAGCCCGTCTCCATCGACAAAGAAGAAATTTGTCGCGGTGAAAGATTCCGCACGCAGGTATGATCTCTAACAAGTAGATCTAACATAATTAGAACATGCATACATGCTAGATTGTTATTTTGCGTTAGATCGTCGTTAGGGGTTCGCGTAGTAGCCATGCTAGTTTCATACACGCATATGTAGATCGTTTCGATGAAAATTTTGATATGTAACGCACACCGTCTACGGTCCTCGGACCTTCACTTTGCTTCCGCTGCGAGCCTCTGCCATGGATTTATTTCCAGCACATGAAGCATCCGTTGCCTAGGGGTGATGACACCTCATCAGGTTGGCCTTCGTCAGAATCTTATTCCTCGAAGCCAACAAGGAGAAAATTTGGACCTTCGAGGGAGCTTTCGACTTCCAAATAGCCTTAGACGGCCCATGCCGCTGCACTCGAGGCAGTAGATGATCGTAGAAGGATTTAACTGATAATACTCCTGAAGATGTGCCGCTCCATCGAACCTCATCCCTGACTGGCCTGAACGAAGCCGCCTGAAGAATCAAGAGGAGGTCCTGCAACTCTCACTGGCTATCGTGATCCAAAGGAGCAACGAACCTCAATCGCCACCCGATAGACCCTCGCCTCCTGCTAGCCTGGGAGCGGACTGAAGCTCCCATGTTCCGGGCCAAAGAAAAAAGTGCTGGGAAGAGTTGCTCCAGAGGTCTGTCCCCTAGCCAAGTATCCCTCCAGAATCTAATATCTCTCCCATCTCCTAGCACAAGCGTAGTAGCCTCCCTGTATAGATCATTGACCCTGAGAATGCCCCGCCAAAAATGAGATATCCGGCCTGACACTCGACCCCGCGCTTGCAGAGGAGAGAACCTCCTAAAATACTTAGCCAAAATGACGTCCCGCCAGGATCCACCTGTTCCCTGCAGCAGTCTCCACCACTATTTCCCCAACATGGAGATATTGAATCTACACAGGTCAAGGACTTCCAGACCACCCATCTTCTTCGGAAGGCAAACCTGGTCCCATCTCATCAAGTTGTAGCCAACTGTCTTTATACTTTTTGGTCTACCTTCCTCTATACTTCGCAAGTCTCATATGCAAGCTTTCCCATTTGTAGAACTGGTAGTCATCAAGTTACTATTTCATGGATTAAAGTCTATTGTATTAATCCTATCTTCATGCAAAACCCAAGAGCTTGAGGCTTTTCCTGCTCTCTCATCCCAAACTTTATGCAAAACAGTGAATCCTCAAACACAGCCCAAGTTATTTGGGTCAGTACAAGACTGGGTGTATCTTTTTCAAGGTAGCTTTATTGTACCTCTTTCATTTTTATTTTCATCAGCTCCATTTAGGACTTAATAGTGGTGCAACAAGGTTTGTTATTGAGAATCAAGCAGTCAATGAAGCTACTTTCCGATGCCCTGATGAGCTTGGATGGAAACCTCAGGTAGGCTATCATCCCTTCTAATGGAGGCATTACTCGTACAAGGGAGGTATTCGTGGGATTATGATTTCAGAGCACAGTACTGTAGCACCAAACTGGATATAGCTCATCAGAGCTGAAGGACTGCATTTGTGTAATACATGATTTGCAACTGAATAGGAAATGGTCCTCTTTAACAGATGTTAGAGAAAAATACAAGAAACACAAGGTAAGATCTTATGTTATGCTGAATAATATGTTCATTTGGGGCGTTAAGTCTATTTGTACACCTGCTACGATTCTGATGCAAAACGATGCAAATGACGAAATGTTATTAATTAATTGAGCAGGCAGGGCTTACTATTAATTTTGATACCGCACGGGAAAATTAATTCAAATAAAGAACACGGGCAGATGCGTTGGGAACTACTGTAACAGTGCCGATCGATTTCAGTATCAGGCGATAAAAGACAATCTTAATAGTCCTACTTGCAATATCTAGATTAACAGCGCTACAGGCAGGTGGACACTCAATCTCACAACAGGGCAGCAGTTGGCAAAGATAATAGACTAGATATCCAGTTGGTGAAACACGTTGGTACCTGGTCGAGTAGGGAAATCCTTGCTGATGAGGTGCTGATGGCGGCGCAGGCACAGATTCCTCCACGCTCTCTCCTTCCAAGTCGGGAAGGGGGAGTTGATGTCGAGGCACCCTTCACAGACTCCTCCACGCTCTCTCCTCCCGAGTCGGGAAGGGAGAGTTGTTGTTGAGGCACCCTTCTTCGTCTTCAATCATCCACTAATCCACGTCGGAGTCCGCCATGGGAGCATGCCAGAGCGGTGAGGGGGATGGTGGGTTGTTATGGGTCCGATCGCATCGGATTGCGTGAGAAGCCAATCGAGGTTGGGATCGGGCAACTGGAGGGGAGAGGAGGGGGTGACCGGGTGGGGCTGGGGTCGGGTGGGCAGCAGCGGCAAGGGGGAGAGGAAGGGGGGGGAATCGGGTGGGACTGGGGGGTCGGGTAGGCAGCAGCGGCAAGGGGGAGAGGAAGGGGTCGGGTAGGGCTGAGGGTCGGGTAGGCAGCAGCGGCAGGGGGGGAGAGGAAGGGGGGGTCAGATGGGGCCTGGGGTCGGGTAGGCAGCGGCAGCAAGAGGGGAGAAGGGGAACGGGTAGGGGGCTGGGGCGGGCAGGCAGCAGCAGCAAGGGGGGAGAGGAGGGGGTCGGAGTGGACAAGGGAGAGGGGGCCGGGCCGAATGGGGAAGGAGAAAGGAGTCGGGCGGCTGGGGGGTTTGGGACCGGCGGCAGCAGCAGGAGGGGGAGAGGAGGGGATCGGGATGGGGAAGGGGGTCGGCGCCTGGGTGGGGCCGGTCGAGTGAGAGGGAGGGAGGGAGAGGGGCGGCGGCAAGGGGGGGGAGGGTGTTGGCTGGGCCGGGGGAAAGGAGGAGGCGGGCTGGTGGCTGGGTTGCGGAGCACGGAGGCGGAATAAGGTAAGGGTTGGGCTAGGGTTTCACACGCCTAGTACCCACCTAGGGTTTCACACGCCTAGGGTTTGGGATTGGGGTTTCACACGCCTCACCCTGTTGTCACTCAACACAATAGTGGAGAAACAATTTTTCATTTCATTATTCAGTGTCATTACATGTTCCATGGGCAGGCCTATATAAAGGCCTGCGATAACAAACGAAAACCCCTGAAAGTCGAGGTGGGACTAAATAACACAATGCAGAAAATAAAAACAAATGCAAACATCCATGGTGGTGCAGGCTGTCTGATCAGAGCCATAGGCTCAGGTGGCGCCTCCTGTGCTCGTACACGCACCATGGGCTCTGCTCGATGTCCCCATCATTCTCCCGGGGTGGGAGAGAACTCGACTCCGTCGAGTAAGGCTCGGTACGGCTCTCGTACAGCTCCAGCAGGTCTGGGTCCATCTGCTGGGGTCCCTGATGCTCAATCCACGCGTCCTCAGAATAGGGCCTTCCTTTCCAGCAAACCAGGTACCGCCAGATTCCACCGTCTCTACCAGAGACGATTTCGTCATCTAGAATTTTATCAATGCCGTCTGCTGTGGGATTTGGGATATTTTGGGGTAGTGGAGGTAAAGAGTTGCTCTCAGATACAGGATCCAGGGTAGGCTCTACCAGAGGGTTACTAGGGTTGAAATTTGGGCCCTTGTAGGCCACTAAATCTTCGGTATTGAGAGTCGGACTAATGCCAAAACCCTCAGGTAGGTCAATGACATAGGCATTGTCATTTATCTTCCTTAGGATCCGAAAGGGGCCGGCACTGCGTGCATGTAGCTTCTTCACAGTCCCCGGGGGAAACCGTTCCGGGCAGAGCCGGACCATCACATAATCCCCGATGTTAAAAATTTGAGCTCGTTTTCGGGCATCGGCTCGTAATTTATAGTCAGCATTGATCTGCTCAATTTTGCTACTGATTTCTTTATGTAGTTCATGCATATGTGATGCAAATGCAGATGCAGACTCGGAAATTTTATGATGCTCAGATATGGAAATAAGATCGACTGGTGGCCTAGGTTTGAACCCATGCATGACTTCATGAGGACTCACACTGGTGGACCTATTGACAGATGTATTATATGCAAACTCGGCTACTGACAGTTTCAGATCCCAAGTCTTAACGTGTTCACCTATCAAGGTACGAACAAGGTTTTCCGGACTCCTATTGACAACTTCAGTCTGGTCATTGGTCTGGGAATGGACGGTAGTAGAGAACTGGAGCCTAGTGCCCAGCTTGTGCCATAGGATTTTCCAACAAAAACTGGTGATCTTGACATCCTTGTTGGGCATGATTTCAGGCAATCCGTGTAACTTTATGACGCCATCGGATGTCTTAGAACAAGGGAGGAAATGGGGCACCTCAGAAAATCGGTCTACGAGGATTAGGACCGAATCATGCTCCTTGAAAATCTTTTTAGCTATCGTTGATTGATGCTCGACCTGACTACTCTTAGGTTGGCAGGGACCCAGTTTGACCTTCTTGTCCTTGGGTTGAGACAGGGCGCACCTAACAACTGACATGGAGGGCGATGACATTGGTTTAAGGGAAGTCAAGATGGCTTCGTCATCATCATCAAAGTCTCCATCTTCTTCTTCAGCTTGATAGACGAATTCTGCCTCTTTAGCCTCTATCACTTCAATGAGATTGCCATCGATGATGTTGACTTTGACATGGCTTGCACAGTTTGCGGCCACATGTCCGTAGCCTTGGCATTTACAACACGTGATGAGGGGACTAACTTTGGAGAAGTCTTTCTCATGGACCTTGTCATGGTTGTCTCTCTCATTGTTTCTACTGGTGGAGTCGGCTCTTGGTTGGGATTCGTTGGGGTAGGGCCGACTTAGGTAGCTATCCGAGAAAGGCCGAGGGACTTTGCTTCGGGAATCTTGATCCCGATGGAAATGGTTGGACCTAATGCTATCGAGGTTCTGAACTAAGGCATAGGCTCTTTCCAACTCTGTAACATCTCGGGCAAGGAGCTCACTTCTCAGGTCTTCTCTCAAACCTGATCGAAAACGTGCCAGGACCTGGGCAGGGGTTTCTGTGCTGAGGACATTGCAGCGAGTTAGGAACTCGTCGAATTTGGTGACATAGTCCCTGGTTGATTTGTTGCCTTGGGTGAATTGGTGCCACTGGTCCAATAGGTGGGCTCGATATGATGGGGGCACATACCTGCCTTTTAGCTCATTTTTCATGGTGACCCAAGTATCAATGGGGTCCTGAGTTTTTGTGGCTCTCAAGGCTTCTAAATTAGTCCAGTATTGGCTGGCGGGTCCACTAAGCTTCATGGCAGCGAATTGCACTTTTCGCGGTTCGGTTAAAGGGCACCAGGCAAAGTATCGGTCCATGGACTGGAGCCAGTCCAAAAAGAATTGGGGATCGTGCCTGCCATCGAAAGAGGGCACCTCTAACCTGATGCTCCGGAGATATTGTTTACCCGGATTTTGATTGTTCTGCCAAGGTGGCCGAAAATCTTGAGTGCCTAGGGGTGGTGGAGCTAGCGGTGGAGCTTGGTCCAAACGGTCAAAACGGCCATTGGTGTCACGCTGACAAGCGGTGAGGTTCTGGTTCATAGTTGCTATTCCTTGGGCTAACTCGGCAAGTGCCCTAGTTAAGACATCAGGATCCATATTGTCCGACTCACTCGACTCTCCTAACAGATAGGACCTACCTCAGGGGTTGGCATGTAAAGACAAACTCACAACATGATGCATGCTGAATTTTTTTTTTTTTGTTAAATATGGCAATCAAATGCAAAAGTTAAAAGAAAATTTTTCTAGATGCAGTACAACTAATGCATGACAGTTCCTACCTACAACCATGCTCTGATACCAAAATGATGCAAAACGATGCAAATGACGAAATGTTATTAATTAATTGAGCAGGCAGGGCTTACTATTAATTTTGATACTGTGCGAGAAAATTAATTCAAATAAAGAACACGGGCAGATGCGTTGGGAACTACTGTAACAGTGCCGATCGATTTCAGTATCAGGCGATAAAAGACAATCCTAATAGTCCTACTTGCAATATCTAGATTAACAGCGCTACAGGCAGGTGGACACTCAATCTCACAACAGGGCAGCAGTTGGCAAAGATAATAGACTAGATATCCAGTTGGTGAAACACGTTGGTACCTGGTCGAGTAGGGAAATCCTTACTGATGAGGTGCTAATGGCGGCGCAGGCACAGATTCCTCCACGCTCTCTCCTTCCAAGTCGGAAAGGGGGAGTTGATGTCGAGGCACCCTTCACAGACTCCTCCATGCTCTCTCCTCCCGAGTCGGGAAGGGGGAGTTGTTGTTGAGGCACCCTTCTTCGTCTTCAATCATCCACTAATCCACGTCGGAGTTCGCCATGGGAGCATGCCAGAGCGGTGAGGGGGATGGTGGGTTGTTATGGGTCCGATCGCATCAGATTGCGTGAGAAGCCAATCGGGGTTGGGATCGGGCAACTGGAGGGGAGAGGAGGGGGTGACCGGGTGGGGCTGGGGTCGGGTGGGCAGCAGCGGCAAGGGGGAGAGGAAGGGGGGAATCGGGTGGGACTGGGGGGTCGGGTAGGCAGCAGCGGCAAGGGGGAGAGGAAGGGGTCGGGTAGGGCTGAGGGTCGGGTAGGCAGCAGCGGCAGGGGGGGAGAGGAAGGGGGGGGGGGGGGGTCGGATGGGGCCTGGGGTCGGGTAGGCAGCGGCAGCAAGAGGGGAGAAGGGGAACGGGTAGGGGGCTGGGGCGGGCAGGCAGCAGCAGCAAGGGGGGAGAGGAGGGGGTCGGAAGTGGACAAGGGAGAGGGGGCCGGACCGAATGGGGAAGGAGAAAGGAGTTGGGCGGCTGGGGGGTTTGGGACCGGCGGCAGCAGCAGGAGGGGGAGAGGAGGGGATCGGGATGGGGAAGGGGGTCGGCGCCTGGGTGGGGCCGGTCGGGTGAGAGGGAGGGAGGGAGAGGGGCGGCGGCAAGGGGGGGGGGGGGAGGGTGTTGGCTGGGCCGGGGGAAAGGAGGAGGCGGGCTGGTGGCTGGGTTGCGGAGCACGGAGGCGGAATAAGGTAAGGGTTGGGCTAGGGTTTCACACACCTAGTACCCACCTAGGGTTTCACACGCCTAGGGTTTGGGATTGGGGTTTCACACGCCTCACCCTGTTGTCACTCAACACAATAGTGGAGAAACAATTTTTCATTTCATTATTCAGTGTCATTACATGTTCCATGGGCAGGCCTATATAAAGGCCTGCGATAACAAACGAAAACCCCTGAAAGTCGAGGTGGGACTAAATAACACAATGCAGAAAATAAAAACAAATGCAAACATCCATGGTGGTGCAGGTTGTCTGATCAGAGCCATAGGCTCAGGTGGCGCCTCCTGTGCTCGTACACGCACCATGGGCTCTGCTCGATGTCCCCATCAGATTCGGTCTCGGATCTGCCATCAAGAAGTACCCTGCTCATATTGGTGCAAAATCTGAAGGGGTGTTAAGTCTATTTATACACCCGTTGCGATTCGGTCTCGGATATGCCATCAAGAAGTACCATTTCCATCTTCAGCTGTATTAGAAAGCAATTGACATTTTATTTGGGTTGTACCTTTATATTTTTTCCTTTTATTTTCTGCAAATACGGCAAATCCCATGATGGAAACGACTATAATTGCGTATAATATGATGGAATTATCAAGTTTGCCAGGACATTACACAACCATAACTTTTATTTCTGAAGCAGGTTGTATGTTTTTGGTTTTTCTTATATTAAAAATGAAACGGAGCATTGCGTATACAGTTCACTGATCGTTATTTAAATTACGAATATGTTGTGCTTGTATCTAAAATTCGAAAGGGAAGTATATGGTTCAAGAGAGTAAAGAATAAGCTGAATTATACATTTTTGTCATGAATTTGGGATTGTTAACCTAAATTTGGCTTGGTTAGGTAATCGAATATGTTCTTGGGGTTAGGTTAATCACCAAAACCTTCCCTAAATTCGGCATTGCTTCAGTCATAACATGGATATTTTTCTGTTGGATTATGAATATACCACTTTGGTTACTGTCTGAGAGGGATGTTGATCTCTTAAGCTTTTTAACTTTGGTTACCTGCTGCGATTTGGTCTTGGATCTGCCATCAAAAAGTTTCCTGCTCGTATAGTAGTGAGGCCATAGATTAACTTTAGTTTTCCATCAAATCTGTGGTGTATATATATATATATATATAGATTTTCCCTTTTCTTTTCATCCTTGTGGTTGTTGTCCACTGGAAATTAATGGAGAAAGGTGGGTTTTCTCCATCACCTCTTGATTGCCCAGATGGGTTTACACCTTGATGGGTTTTTTTTTCCTTTCTTCTATCTGTTTGATTGGATTGTATGTGATGAATTTAAATATACCCCGAAATGCCACTGTGAATCCAGAGTTTCATGTGAAATTTTCGTAGAACCTTTGGTGTTGTTAGCAGTAGCACATTCCCTTCATTGTACTTGAAGTGTCAAATGATGCCGTGCATAAATACATTGTTGATTACCTTGGATTGCATTATATTGTCGATTGTCTAGGATTGCATCCGGCTTCAAGTTGGTAACCCATTACTAATTGCCTTGGATTGTGTTCAGCTTCGAGTTGGTAACCCATTACTAATTGCCTTGAATTGTGTTCAGCTTCGAGTTGCTAACCCATTGATCATAATGTCAGCACACATTTGTAACTTGATTGCTAAAGGTTTGATGTGAATCATATACTAAATGCTTCTTTCCATTATCTTTGTTTTCTGAATTAGAAATTATATTTGTCAAGTGGCCTTGTTGGTCTGATTTTTTTTTCCAGAAAATTTGCTGCTTGTTTGATCCCTTCATTTCCGTCCATCTGATGGTTCTAGTTCATATCAAGCCGTAGTGCAAAGGTGTAAAGCTGGCAACCCAAAAGTTAGCAAACTTGTTCCAAAGGACAGCAAAGTTAGCCAGGTTTTCGTGTGTAATCAGCTCGGTTGAGAACAAAGTCCTTGTTGGTGTGTAATATGTTTGGTTGAGAACAAAATATGTTGTGCTGTTGATGTCCCATTATTTGCTATAGAACTGTTTGATTTCTTCCCTTCATTTCCCTGCTATAAAGAACAATGGAAATCTAATTAGATTTCCACTGTGTTTGATTTCTTTCTTTAATTTCTCTGCTAAAAGAACAATGGAAATTAAGTGGTATGGAAACAATTTCTGCAGAAATGAATTTCGGCATAAATTGTTTCCTTTATTTTATTTCCTAAGAAGCTAAAAGAACAGACCCCAAGAAGAAATTCTTCACAAAGAGTTTCTCAAAAATTAAATAGGGATTATATATATTATGTTTGAAAAGCCTGATTTATTTCATTAGAACCTAAAATTTTAAACACCACAAATCTAGCGAGCAATCAACCTCATGACATGGACTGAATCATGGCATGCTTTATGACAAGCCCTCTCTTCCAGTTCCCTTCCTCCTTCTCCACCATCGAGAACTTGACCTGCCCACGGCTACCTGCTACAAACTCCCCGATGGGGAGCACCAGCAATTGGTTCTTGGGCATGCACTTGAGCCTTATCGTGCGGGACGACGAACACCCGTCAGGCAACTCCAGCTTCATGGTCACGAGGGAGTCCCACCCCGCGACCGGGCTTTCGAGCATCACCACGAACGCTAGGTGGTACATGGCACCGCGCCTGAGCCTCGACATGTCGAAGTTCCCTCGGACCTCGAGCCAGCACACGTCCAGCAGCTTAGGCTCGTCGCCTCTCCAGCACCAGTACCTCTCGTCATCGCCCCATGCGATGGACATATCCCTCGGGCTGATGTAGTATTCCTACCAAATTAACACAAGTGAAACAGATATAGCTAGGAGTATCGGACACAGATGACAAGGAAAAGAAAAGAGGACATTGATACATTTCAGCATAAAACAAAAGAATCTCTCTCTCTCTCTCTCTCTCTCTCTCTCTCTCTCTCTCTCTCTCTCTCTCTCTCTCTCTCTCTCTCTCTCTCTCTCTCTCTCTCTCTCTCTCTCTCTCTCTCTCTCTCTCTCTCTCTCTCTCTCTCTCTCTCTCTCTCTCTCTCTCTGTGTGTGTGTGTGTGTGTGTGTAGACATGCCATCGTCCTCTCCTCCTTTGGTGCCTCTCCTCCTCTTTCAATGTTTTCCTTCACACAGTCTGGTCGATGACCTTGATCAAAGAGGTGATCACCATGAGGTACATATAGAGGTTTTCAGACCAAGAATTGGGATGGTATTTGAGAACCCAAATCGCCTGCTCCCTTTCTCAGCCCCATCTGCACCACATAACACAGTCGTCTGTTGCACCCATACCTGACCGGTGCATCGCACTCAGCCTCAACCGGTAGGCAAAGGAACGATTACGATTGGCCCAACGATATTGGCTCCAGCTTGGCACCTGATCACTATCGTCCCTTTGGTTGGGACTGAGTGCGATGCACTGGTCAAGTATGACTGCGATGGAAGGTTGTGACGTGGGGTGCAGACGATGGGATAGAGACAAGAGATCGATAGACAAGTTGGGTTTGGTATTTGATGATCAACAATTACCCGAATTAACGGCTAAGATCATTATGATTATTTGAGCATAAAAAAAGACTTGCTTGGAGTCTCTCAACACTTTTAAATATTCATCATGAAAGGAACCCAATATTATTTGACTAATGGAAGAATTATATTTTAAGACCGCCAGCTCCAAGGTACGTGCGGTAACCAATCCTTTATTTTTAAAAAATGTTAATTAGTCTTAAATCTCTTCATAGGTCTTTATTTAAGTTAAAAGATACAGTTTATTAGAATATTAGCTAAGATCCCTCCTAAGGGATACGTTTCTACAACAAGTTCCTAACTTAAATTGTTGATTTTTCAACCCTTTAAATGATAAAATTACCCCTCCAACAAAAGTAGCAATTTGTATCCAGTAAGAGTATCCATTTGTCTTCAGCAAAGTATTGATCCATTCATCCATTGACACTATGCATGTAGCGGTTGCTACAATGATTTCACTATAGCGCTACAGTGAAATCACTGTAGCCGTTCGGCAAATTGATACTCTTAGCAAACAGAATTGTTACTCTTGCTATAGTGAAATCATTGTTGCAATAGTATCAATTTTCCTAAATTGATACTCTTACCAAACCGAATTGATACTCTTGGATGATTCCACTGTAGCAGCTACAGTGGAATCATTGTAGCAAGCGCTACATGCATAGTGTCAATCGGTGAATGAATAAACTTGCTGGACACAAATTGATACTCTTATTGGAAGGGCAAGTTTGTCATTTGAGGGGATAAACGAAGGGTGAGGGACTTGTTGTAGCACATATGATTATTAGAACATAAAAAAAGACTTGTTTGGAGTCGGTCAACACTTTTAAATATTCATCATGAAAGGAACCCAATAGTATTTGACCGATGGAAGAATTATATTTTAAGACCGCCAGCTCAGTAACCAATCCATTATTTTTTAAAAAATGGTAATTAGTCTTAAATCCCTTCATAGATCTTTATTTAAGTTAAAGGATATAGTTTGTTAGAATATCAGCTAAGGTCCCTCCTAAGGGATACGTTTGTACAACAAGTTCCTAACTGAAATTGTTGATAAAATTACCCCTCCAACAAAAGTAGCCATTTGTATCCAGTAAGAGTATCCATTTGTCTTCAGCAAAGTATCGATCCATTCATCCGTTGACACTATGCATGTAGCAGTTGCTACAATGATTTCACTATAGCGCTACAGTGAAATCACTGTAGCAAGAGTATTCGTTTCGGCTAATTGATACTCTTAGCAAACAGAATTGTTACTCTTGCTATAGTGAAATCATTGTTGCAATAGTATCAATTTTGCTAAACTGATACTCTTACCAAACCCAATTGATACTTTTGCTATAGTGATTCCACTGTAGCAGCTACAGAGGAATCATTGTAGCAAGCGCTACATGCATAGTGTCAATCGGTGAATGAATAAACTTGCTAGACACAAATTGATACTCTTGTTGGAAGGGCAATTTTGTCATTTGAAGGATTAAACAAAGGGTGAGGGACTTACTGTAGCACATATTGTTCGGAGAGGGACATTTGCTAAAAGGACTTAAGGCTAAGTCTCTCTTTAAAAATACGGAGTGGCGAGGCATGAATCCGTTGACCCTAAATAATCGTTCTAATAACTATCGCTATATTCCACCGGTGGTGGCGGCGGTGGCTCCGCCTGGTGGCGTTTTTATTTGTTGATCCCACAGGGAGGTAGGTTTATCTGTTGCGCCGGCATGCGGTGCCTCCTGGGGTCTGGTTGGGACCTCCCACCCTTCTAACTACCAAAAAAAAACTATCGCTATACTATATAAAAATAATTTAGCTTATGAAATTAGTACCCGTGATTACCCCGGCATAAATAATTAAAACGGATAGCAGTGGGGGTGTTTTGGTCTTTTCAACAATAAATCTTAATACACATTGTTTACCGCCCCCCCCCCTAGGGGTGGCAATGGGTCGGGTCGGGTCAGGTTCATGTCGTGTCTAGTTTCGGGTCGTGTCCAAAACCCCTAGACCCGGACCCGACCCGTTTAACTAATCGTGTCTATATTCTAAACCCGTACCCGACCCGTTTATAAACAGGTAGACCCGATAAGACCCGTTAGACCTGTTTACCACACTGGTTTATTCAGTTGACCCGATCCGACCCAATCCAACTCAACCCGGCATTACCCGATAGATCCGCAGATACTATATATTATAGTATCGGATTGCGGGTAGACCCGACCCGACACAACCCGGTGAATTTTAAACAGGTCTTCCCGGGTCTACCATGTCCAGACCCTAAACCCGGACCCGACCCATTTATTAAACGGGTCTACCATGTCGACCCGTTTATGACCCGAACCTGTTTAGCCTTGACCCAGACCCGCTAACTTTGTGTCGGGTCGTGTCGGGTCTGCCATGTCGGGTCCGAAATTGCCAACCCTACCCCCACCCTGCTTACCCCACCACCAATTTGGGTTCGGTATTTGATGATCAACAATTACCCTAATTAAGGGCTAAGATCATTATGATTATCAGAGCATAAAAAAAGACTTGCTCGGAGTCGGTCAACACTTTTAAATATTCATCAGGAAAGGAACCCAACATTAGTTGACCGATGAAAGAATTATATTTTAAGACCGCCTAGCTCCATGGTTCGTAACCAATCCATTTTAATAAAAAAAAAAGGATTAATTAGTCTTAAATATCTTCATAGATCTTTATTTAAATTCAACGATATAGTTTGTTAGAAAATTAGCTAAGGTCCCTCCAGAAGGATAAATTTGTACTGCAAGTTCCTAACTTAAATTGTTGACTTTTCAATCCTTTAAATGATAAAACTATCCCTCCAACAAAAGTATTCATTTGTCTTCAACAAGAGTATCCATTTTGTCTTCAGCAAGAGTATCCATTCATCCATTGGCACTATGCATGTAGTGGTTGCTACAATGATTTCACTGTAGCACTACAATGAAATCACTATAGCAAGAGTACTAGTATCCATTCGGCTAATTGATTCTCTTACCAAACATAACTGATACTCTTGCTACAGTTAAATCACTGTAGCAACCGTATCAATTTTACTCTTACCAAACCGAATTGATCGATACTCTAACTGGCTACAGTGATTTCACTATAGCAATCGTTACATGCACAGTTTCAATCGATGAATGAATAAACTTGCTGGACAAGAATGGATACTCTTGTTGAGAGGGCAATTTTGTCATTTTATGGGGTAAACAAAGGGTGAGGGACTTGCTATAGCACGTATTGTTCGGGGAGGGACATCTGCTAAAAGGACTTAAGGCTAAGTCTCCCTTTAAAAAATAAGGGGTGGTGAGACATGAATCCGTTGAATAATAGCAGTGGGGGTGTTTTAGTCTTTTCAATAATAAATCTTAATACACATTGCTGATCGAATTGTAGTTTTTTTTTTTTTTTTGAAGGCTTCAACATTGAGTGCCATATCTAGTGAGCGAGAGAGAAAGCAAAGTATGAGATTGGTGATTGCAGTGTCTCCGAGGGTGCAGCCGATAACGTGGGTGCTCGAGGAGTGGAGGAAGGCCTGGACCGCTGACTCCAGCCGAAAAACCACAACCCCTGGACCCCAGACGAAGCGCCCTCCAGACTAGGGGTGGCAATGGGTCGGGTCGGGTCGGGTCGGGTCGGGTTGAGACATATGTATAAGGGCAAAACACCCAACCCAAACCCGACCCGTTTAATAAACGGGTCAAAAACTTAAACCCAAACCGACCCGCCTAATAAACGGGTTGACCCGACCCGACCCGTTTAACCCGTTTACTAAACAGGTCGGGTCGTGTCGGGTCGGTTTGGCTCGGGTTGGGTCAACAGAACACATGTAAACCTGTCGGGTTGGGTCAAGACAAGTCGGATTGGGCCGGGTTTGATCGGGTTGGGTCGGGTTGGCTCGGGTCGGGTCGGGTCAGGTTGACACGACCCATTTGTTAAACGGATCAAGTCGGGTCAATCGGGTTATAAGGCCAAACCCGAACCCGACCCATTAAATAAACGGGTCAATCGGGTCGACCCGTTTATGACCCGAACCTGTTTAGGCCAAACCCAAACCCGCTAACTTCGGGGTCGGGTTCGGGTCGGGTTGGCGGGTCGGGTCAAGAATTGCCACCCCTACCCCAAATGGGAAGAGGGAGAAAATACATATTCATTGGGTCGGATGTACCACGTCAGCCGTGTGTATTATTAATTAGTGGTGACAACATTGGCTAAAATATAAACTTTTAATGGTGCATTGGGTTGGGGGGATACACGGCTGGTGTGATATGTCCGACCCACTGAATATTTTCTCGGAAAAATCACCCCGTTGGTCGGATACTTTCAGGGAGTGGTTTAAGGGACGTCCCGCAATAGAAGTGTGAGATCCTCAAAAGGAAATCATGAGGTGGAAACCCCCTTTGGAGTAGGGGTTTCCTTCATCTTCAAGCTTACAAAATAGGAAAAAATCTTTCATATAACCGTGATATCGCATAGTTGGCATCACGGATCAATCACAAATGCCTGATCACCTCTCGGGGTGCATCATAACCACACAATGGCAGCCACCGTGACATGCATCGCACTCAGTCCCAACTGCACCTGCCGGTTTCTCTGATTTAAACGACTATTGTGAAGAAAGGTGTTGGCTCTAGCATTTCTGATTGATCCGTACGTGATGCCAGCTAAGATGGTATCACGGGTTATACCAAAGTTTTTCTACACAAAATAGAGGGATATGGTGGGAGTTTGGCCTGGAGGTCCCTAAAAGATTGGAGGCTAGATGTTGGCCTTGGAGATAAGGGAATAGCGGCGGCGGCGGCGCCCGACGCGGCAGCAGTCGGGGCGACATGGTGGGGATGTAACCGATTGCAGCCCGTTGAGGAACAACCCAGTAGGGGCCCTCGAAACCGACTAGTACAACAAATCATCTCATAGCATCTTCAACGGTCTCCTAACTATGAGCTCCTGAAAGGACGATTTTGAGGGGCTTATAGGAGC
Organism: Chamaelirium japonicum; assembly: GCA_947650365.1. Taxonomy (NCBI): domain Eukaryota; kingdom Viridiplantae; phylum Streptophyta; class Magnoliopsida; order Liliales; family Melanthiaceae; genus Chamaelirium; species Chamaelirium japonicum. Next base: position 85,447,295 of record OX393550.1, on the reverse strand, counting down.
TACTAGTACCTGTACCATATAGGATACACAGGAGTTACCTTTCTTGTGCGTAGGGTGGTAATGGGTTGGTCGCGTCGGGTCGTGTCGTGTCTAGTTTCATGTTCAAAACCCCTAGTTCCGGACCCGACTTACTTAACTAATCGTGTCTAAATCCTAAATCCATATATGACCCGTTTATAAACGGGTAGACCCGATAAGACCCGTTTACCATACGGATTTATTCAGGTGATCCGATCCAACCCAATCCGACTCGACCCGACCTAACCCGATAGATCCGTTGATACTATACTGTACAGTATCGGATTGCGGATGGACCCGACACGATCCGTTGAATTTTAAACGGATCTATCGTGTCCAGACCCTAAATCCAAACCCGACCCGTTTATTAAATGAGTCTATCGTGTCGATCCTTTTATGACCCAAACCCGTTTAGCCCTGACCCAGACCTGCTAACTTCGTGTCGGGTCGTATCGGGTCCTATCAGATCTGCCGTATCGGGTTCCAAATTGCCAGCCCTACTTGTGTGTAGGCTCCAACAACCTCTTAAAAGGAGACCCCTAAATACTAAAAAAATCAGACAGCTGGCGGGTGGGGCCCATTCCCCGACTATCCCCTTCAGCGAAATTTCAAACCCGACAACTACTTTGTCCAACATCTGACTGGTGGGACCCATTTCCGAGCTTGCATAGCGCGCAACAGATTTGACTAGCAGTATGACACTAGTCTAATCTGATGAGCGGTGTGCGAGCCGATTTGAGGCATTTCACAGGGTACTGGCTCACCATATAATAGTGGGTGGCGCCCATATACGAGCAACTTTACGAGTAAGGGTGGCAATGGGTCGGGTCGGGTCGGGTCGGGTTCGGGTCGGGTTGAGACACAGGTATAAGGGCAAAACACCTAACCCGAACCCGACCCATTTAATACACGAGTCAAAAACTTAAATCCAAACCCGACCCGTCTAATAAACGGGTTGAACCGACCCGACCCGTTAAACCCGTTTACTAAATAGGTCGGGTCGGGTTGGGTTAATATAACCCATGAAAACCTGTCGGGTTGGGTCAAGATGGGTCGGATTGGGCCGGGTTGCTTCGAGTTGGCTCGGGTCAGGTCGGGTTAACACGACCCATTTGGTAAACGGGTCAATCGGGTTATAAGTACAAATCCGAACCCGACCCAATAAATAAAGGTCGACCTGCTTATGACCCGAACCGGTTTAGGCCAAGCCCAAACCCGCTAACTTCGGGTCGGGTTGGCGGATCGGGTCAACGATTGCCACCCCTATTTATGAGTCCGTTGGAGATAGCGAACTAGACCCACACAGTCGGTGACCGAGGTAGTGGTTGTGGCCTTTGAAGTGGTGTCAGAGCCCTCAGAGGTCGTGCAGGTACTTCTCTCTTGAGGTCAAGGACTCAAGGTGATCCGGGGGTCGTCTATTTACACTCATGGAACTAGTGATGGAATTCAAAAATAATTAATTTTTTTTTAATTTCCTGTTTATTCTTATCCCTTGTTACGAAGAGAGGGGGAGAGAGAAAAGGATTGGGGAGAAAACCTCCTTGTATTATCTCATTAATCTCACAATTGGCATTACATAAGACTACCTCTCTTTATATAGAAAGAGCACACACACCATTATGTTACCACAACCGAGGTGGGACTAATAGAATACTAACACACACACACACACTACATCTAATACCCCCCGTCAAACTGATGTAAGGTATAAACCGACATCAGTTTGCTTAATAAAAGGAAGGAGAAAAAAAGAAAGAGAAAAAAAAAAATTACATCAAATAACCCTTTTTTTTTTTTAATGCTGAAACGTAAAGATAGTGCCAGGACGACCTGCAAGGAAGTCGTCCTGGAAACCCGATTGACCTGCAAGCAGGACAACCGGGGAAACCCGGCCAACCTGTAAGCAGGTCAACCGGGGGAATTGGCAATGATCACTAAGGATCGGAGCGAAGGAAACCGACGGTGATGGAAGCCGGCAATAACGGAGGCCGAAAGGAAAGAGCGGCTAAGAAAAGATGTGAATGCGTGAGACCTCATAAGAGGCAAGCACCCGGCCGAAGCAAATACTTGACACCTCATAGAAGATTTCAATCATCACAGATAAAGAAGAAGGAGAAGATGAAGAGTCGTATCTCTGATAGGGTCACAAGACCAAGGAAAGGAAGAGGATCCGAAAGCCGGCACAAAACAAGTGTGACCGGAACTAGAGAGGGTCAAAAGCCGGCACAAGACAAGTGTGACCGGAACGAGAAAGGATCCAAAAGCCGACACAAAACAAATGTGACCGGAACTAGAGAGGATCAAAAGCCGGCACAAGACAAGTATGACCGGAACGAGAAAAGATCCAAAAGCCGGCACAAAACAAGTGTGACCGGAATAAGAGAGGATCAAACGCCGGCACAAGACAAGTGTGACCGGAACGAGAAAAGATCCAAAAGCCGGCACAAAACAAGTGTGACCGGAACTAGAGAGGATCTAAAAGCCGGCACAAGACAAGTATGACCGGAACGAGAAAGATCCAAAAACCGGCACAAAACAAGTGTGACCGGAACTAGAGAGGATCTAAAAGCCGGCACAAGACAAATATGATCGGAACGGGAAAAAGATCCAAAAGCCGGCACAGAACAAGTGTGACCGGAACGAGAGAGGATCTAAAAAGGTGCAAGGCGGATCGGTAGGGCGCAGAGCGCAAAAATACCAAGGCGCAAAGGCACAGAGCGAGGTGATGGGACAGGCGAATTGACAAAGCGCAAGGGCACAGGGTGCAAGGCGGGCTGACAAAGCTCAAGGTGCAGCGGACGGCGGGCGCGGGACGCCAAGGCGGTCGGATCAAATGGCTTAGGGCTTCGGCAGCCAGCAAGACCGATGGGCGCGAACTGGAGCGGAAGGAGGAGCGGCAGCTCGAGCGCAGGGCTGCAGAGAGAACTCACACCGAGGAGCGGCAGCTCGAGCGCAGGGCCGCAGAGAGAACGCAACGGGTCAAAGTGCACGAGGTCCGGATCGGGTGCAAGGGCTGCAAGGGCCGTGCCGATCGGATCGAGTGTAAGATCATGAGGGCGTGCTGGAGCAGGAGGAGGAGCTGTAGCTCGAGCGCATGGCCGCAACGTCGGTGAGCAAGCACGCACAAAACGATCCGGATCGGATTGGGCCGAAATCTGATCCGGTCCGGGCGCAGGGGCACATATCAGTAGTCAGTGCAGCAGGGTCGCTCTTGCGGGATAGGGCAAGTTTCGGTGCGGGATAGGGCGCAGTAACATAACAGTACGGGATAGATTTAAATCTCCGTACGGGATAGGGCTTAAAGGTTGGTGCGGGATAGGGCGCAGTAACAGAACGGTACGGGATAGATTTAAATCGCCGTACGGGATACTGATTTGGTGCGGGATAATATCGAACGGATCGGATCCGGTGCGGGATAACTGGTCGGTGCGGGATAATACCGAACGGTTCGGACTCCGGTGCGGGATAAGTGGCCGGTGCGGGATAAGTGGCCTGGTGCGGGATAGTGCCGAACGGATCGGACTTCGGTGCGGAGAACAGCGGGCGCGGCGGGAGCTCGAGCGCAGAGAGCGGCGGCGGTGGCGGCGCCCTCGTCACCTTCGTCACCACCCCGCTCAACGCCTCCCGCATCAAGCCCACCATTGACCGCACCCAGTCACCCACCAGTCCGGCCTCCCCATCCGCTTCGTCACCCTCCGCTTCCCCTGCGGAGGCCGGCCTCCCCGACGGCTGCGAGAGCGTCGACACCTTGCCGTCCGGAGACCTCATTAGGAACTTCTTCGACGCCGCCGGCATGCTCCGGGACCCGGTGATCCGCCACCTCCGGTCCCACGGCTCGCCCCCGAGCTGCATCATCGCCGACGCGTGCCACCCTTGGGCCCACGACGTGGCCCGGGAGTTCCGCGTCCCGAGGCTCGTCTTCCACGGATACGGCTGCTTCGTCCGGAGGCGGTGCAGGTGGCTGAGCGGCCGAGCACGTATTGGGGACTGCAGGAGAAGGGGCCGGGGCCGGTTCCGAACCGGAGACGGGAGCGGTGGCAGGGCCCGGGGCCGGGCCCGGGGCCGGTTCCGAACCGGAGACGGGAGCGGTGGCAGGGCCCGGGGCCGGGGCAGGGTCGGAGATGGGATCGGGGGGGAGCAGGAGACGATGAGGACACTGCAGGAGACGGGGCCGGGGCCGAGCACGTATTGGGGACTGCAGAAGACGGGGCCGGGGCCGGTGCCGAACCGGAAACGGGAGTGGTGGCAGGAGACGGGTCCGGGGCCGGAGACGGGGCCGCTGCGGTGCGGAGCAGGAGACGGGGCCGGGACCTCTCAAGAGCCCTCAAGAGACAAAAAGAAAAAAAAAAAATTTATTTTCTTCCCGGCCTCCTCGATGTCGTCGACGACGACCGAGGAGGCCGAGGCCGGAGAGGAGAGCGTCGAAACCCTAGGCAAGGGTTGGCTCTGATACCATGTTACGAAGAGAGGGGGAGAGAGAAAAGGATTGGGGAGAAAACCTCCTTGTATTATCTCATTAATCTCACAACTGACATTACATAAGACTACCTCTTTTTATATAGAGAGAGCACACACACCATTATGTTACCACAACCGAGGTGGAACTAATAGAATACTAACACACACACACACACTACATCTAATATCCCTAATCTTTAGTCGGCCATCATTGATGCCACCCTCATCACCTTTTGCCTTGGTCGTTGCCCCAGCCTCCTCCGCCACCGACACCCTTTATCGTCCTCCTTCCTTCTTTCTTCCGCCCCCGTCTCCTCACTCCTTCCTTCTTTCTCCATCTTTTTCATGCCGGAACCCTATGTCGTTGGCCCTTCTCCTCTTCCTCCTCCTAGGGGTGGCAATGGGTCGTGTGTTCATGTCGTGTCTAGTTTCGGGTCGTGTCCAAAACTTCTAGACCCGGACCCGACCCGTCTAACTAATCGTGTCTAGATCCTAAACCCGTACCCGACCCATTTTTAAACGGGTAGATCCGATAAGACCCGTTAGACCTGTTGAACACACGGGTTTATTCAGTTGACCCGATCCGACTTGACCCGACCTAACCCGATAGACCTGCTGATACTATATATTACAGTATAGGATTGCGGGTAGACCCGATCCTACACGACTCGTTGAATTTTAAACGGATCTTTCCGGATCTACCGTGTCCAGACCCGACCCGTTTATTAAACGGGTCTATTGTGTCGACCCGTTTACGACCCGAACTTGTTTAGCCCTGACCCAGACCCGCTAACTTCGTGTCGGGTCCAAAATTGCTAGCCCTACCTCCTCCTCCTTCCTCCATCTTCCCCGCACCTGAACCCTAGCCGCTTACTGATGTTGGGTTCAAGAGCGAGGAAGATGGAGGAGGAGGGCCACCAGCTTAGGGTTCCGACAAGGGAAAGATAAAGGAGAAGGAAAAAGGGCATGATTGGGCATGGCTCAGAGAGAGAGAAAGAGGCAGATTTGGGGTTACTGTGGGTGCCAAGAATATCATGTCAAAATGGGTTGCGGGTGAAGAAAGATTCAGATGTTATCAGTAATTCCATTGATGCAAATAGATGGACACGTGCTCCTGGCCCAAAATCCAATGATACTCTTGCAAGGGGTGGGGCCTGCGCTATGGGTGCGGTGGCTCAGAAGCCACGTGGCCCGATTGCTTTAAAGGGGGAGAATCTGGATCACCTTAAAACATGGGCAAGATCAAGTCAGGCTTGTGTGTTCCGACTCCTCTCCCCTCTCGATCTACCCGCAAGGATATAGGAGAGTTTTTCTTGTTTCTTGTCGTACTACAGATAATTTTGCACCCAATGTTGCATGAAACATGAGAGCCTTTTCTTGTTTCTTTCTTTTTTAAAATGCGAGAGAGAGCGCCACAAAGAGGAGTGCAATTTTTGCTGCCAGCTCTGTTTGCTTCTGGACCTCTGGTCCAATCACTGTGCCACATCATCCATTTAAAGGGGCATAATGGGAAAGGCAAGTCCATGTAGCCCCATTATGCCCCTTTAAATGAAGGACGTGGCAAACCACAATTGGGCCGGAAGCAAACGCAACAAGCGGAGCCACACAGAGCAGGGGGCGGGTATCGAACCCGGGTTAGTCCCCCACGAACAGAACCACTACCCCTCCCAGATTTATTAGTATAGCTGAGCCCGAATGAGCAACCAGTGCAACCATAACTGAGCCCGAGTTACCGCAACTGCATACGGTTCCGATGTATTTATATAGCTCCAATTATGAAACAAGACCTAAGATAGGGCATATCAGCTAGTAAATTATTTTAAATCAAAATCCACAATCTGAAGCCGACTACAACGACTACTACTAGCCGTCGTATTCTCCTTGGGCAAACTTGCTCTCTGGATAGAAGACCGCAACCACTTGATTCTCCCCGAATCTCCTCCCGTTCAGGCCCTGCCTCGCCTTCGACGATCCATCAACGTCAGCGAACTCCAAGAATACCTAAGAAAGAAATGGAGCCCAATTGGTTGATAGTTAGAAAACAATGGTTATAGCAGGAAGTTGCGGGGGAGTAGAGCCGCTCAAAAAGAGGGGACGGGGTTCTCGAATCACCTTTCCAACTCCGGCAGATAGCTCTCCATTCGGACCCGGTCGAGGGATGACAACATTCACCATTTTACCTGCAAAAGGAGTCGAGCATCTCCAATGCCTTGTAACGATTCCAAAAAGCAATCGAAAGACGAGGAATGAAAAAGAAAATATCCCAGATAAAGTAAAGGGTGGAGTTCAAAGACTATGGAATCTTCTGTGGGGTTTAGGCCTGGTTCTCAATAGCATAAGGTTGGGCAAAAGGCTGTAAAACAGAGCCAAAAAGAGAAGAGGAAAATATGAAATTAAACGAAAAATCAGTTGTGAGAGAAAAATAAACTGAATACATCCTCAGCTCAAGCTCTTACCGTATTTTCCGCCTTCTCCCCGCATGTCTTCCATTATATCTTCGAATTCCTCGTCATCCTTCAGTTCATCCGCAGTAACCACCTGTGTTAAGCACACAACCTTGGTGGGGAGGGGAATGGATCCCGCTTGGTACACAAGCCTCTGCAAAAGTAGTATGAGTAAGTGCGGTATATATACGCTGAGAAAAAATATATAATAACTGCGAAGTAAATAAATACTCAGTTCTAAAGCTAGTGACCAATAACAATTATAATTTTTGTTGTCTGGTTGTTGGAGAGATACAACAACTTAAGGGAGGAATCATCAAATTTTTATGATCGTATAATCCACAGTTACGAGGTCGTTATTTATCAACAGTATCACTGTCTTAACAGGTACATCTTTTGATAGACATATCCATTTCCACACGGTCCCTGAGGAATATAAAGATCACACGGCATTTTATATCCACGAGTCAAAGCACGCAATCTTTAGTCAAAGCCGAGTGAAAGTATATATAATATTTGGTCTGGAGCCATACCTGCAATGCCACCTGCTGCTGGGCCTGCAATAATACGTTTTCCTGTTCTGGTCTGGGCTGTGTTGTCCCCTGATTCGCACGCCTGACAGTAAGGGTTTTATCTCCCATCTTGATGCCATTGAGAGCTGCACATGCAATGTCCGTAACAGAGAGATCTTGGTACACACAGAAGGCGTAGCCTTTTGAGTTGCCAGTTTCTCTGTCCTTAACAAGATCAAAACCGCGAAGAGGCCCAAACGACTCGAGCAGCTCCCGTACTTGTGATTCTGTGAAGTAGTACGGAAGGCCACCCACAAAAATGCGATCAGGCCCCTCGAGCCCACCGGCAGAACCTGGTGTCAGCCCAACTGCAGCAAGGTTAAGATTAGCGTTGGGTTGGCTTGGGCCAAGTGCAGCAGCAAGAGAAGGGTTGTAATCACTCGGCCTTCTCACTTTTACTGGTGCTCCCTGGTTATATACATCAAGAGGTTGAAAGAGGTTAGTTAATATTAGCCCACACAGTTTCCAGTAACTCAATTCTGCTGGAGATACAACAAACCTCAAAAATGATGCCATCCAATGCCATTGCATTGCTTGCTTCTTCCACCGACCTCATTTCGACAAAAGCAAACTTCTTTTCATGGTTTATATATACGTTAACAACAGCATCACCTTCAAATATTAAAGAAACAAATGTCAATTTTATCGGAATAATTAGAAGCAAATGTGTATTCTAATTTTTACGGTAAGAAAGTATAGTGAGACAACAATACATTCAGTGAGTGGCTGACTGACTAATAAATAATGACGCTTTTATCTTTAAAACATTTAAGTATTACTTCAAATTCTAGAGAGAGGAATAACCCCTTCCAATATTTTTTTTGGAGTAGACACTAGCCAAGAATTCTGAAAACAAGAATCATTAGACAGAATTCACCATCAGAATTAGTATTTGATCATTTTTATGTCAAAATGGTGTTGATATAAGTTTATTCAAAAGACAATTTAAGGTAAATTACACACAGGCCCCCTGCAGTTTGAAAAACACATCACTTATATCCCCTCCAGAGGGGGTCTATGTGCATGGCATTTCAAACTGTATGGGGGCATTTGTCGGGTAAGGGGGATAATCGGTCAAACTACAGGGGGCCTATGTGTAATTTACCCAATAATTTATTTATTTGAATGCCTTTTGATGATATACTGCCACCTCTCAGCTATATAGCTCAACCTTTGCTCAGATTAGGGTCTGCCCAATTTATTTTTAACCCTCTTTTTGCTTTTCATAGACTGAGGTTTGATTACGATGCATGAGGCATCATTGCAACTTGTATAAGTAATTTAGATGCATGTTATTTCAATAGTTGCCAGTTAGTTGCTATTGCTCATTGACTGTGTCACATACTGGTTAAAGTTGATACCGGTAACATAATTGGCATTTAGTACATAAGCAGCAATAAAGTAGTGATAGTTGACTATTTAAACATTTACACTAATTACTTGCTCAGTAGAGAGTAGGCAACTTACACCATGCATTCTTTGATTCTAATTGAGCCATATATTATACTATGAAATAGTGCCTACTATTTTCTTTTCTTTTTTCAGTTTATAAGGACCTCAAAAGCGAAACCACCCAAACCGTGAAACTTCTGAGATCTAAAAACTGACATGGAAGATTGAAATCGAAACCTAAACTCAAAGACCTTGGAGAATGCTACACAAGCTAAAATTAGACATTAAAACTAACCTGGACCAGCAGTGTTTCCTCCAATAGCTGACATGACCTGGCTAAAGAAAGTTGCAACCGACTGCAAACAAAATTTGGAGGAAAAGCATCAGGAAAAATCAATGCACTAAGATAAGAAGGCATGCAACACAACATCAAAAGTAAAATTCAAGGAATATCCTGTCAGTTATCAAAATTAAACTACAGCAATGAAGAATACTCTTTAATTGACCACATTTATACTTGAACATGAAAACAAATAATGTATCCATAGGCATTACCCCTTCGCCACAACCATGAATTCTAGACAAGGTAAATCCTAAAAAGCCAGGGACTATAGTATGCAGTCACAAACAAATACTTGCATGATACAATAATCTAATGGCCCGATTTCTATTTGAAGTAGACTAGCAACAAGAACCAAGCCTTCTTCCTGATGATGTTGGGTCCTTGTTCAAAAAAGTTCACGCCTGCCCATTGTCGGTTCTTGTTCTAAATCTAAGGTCCAACCAGAACGGGTTCGTGGCTTGGATCCTTCTCATTCTAAACCATGGGTCCGACATGGTCAGTAAGCGTGACTACAACCATTCTTTGAGGTCATGAGGTCATGGGTCTGACCAGGTTGGGAAGTCTAGCTAGTTCCAACCAGATTGGGGAGACTGATTCCGGTCAACCTTAATTCAAATCATGGGCCCAGCCAGGTCGTGAAGCCTACCTACAAGCCACCATTCTAAATCATGGGCCCAGGTACTGAAGCTTAGGTTCGACTCTCTTCCAAAATTTCAAGCTTGGCCGGGTCTAGGAGTTTGTCTTGGTCCCCCTTGCACCTAGAGCCCTGGTTCTTATTAAGTCGAGAGGCTTAACCCAGTGCCCTGTAAAGGGATGAACCCTTACAGTGCATGAACGCCAGGTTTGAGGGCTCAGTCTAGATCCTAGAAGAGTCTAAAGGCTATGAAGGATCTACATCAAACTGGACATGTTCAAACTGTGTAAACTCAGCATGCAAGCCATGTTTTAAAAGAGCTGGGCAGATCTAAGGCAGTAGTGGAGTTCCAAGGTGGTAAGACGGACGCCTAAAGATTACGGCTCCCAAAATTTCATAAAGCATTTTAGTAATAATTTGTTTAACTTCTATGTTTTCACAATCATTCTTCTTTTAAGAGTTCACAGTAGGCCTAGGGGTACCACTATCATCGTTCTTTACAGTGATTGTTTCCGATAATCATATCGATAGACTTTCTCCTTTGGATGCCGATAAAATCGATCCCAATTTATGCGATGCGTTTTAAGACCCAAAACGCCTAGGGGGACGACACCAAAACCGCTTCTAAGAACAATGCATACAAGTTCCGAATTAAATACTAAAATTGAAAGACTTGGACTAAGATGTCATTGCAACTTTTGCATCAGATAAAGAATGGGGGCTTGTTCCGAATAATAAAAAAGTAAAAATATATATGAAGAAGAAGCCTTCAACTCCTAATCCATCACTATGACCCAGAAAGGAAGCTAAAAAACCTGAAAGGTAGAACTATTCTCTGAAGGTTCAGAGACCATCTTGGGCTCGAACACCATCTTTGGGGTAATCAATGGGTGGATTCTGATATCGTTTCCTCTGCTATTCCTCCGCACCAGGGCATCGGTCAGTCCCTTCCCTTTAAGGACAAGGGGTAGGCTGCGAGACGATCAGTGATTATTGGCCTACATCCAACAACTGGAGATCAACGGGAAGGTCAGATGCCAACAAACAAACCATGTAGAATCCTACCAGAGCGTCCCATATGGGTGGAGGATATTGATCTCCACATCGACCATATCAAGAGATGCGTCAAATACGCCCTCACTCGGTGGAAACTCTTGAGGCACCTCGTTCCTCTTGCAACACTTCAGAGCAAAAACATGTGCAATAACATTGCCATCTTCAAACTGAACTTCACCCTCCCAAATGTGCTCAAGATCATAGAAAGAGCAAAATCATGAACTCCCTCCACTCAACTATGGTTCATCATAATAAAACCGGTGGCAGCTCGCACCTTCCCTCATAGGATGTTATAAAGAACAAAGGAAGATAGGAAAAGGCAGTGAAAAAATGCAAGGTTCTAAAAAGCGCTAGGCGCTAGTCGGGCGGTGGGGGGCCGCCTAGCGCCTAGGCGGGGCCTAGGCGTTTTGCCTTTTTTTAATTATTTTAATTATTATTTTGATATTATATAATATATATATATATATGTGTTTAAAAATTAATATAAGTTCAAGATTATCCTAAACCATTATTTTAAACAACAAGTATATAATCATAATTCAAGATTGAGTGATTAACAAGAACAAAAGAAAACATGGTCCGTCTGGCTAGCCTCAGCCCGCCTGACTCGCCTGGCTAGCCTCAACCCGCCTGGCCCGCCTAGCTAACCTCAGCCCGCCTAGGCGGCCGCCTTGCCCCGCCTAGCTCCGCCTGGGAGCTTGGCAGCTTTTCTGGAGCGCCTAGGGCCTAGACGAGGCGGTGGGGGGCCGCCTAGGCCGCTTTTTAGAACACTGAAAAAATAAGGTTGTCGTCATTCTTATAATGGGTGTGGGTGTTTGCGCGCGAGCGCGGGGGGGGGGGGGTGTAACCCCATTGTGGCATCCCTTCTTTAGTTACTAGCTACTGTTTTTGAGTACCGTTGGATTGAAGCTGCCAAGGGAGGTCAGGAGGCAGGGATGGTACTTCATTGAAAAGATTGTTTTAGAAACCCATGTCATGTTAAATTTGTCCCACTTAATGCCCTCATATTCAGATTTTGCTCTTGGCGCCCCGATAGCACGACTTCAGTTATCACTTCAACATGTTTTGTGACGCACGTTCACAACCAGACAAAGTATCGATCTTGAACTTCTTCGATGGCCAAAACCATGATTGTCTGACCACTCAAGAGGTGGCTATTATATGAATATATGGCATGATCTCGACTTACATATCATATCTCTATAGGCCAAGAAACGAACTTGAGGGACGGAGAGGCGACAACTCCCGACATGCTGCAACCAATGAGCGGCGATATCAATCTGCGCACCTTTGGCACAACTACTTGACCATCTTCAACCTCTTCTTTGGGATTGTAGTGGATCTTTAAAATCCTCCGGAGTCTTTTTTAGGGTCAAATGACCTTAGCCAAATTGCCCTAAACCATTTACTGTGGGTGCAGGTCGAAGAGGTGAACAACTCCGTCCGATGTGCGACGGTAGAAGGCTTTGGGTGGGAATGACTACTTGACTATCTTCAACCTCTTATTGGGGATCGAGATAGATCTCTAAAAAATCCCCCACAATTGGTACAAACAAAATAATATTTCATCTAATAGACTAAACATAACAACATAATCCCATTATTCAGAATGACAGATTGTGTCATGATACGATATATATACGTCCTAGGAAAATTCGATTATGAAACAGACTACTAACACATAAAAGGATTTTTATATAGCCAATTATAATATAGCAAAAGGAGAGATTAATATACTATATTATACAAGAAAATATGAGAGTGACATTAACAATATTACGGCGCAAGAGTGGTTAACCTGTTCATTTGCAGTAGGAGAGAGCCCTCCAACATACACTCGCCGAGCATGTCGGGTTGCCTACAATACCAAAAGTTATTTGACAACATATAAGATGTGATCAATCAAGCTAAAAAATCAAGCAATTCAGTGATTCATCATACCTGCTGTGTCATTTGTTGAGGCATCATCATAGTAGGGATGGGTAACTGCACAAGGACAGATAAAAATATTAAATTATAAGACATGAATGTGCATAAAAATATTTGGAACTAGAAGAATATATGATGAATCAATGAGAAAGCCAGAACCTGTCCAGGTGTCAGAGAGAATATATTTGGAAACATTCCAGGAATGGCTGCTGGGGTCCCAGGAAACTGACCTACAAAACTAATTAAATTACACCACAGCCAAAAAGTTATTAGAAAAAAAGGGCACAAGAAAGACATGGATATCATCGTTATATGAGTCATCAATAAGAGAGATGCCCTGCCACCACAGTAGATTGTATCAAAGATCAGGGAATATATCATTTCGAGTACAGGAGGAAATATTTGCAAGACTACCAAAAGTAAATCGTTGCCGGTTGAAGAAGAATAAGATCCATCAAACCGGTGCATGGATTCCTCCTTGTACATAAAAGCTACAGAAGTCGGCTCACGCCCATTGGCAGCACAGTGGGACAAGAAGCCCAACATTGCCTTCTTACAACAATACATACAAGACAAACAAACAAACAAACCAACAAAAACAAGAAAACACCAAAATATCGCTCAGTTCCAGAATTAATCAAATATAGAAAACAAAACAACCCATCCAGTGTTACGCTATACCAAAACCATTTAAATGAAGGATAATTAAATTACTGCTTACCAATTGCACTTTCATATGAACCTTCCCCATTACAAATAACAAATTTTAATATATATATAAAGATAAAACGATTTATTAGAGAAAGTCAGTGTTACCTGGAATGGCTGCCCCGGGTATCAAAGAAGATGCAGGTGGTGCCATGTCAAAACCACTGATGCGCTTGCTGCATTGGAAAAGGTAATTACAAACGCATTGGAAAAGGTAATTACAAACTGGAATGTAACAGAAATGATAATAGTAGCAACAATGCATTCTGAGAAGGTAAGAAATTAGGAAACCTAATGATATGCATGTTCCTCAAAGCACAAGCAACAAACAAAGGGATATCTTACAAAATAACAAGAGAAATCAAAAGCATCAACCACAATTATCCTCCATCAAAATCATTAACCACAACTATCCTCCTTCATTTTCGTTTAGCTCCATGGATTTTGCTGCTCCACTATGCAGGTGATAACTTCTAATCTATTGGAATACATTTAATCCTTCCTCATCAATTATAACAGAAATTATATTATTCATGGCTGAATTAGGCAATCGTGTGGTTAAGGTGTCGCTTAGGAATCATCTAAGCGGACTCTTAGGCGGGCAGCAACCCATATAAACTCGTATGCATTCCCTTTATTGCCCAAAACCGATTCCCATCCTCAGTTTCCTACGTCACATAGAAAACAAAGGAATGGAGGCACAAGAGGCCCCCAATAACAACCATTTGTGACAATCAGTTTGTTGTTTTTTCATGTTTCCCCTCTTCAATCCCTCTTTTTCTGGTCCTCCTTTCCTTCCCCTCCTCTATCTTTCTCTTTACACAGTCATCATATACGTCGCTCTACTACATTGACAATTTCTCCGATGTATGCTTCCCTTCGAGTTTCTTTTTCATATTTTTTCCTTCCAATCTCTCTAATCTCGCCGGACAACCCAAATTGGAGCTCTGAGTTGACATGTATATAATCTGGATCGAGTTTGATTTGTATTTGCCAAGACAATTTCTGCCTAGGTCAAGTTTGGGCAGAATGTTCAGGCAACCCAAACCAATTCAAATGTGCCCGAATTCTACATAAGATTCTTCAGCCCGACCAAACCCAAATATGGTTTGTATTTCAAACGACCTGACCCAACATTAAACTAAAATCATACTTGTATAAAGGTATCTGTAGACACACAAATTATGTCTAACCCTAACCCGACTCGCATGCGTTAATTCGGAGACAAACCCGACACGCACTCGGACCCTTACTTGACTCGCATGCACCGACTCGGAAGCAAACCCAACATGCAAACCGGACCCGACCCGCACCAAACAAGGGGCCGGGTGGGCCCATCTATGGAAATCCGAACCCCTTAAGGGGGTAACCGGCCATGCAAGAAAAGAAAAGAAAAGAAGGAAAAGGGAGAAAGAAATAAAAGAAAGGAAAGAAAAGAAAAGGAAAGAAAAAAAGAAAAAGGAAAGAAGAACCGCCATGCGCGGGGGAGGTTGCGTATGACGTCTACATAAACATAGATCTGCGCCGATCCCTCGATCCGACGGACAAGAAACGAAGACGGGTCGTCATCGACTTTATGTGCAAGAATCAAATAAATTCAAAAAGAGATTGAGCCATAACTACTCCGCCAGAAAAGGAAAGCAAATAAATATTTATTCTCCTCTTCAATGGAAGAATAAATCTTGGGTAATTATGGGAGAGATATTAAAGGGATTCAAATAAACTTTCCATATCTCTCCCCTCCCCCCTTCAGCTATAAATAGAGGGGGAGGGGGAAGGCTCAAAAGGTCGGAAGCTGAAGAGAAAGCGAAGAAGCTCTGCAGAGGAAGAGACGCGCCCTTTATCGACCCAAGGTTTTACGAGGCACGAGCAAACCTATCTCTTCGGGACCGGCTTAGTCCATTGAAATCCCTCATCAAAGTGAAGACCCTTGCACAAGAAGATCAAGCATCGACTCCGTGCACGAAGAAGAAAGCTCAGAAAAGAAGAACCCTTCGACTCCGAAGACGCCAGAAGCAAAGGCTGGAGAAGAAGATCGGAGCGGCATCACCCCGTCGTCTCCAACAACCCTTCGACTCCGAAGACGACAGAAGCAAAGGCCAGAGAAGAAGATCGGAGCGGTACTACCCCGTCGTCTCCAACAAGCCTTCGACTCCGATCAAGCCTAAAAGCCCGAAGAAGAAGTCGATGCCATAACCGTCGCCGGTCGATCAAGGTCGAAGACAAAGACAAGGCGAAGGAGCTCTGCAGAAAAAAAAATGCGCTCTTCATCGACCCAAGGCTTCACGAGGCATCGACAAGCCTATCCCTTCGGGACCGGCTTAGTCCATTGAAAGCCCTCATCAAAGCGAAGACCCTTGCACAAGAAGATCAAGCCTTCGACTCCGTGCACGAAGAAGAAAGCTCGGAGAAGAAGAACCCTTCGACTCCGAATATACCAGAAGCAAAGGTCGGTCACGAGCAAAGCACCGCACGTTCTAGCCGATACGACGCGAAGTCCGAAAGAACTAAAGCATTGCAAGTCTCTACCCGTCTACGTTCAAGCGCAAGCGCCAAACCAAAGCAAAAGCCAGAGCCACGCCAAAGCAAAGTCGAAGCCGAAAGCCAAAGCCAAAACCGACGCCAAAAGCACAATCGACGTCGCGAACCGACGATCAAGGACACCAAGGTCTAGCTAGGATCGAGAAAGACACGAAGACCGAGGAACAAAGCCGAAAACCCCTAAACGAGGAAGCGAGAAGCGCGAAGCACGGAAGGAACAAAAGCAACGATGGATATTCCTTAGCCTCTCAAAGAACCCTCACCCTGTAAAGATCCCTGTCCTGGGCAACCCCTTCAGAGCTCTCGCACGAATACCACGTGGAGACGCGGATCAAAGGGACCCCCAGAGGATCTCTCCCACAATCTCCTGATCAATATTCGCCGCACCCGGCTCATCACCCCCGGGTCCCGACATCTGTAATCTTCGTGTGTTTGCAATAAAGACAACCCGGATCTTTTTTTTCTGCGCATACAGTATCCACAACCAATTAATCCAAAGCAAGTACAATTATGTATTATGAAATAACAGGCTTCTGTCCCAAACAAATCCAAACCCCGACTCTATCTCATTTTTAGATGTTCAACCTACTCCTTCTAAATTTGTTTAAATTAATCAAATATTCGAGCATAGAGAGAAAATTCTCTCAATTTTAAAGTATAAAGAAAAGAGAAGTGGATATGACTCAACCCAACTAACCGGACCAAGAGTTGGGTCATGTTGTAGTGATCGTTTTACTTATCAAATGAGTCGATTTAGGGTTGGTGATGCATCCAATGATCTGACAATTGTTTATAAGAGAAAGAAAGGATGAAGAGAACCAAGGGAGCAATCATAGAGTAAGGTTTGAGCTTATGGTTGCACGATGTCCAAGAGGGGGAGGCTATGAAGCCTTTTGCATGTCCTGATTCTACAAATATTCATTTTAAGAATTTTGCATGTCCTGATTCTACAAATATTCATTTTAAGAATTTTAGTGTTGCATTCATCAGGACATGATGAATAAATATGATTTGGATTCAACAAGGACTTCCAAGGAGCCCTGGTTTAAGTGGTCTAAGTTAGACTGGGTTTAAGTTGGCCCAAATTCCAGCTCAACCAGCCTGACGTCCAAGGAATAAAAGAGGAAGACCTGTGAAGTGCAAAGTAGAACATACTACATGTGCTAATAAGTAATTAACGCAATCTTTATACTTCATAATCAGATGCACAAGCACTCTTTGAAGGGATCAAATATGAACCAAAGACATTTCCAAAAAATGAAGAAGGCATTCAAAATTTAGCCTACATCACACTCTATACTTACATCAAATAAATTGAAACAAAATAAGTAAAGAGATGATTTGTAAGGGAGTTAAAGAATGAAAAAAAAAACTTCATAACCACTTCAATGTCCAGTTATAAATATGAGGTAAGTGCACTTCTAGGCTCTAGCAACACATTAGAGTAATCACATAGTGTAAGGAAACTAACAAATTTGCATAAGCAGAGCATAACATGATGTCAGGATTGTCAGATACTGCTCCAGCAATCAAACTACTACAACAAATAGAAAGATAGTTGATGATGACGGATTCAAAGAAATAGCCTGTCAAGGCTTTTGGTCAAAGAAAATTTATATTGTCTTTGCATGCACAAAGTAGTTCAACCACATGACTCACACCAAAGTATCTTGAGAAAGAATTGCAAATGATCCCTCTACTTCAATATTTTACAATTTCTGAAATATATAGGTAAGGAGTTGAATAAAAATAGTAGAAATTTTCAATTTAAATCTCTAGTTTGTTATCCCAATGTAGACAACACGAAGCACAATTGGATTATTCAAAATTTTCTCCTTTTCTAATTCACGAAAAAATCAATCTATCCAAAAATTTGCGCAAAGCCATCTACGTCATACATATCAAACAACCTCTATCCACCTCAATCCCTTCTTAACAGAAAGTCACATCATGTCAAGAAAAGTATGAGAGATCATAAGGTTGGGGACTTCAGATCATGACAGTTCATCAATAAAAGCTACAATTAAGCAGTTGATGGAGTATAGGCCCTATAGGGTACCACCATGTTCACAAAATTCTGAGGGAACACATAAGAAGCTTGCGTCAGATCATGATGGTTTACCTTAGACTGTAGCACAAGGTTCTAGTGCGTTGAGATTCTTGAGAATCTTTCAGATCATCAATTCTCCACTAACTAATCAGTACCACTCTACATTAGGAGTCGACGTCATCTAGGTTACCATTAGGAGCTTCTTGCATGCTTGAGATTGCTTGGATTTTCACAATAGTACTACGATTGTTTGACGCATGTGGAGCATGCCCATACATAAAAGTTTTTATTAACAGACAAATTCACATCTTTCTAGGTACCCAAATCCACAAAAAGACTTAAATTCAAAGACATCATACTCTATCGCTTCATCCGACTCGGTTTTCTTCCCATTCCACTCATCTCCTCTCCTACTAGATCTACTATAAACACTCCCAGGGCTCCACTAAAAGCATCCCATCTCAGTCTGTGGTTCATTGTTCCATTAAGTGGGTAAGTTTCTACTTCACTCCTTTGCATTTACATGGTGCATTTACTGTAATGATATGGTCAACAATCTTCTTTAAATCTCTAATAAATGGCTGCATAATTAATATTATCTAATCCTCCATTTTAGGCCCACAAAATCCAAGTCCTCCATGTTGGTTCAAATGAAAACAAAAAGAGCTGCTAATGTAAAAAAATAATTTAAAAGTTGTAGAGTCCAGAAGGCAAGTAAAAAAGTTAAAGCTTGCAACTGAGGGTACACCAAAGATTTGGAATATCTTCTGTGTGTCATAAATCACATATATGTAATATGTATCAACAATCTCATGTAGAAGAGACAACATGCCTATAACATGATTTCTCTTGAAAACCTTTCCCCACTAACTTAGGCTCATCTTCACATAATATCCTATTTGTCTCTTCATCACTTGAGATCATGCCCTAGATTATGGGCTTTACTACTTGTCAACAAACAAATGATACTGACAATGATGTTGAAAAAAATCCAAAAATAAGAAGAAAGAAAATAATCTTTTTACAATCTCATTATAATGGATAGCTTTTCGCAAACACACAGGACACAGTATAAAATGCATATAAATGCAAACAAATCGATCAAAAGTTAATTCCCACAATACTTCCAATATTTCTTTATAAGGAATTTGGGTGATTAGGAAGCATGACAATCTCACAACCCAAATCATAAGCGATAACTGGAGTTAACAAGCATTTGTAGGACATCCAAAAATTAGCACAATAAACTACTTATGCAACACAACAAAAAATATGCCACCTAAAGCTCCAAAGGAGATCCAGCTCTATCAGATACAAGTACATAACTTCCCATATAAGCAACAAAATTTCCCAGTCAGAATATTGAAGCAAGCTTTCTTAACCTTAAGATGTACCTAAAAAAGATGCCTTGTCATGATCAGGATAACCTTAATGCCACCATGTGTAAATTAAGATCTATAAAAATATATTATTATTGCATTAAGAATATTAGTTAAAAACATGATTACAATTCATAAGTGTAAGCTTCGTGATTTTGCAGTTACCTCTTTGATCTTGAGCGAGAACGAGACCTTGATCTATGATGAGATCTACTTGATTGAGATCGAGACCTATAACTATTGTGCCCATCTCTTTCTCTGTCATGGTCCCTGTGCCTGAAATGGAGATGGAGATAGTTAAAGCACAAAAGAGCAAGCATCCCAATTTCAATAGAACAAAGAAACTGTTGGAAACTTTAATAGAATTGGTCGGCATGAAGGCATTACAAAATATGACATAAAATCCATATTGATAAGACATGATATGCCAAAGCATGCCTTCAACATAAATTGGACAGGTATATGAACCTAGTGATCTCTGAGTATCACGTTATCTAAGTTGATGGATACTGGAAAAACTACTGAAGTGACTAATTACCTAGATTTGAAAATAGCATTCTTATGATCAAGGTTCAGAATTTCCATTTCTACCAATATTTCGACACTGGATATAAAATATTTCATGGGAATAATCTGACGGTGTGGAAATACTGTAACTTTATAGAAATGGTGAAAATATTAATTTTTTAATAGATTTTTTTAGTGAAACTCTGGAAAGTCATAAATCTAGCATAGATACACAGTTTGGAACAATTAAATTACATTTCTACACTCTCTTGGGTGTGGAACTCTACATAGCGTATATCTCAGTATTTCTATGTATGTTGTGCAGATGCATAAAAGTCTAACATTGAAGATGAAAATATTGTTTTATCAAAAATAACATATGATTATAAAAAAGTTGTTGACGTGCAAATATAAGATTGATAGTGTAGTGTACATGATGATTGTTGCAATTGGTAGAATTAGTACGAAATGGTCACATTAGGCCATTCCTTCTAGCAAGGATCATCCAATTTGGGAGATTATTCAAATGTCTTCTTTTATTTAAGTGATGCGTAAATTATAACGAATCTATATCCTCAATGTCTGAATATATGTCCTCAATGTCTGAATTCACCTTGTCCAACCCTCATGGCCACTGCTATGCAAGACCCAGGTCTCATTTCATATTGGTCTTATTTTCAAAATAGTAGGGCATTTGCTTTACCCAAACTTTATATCAAAAAGCTGAAAAAATCATGATTATGAATTTGGTCAAGTCTGGACTCTGGAGGAGAAAGAGTTCTTGTGAAAGAATTTTTTATAGATTCAAAATATTTTACCGGTCATTGGGTTTTAAAGTTGATCATTTACTTCTAGTAATAAAAATTGTAGTCTGGTTTTGTTACTAGATAATTATATTTTTGATTCCTTTGGATTTTGATTTTTTTTATATTTTAATTTTAGATAAACTAACTTAAAGTAAATGGAAAACATACATATCATTTACTTAAATGTTTTTTATGTAAATATGGTTGTCAAGATATCTTGCTGAAATACACCTTATCCTAAACCCAACCTTGTTTTTTTAAAGTGTCGAGTTCCGAAACCCGAAAAATAGAGGGTTTGGGTCCAGCTTCGAGAATATTTCATAATATTTTGAAAAATTTTGTGTTATTTCGCGATATAATGTGAAATATCATGCTTTTTTCGATCGGATAAGATTGTATCTGATATTTCGTAGCGGGATCTAAAAAAAAAAAATACTTCGCAAAATTTCGCAAAAAAATTTGCTTTTTTATTCTTGCTTATAATTATTATAATGCTACTCATGTGAGAAATAATTATAACCAGAACTAATATTCTTATAAAATGGTATATGTAACTTAATCCTAATCTAAATCTCAGAGAACAATCAAAACTGTACATATTGAGCAAAGGAGACAAATCTAGGTATGGGGCATCAGCTAATTGGTCCACTCCTTCATAGCTAATTGATCAGGTTTCATTCCTTTGAACTAAATTTCCTAGGTGATATTCTTATGTTTGTAACATAATTCTCCATGGTATTAGCAACCAAGCACATAAAATTGAAAAACAAAATGATAAGCATGGACTCTATGACACTCTGACCAAAAGTTCAAGACATGTTAATTCATAAAGGAACAAAAAACAATTAACATCCATACCTATCATGATCTCTGCTACGGTGACGCTCATGATCGTCAGACCTGTCCCGAACATGCTCCCTCCTCTCGCTTCTTTCCCTATCCCTGTCTCTGGGATGACGATCCCGGTCTCTGTCACGCTCCCTATCCCTATCCCTATCCCTATCCCGGTCTCGCTCCCTTTCCCTGTCCCTGCCCCGCCCCCTGTCCTTCTCCCTCTCCTTTTCCCTTTCCCTATCCCTGCTTCTTGAGGACCCTCTATCATGTTCATGTGAATCGTGCTGCAATTGCGAAACATGTTAGGAAGCCTTTAATAAAAAACAAAAAAATCTGAGAAGCAGTTCATCAAACAAACAAAAATTAGGGAGAAGTACTAAACATGGCAATAAGGATGCAGATCTAAACAACATTCTCTCGTTATCAAGAAAGATGCACCAACATAATATTATAAGTATAATACAATCAGAAGCCCATGAAATTCAACACCTCATGCAAAGATGTCCAATTTATTCCTCTAAATGGAAAACAAGAGTATAAATTCTCGCAATCCATCAAAACTGTAAGACATTCCATTTTTTTTTTTTAAAAAAGTAGATATTTGGATCATAAACCCTAGCCACCAGTTCCATTCGATCTTGAGACTGTAATATCCGATCTTCCCGATCTTCAGCAACATATGAATTCTAGATCGGACCTCGATCGTAGATTTGTAAATCGAATTACAGAGTAAACAAATCTAAACTCAGTTCTCGTACGGACCTGCGATTTGATATCTCCGAAGCCATCGAAGCCGCCGCTCTTCGGCGGCGGAGAGGAGCCTCCGTAGTCGTTGTACCCCTCCCCGTTGCCCTCGTAGCGTCCTCCGTAATCAGGCATGGCTCTCCTCTCTCTCTCCCTCTCCCTCTCCCTCTCTTACACGGCCTCTGCTTACGATAGGGCTAAAGAACAACAAATCTAGGGCACACGTGGATGCAATTTGGGAGTCCGATGGGCTTATATATGCAATATTTGGCCACGTGAGATGCACGTTCCGTCAGTCTTTGGCTTCTTTTAGGGTAAATCAATTCGGGGTTTAAAGTCTGATCTCAAATACAACAGCAAGTCTCCTATTAAGACATGTTTAAAGTATGTTCCAAATTTAGAAGAAAAAAATAATAATAATACCAGATCTCTTCATATCATCTTTGCATTCTTCATCCCGAAACTACTATAACAACTCAATGTTTCACTACATGACAAAATATTTTCCGAGTTATTGTAGGTGTTATAGTAACTCTGAATTTTTTTTATCCTACAATGAAACTCTTTCGCGTGACTTCGGAGATACTGTAGCTGTAACATATATTGCTCCCTTTGTATATTATATAAAGCATATTTTAAATTACTAAATACGTATTTTAGGTTATTAAAAATGTATCGAATATTATCTAAAGCTTATTTTAAATTATCATGTAGTGAAACTCTTTCACGTGGCTTCGGAATTACTATAGCTGC
Organism: Chamaelirium japonicum; assembly: GCA_947650365.1. Lineage (NCBI taxonomy): Eukaryota > Viridiplantae > Streptophyta > Magnoliopsida > Liliales > Melanthiaceae > Chamaelirium > Chamaelirium japonicum. The sequence goes on along the minus strand of OX393550.1, from coordinate 85,424,127 downwards.
TATCGACATTGCTTCCTCTGTATGTTGTCTAATGCGTATTTTAAATTACTAGATATGTATTTTAGATTATTAAAGCGTATCAAACATTATATAAAGTGTATTTTAATTTACTATAGCTACTACAATTATTGCTAGATATGTATTAAAAGTGCATATACACTAACTTCGAAAAAATATGACATGTAGTGAAACTCTTTCACATAGCCTCGGAGTTACTATAGTTGCTACAGTTATTGGTTCATCTATAAGTTACATAAAACGTATTTTAAATAACTAAATACATATTATAGGTTATTAAAAACGTATTAAATATTATCTAAATCGTATTTTAATTTATCATAGCCTTTACACTAACTTTGAAAAAAAATTGCCTTGTAGTGAAACTAAATCACGTGGCTTCGGAGTTATTGTAACTGCTACAGTTATTGTTTCATCTTTATGTTATATAAAACATATTTTAAATAACTAAATATATATTTTAGATTATAAAAAGTATATTAAATATTATTTAAAGTGTATTTTAAATTATCATAGTATCTACACTAACTTCAAAAAAAAAAATCCTATAGTGAAACTCTTTCATATGGCTTTGAAGTTACTGTAGCTGCTATACTTATTGCTTAATCTATATATTACCTAAAATATATTTTAAATATCTAAATATGTATTTTAGATTACTAAAAGTATCTTGAACATTATCTAAAACGTATTTTAATTTACTCATAGCATCTACAGTAACTTCGAAAAAAAATTATCATATAGTGAAAAACATGAAAGAGCTTCGCTACAAAACCAAAAAAATTAAAAATCGGAATTACTATAGCAGCTAAAGCAACTCCAAAAGTATTTTTTATATTTACGTTTCACGTCACATGCATTAAATACTCTGAGCTTTTTCTGTGGGTATTAATATTATTTTATATTTCCATCGTTTACAAGGACAATGACCATAGACCTAGTTTTAACTTTTTCATGAATTTGGGGTGGGATTTAAAGATCTTTTAACGGGGGACTTTTTATTGTATTGGGATCATACATTGGACTCTAAATTAATTTATTATTTTTAAAAATGATACGAAAATACTTATTTATATCCTCAGAAGATCCAAAACATTTAATGATTACAACATAAAGAAAAAAACAAACAAAACACAAAAATGGTTCTTGTAACTTATTTCTTCAGTAGCCAATCAATCCATAAACACTTCTAAAAAATTATGACTAATCTCAACAAATTCCCATTTTGAAAGTTGAAGTTGTCAGTCTTCCATCAGACTTTTTTTTTTGGACCCATCAACACATTGTTGATGGTAGTTTTTTATTTCACTCATATTTCTTTATCTCTCTTTCCAGTGTTCAGAGAAACCAATCATGCAGTGCATTTGATAAAGGCACATGTGTTTATCAATCTGGCTCATTGACATATGTGAGTCGGTTCAACCTCTTTAAAGTTGTTTTTTTGTGTGTTACTAATGGATACAAGTTCAAGTCGGAATATATATCTATCCATACCCATACATAGTCAAGCATGAGAGGGTCCATACCCTGTGCATTTCCAGTCAAGCAAGAAGGGTCCACACCTGACCCATATCTATTCGGATTTCTGGTTAAGTACAAGTTTTGGGGTTGTTTGCTTCTTTTTTTTACAATTTATCCACGGAATAAATTACTTGGCAAAAGAATCACTCTACGACAAATACATTGTTCAAAGGTTCACATTGCTCCCTATAATGTCAGATTTAGTAAGGTAGGAGTTCGGGTAATTCAGGTTGGTTACCTTTAATTTAGAGTCCGACTTGTGGATGCATAAACTTCACACCCCCTTCTTCAGCGACACGATGAGACCCTTGGAAGGCAAGCGCGAGGAGAGAGGCAATGTCAAATTGACCTGCTGAAGGGCCCACCATGCATGGGCAACTGAACAAGTATCGCATTATCAACATTCATCCCTCCCAGTGGGTGATGGGCAAGAGAGGAACTCGTTGGAGCGGCAATCAACCATGCAAAAGAAAAACTCTAATGCAGATGACTTCACGTGCTAACATCATAAACATTATATTAGAGTATTATCATCATTGTGTGCGAAAAATCGATGTGATGGATTGACACAAAAGCATATCGATTATAAAAAGGCCGTGAGTGAGCATCTACAACCAAGATGGATTCGCGGGGCAATCTAATGGGCTCCCCACACATCAAAGGACGTGTCGGTGTTGGGATTGGTGTGTTCTACATGCCAATTTCAGCATGCCCAACACTTGATTAAGCTCACATTACTGAAACACACAAACCCTAGTGCATGAGATGCATGAATCCACTTGCCCAATCTAGTATTGTTTAGGTAACTCAGGTGTATGGGTAAGATCCACCCATAGAATATATGAGTTATCATACACACCTTAACAGGTTTGCGATCGATTTGTTACTGAACTAGACACCCAGTATGTAAGACTGCAATGGGTACATATTGATGAGTCAGTCTGTCCACACATTAAACCCAGGCTTGGTGGTAGTTAGTTTCACTGATGGCACTTTTGTTGCTAGGCATAGTACCAAAGATGTATGGTGTTACAGTTGATGAGTCATCATACCTAGTCATGTGATCGATTAGGTCTGACAGTGCCCCCACTGCCCGAGTCAAATCATGGCACTAGTTATTGGAAGGAGTAAAGATTATCAGAGAAAAGTGGAGAACAGGGTTACAAAGGACTGATATAAGTTTAGGACTGCAAGAGTGCAGCTCGCGTAACATTATATGTTACCACACGAGTTAATCGGATTCAGATTGATTAACGAAACTCTCGGTGTGACATCGAGACAGTTAATTAGGAATCTAGTTGGAGCTTGAAATCCTAAACCATGAAGGTTCCACCTTATCGCTGTGTATAGGAATTGTATACCTTGTCCTGTTAGACTTTCTAGATAGCCTAGATACAAGGTAGCACGATGGAGCACATACCCGGACGCCGAAAAGTCTATTCACATGTGTGTATGAGCCATAGTGGTATTTTCATAAATAACTCATTATGGTTGGCACATAGGACATATGGTACTCATATGAACTGAAATAATTCTAGAAGTTCATAGGCGAAATCGGATTGCGAATTCATCGAGTAAATCTCTCTCTCAGTTATACAGTTGGGCCTCCCTTATTACGGGAATCGACTCCTAGTTTTTAGGAGGGGGGCACCCACATGTATAGGGATAAAGATCCAGGGGTAGTCGTCCTCTTTCTCTTTCTTGATAGAGGTGGTCGACCCTTGGGTTGACCCAGTTAAACCCTAGGGAGGCCGACGCCTATATAAGGAAGGAGAGAGGGGAGGCCAACAACTTAGTGGTGCCCCTCCAAACCATAGTTGTCCCCTCTCTCCCTCTTTGTTGTTCCATCCAAGAAGAAGAATGGAAGAGAAGGAAGGAAAGGGAAGGAAAAATGAGAAGAGAAAGAGAAGGATTCTGGCGCAGGGTGACTTCGTCTTTGATGTAGCCACATCAAGCTACATATGTTATTTTATCTTTATTTTTATGTTCTAGTTGGTAGTATTTTGTCTTTTGGGTTTCATCGCCTGTCTCTGGACGAAGATCAGACATCTGGATTGCTCTCTACGACTTTTTGGCCTATGGGGGCAGGGTTTTATCGCACCCACATATTTCATGTTTTGGCCACTTATAATCTTAAGTTAATGAATAATAAATGTGCTATACAAGAGGACGGAAGGCGTCGGATGTTGCATCTGATTGTGTGAAGACAAGCAAGCCACTAGCCAAGCTTTAAAGCCGATTAAATCCATTTAGGAGTGCCCTTAGCCATCCTTACATTAAATAGGAATTTCAACTTTAAGTTGGGGGTGCTCTTAGCACGTCAAAATAGGCAACGAAAACTTTCCCGTGAATAGATACCCGCACGGGTATCGGAAGTTGTAAGCCCCCCCTCAGCGCGATCCTCCCTTTCCCTACTTCTTTTAGCACGAAAACTAAAGTCGCCTCTCCCCTTCTCTTGTGTCCCCTTCTTGTTTCCTTATGAGGCCTTGTGGGGTTTATAAAAGAAGATGAAACCCTTGTTTTGAAAAAGAATGAAGAAAAAAAAAATCCAAAAAGGCTGTTGCTTTGATCGAGAGATCTTGAAGGTGTGCCATTCATTCGCCATCGTCTTCTCTGTGGAGTTCTTCCAGCTTCTATCGACCTTCCTCATCGCCATCTACATCCCCACCGTTCATCTCCATCAACATAGCCATCCGCATAGAGATCTTGAATCACACGAGTATTATCTTTCCTCGTTATTTGGTAATTAGCATATGTTCATTGATTTCATAGGCTTTTGATCACATACCGCCGTAGATCCGTAGTTTCTATCATAAACCATAATCATTATTTTGGCTTGGCTTGCTTGGTACATCGTTAACTCGTCATCCGAACCTTTTATTAGTCCTTTGCATGAGTACTTAGTTGCTGAAATTACTATTTGCAAAACTTTTCGAGATCTAATTTAATCATAGTATCTTATTTTCTTTATTTGCCATCGTTTATACATGCTAACATGATCAGGGCGGCTATTTCTTTATGAAAAATCTGATCGTGGATAATTAGTACGTGCTTGTTAAACTTTGCTTTTAGTTACCTGATTTAATTCATAACTTGTTCTAAAATTAACTAGCTTACGTGTATTGCAACCGGATTTGCATCAGTCTTCCTCGTTGCATCCTCACGATGGTGGGCTTGTTGGCTTTGTACCTAGTGGTGAGTCATCGGGGATTTCTCCCTTCGTGAAAGACTTGGTGCCATTCGATAGTCTTTCTCGTTTGCCTTACGTGGAGATCTTCATCATCTCCATCGCATCATCGGGTGTCTTCATCAACAACTCAAGACGTACTAGTTCTTTTTGGATAAAAGATCTGGTGAAGGTATGTCTTTCGAACACCATTTCTAGTAGATTTTGCTTGTTAATCTTCATAGATCATATGTTGATCTTAGATCATAGATTTGCACAAGCATATTCATAAATCGTAGATTGGCGTTAAAGGTTAGAGCTCTTGCGTGTGAGCAAGTTGTGTTTGCTTTAAAATCTATATGGGAACATGTGCTAGCTTCCGTTGCACTAGCTCCATGATTTCCAATAAGGTAGCCATTTACAGACGCCCTACTCCCAAGGCGATTGGTTCTGTTGAGCTGCTCCATGATTTCCTGCAACACGGTATCCATTGACGGATCCCCCACCCTCGAGGCTATTGATTCCGGAGAGAGAGAGAGAGAGAGAGAGAGAGAGAGAGAGAGAGAGAGAGAGAGAGAGAGAGAGAGAGAGAGAGAGAGAGAGGTTGCTGCAACTCCGTTTCCCGTGGTTGCCACATGGCATATCAAGAAGGTTAAGAGAGAAGGGTTCTCTGCCCAGCGGGGGGTGCCACGTTAGGGACCCCCAGCTTATATTATAGTGTAGACTAGCGCGACGATGCGCGGGCTCCATTAAGCTTGTGTGGAATAACAACGGCTTAAAATGAATTTACCGTATTGAATAATGACTTAAAGGCATCCCGTATTAGACAATTCCACATCTTGAATGTATAAACGAACAAAATCATGCATACAACTCAACAATCCTCAATGAAAATGATGAACGGATTGAAGTTGTCTTCATTAATTGCTCTTTGATTTCACATTACACTAATGACAGTTTTTCTTTGGTGTCTTCTTCACACACGACCATTCGAGTGTTAATAAAATATGGAATGTTTTCAAACAACATCATCATCGTCCATTGAAACATGATATGTGAGAATATTTAAATAATGTATTAATAAAGGTGCCACATATCAGAACATAGGTTGGAGGCTTCCATTAGATATCATCTACACCCTATCTTGGAGATTTTTTTGTTCGACTCTCAGTATGAACACTGTGGAGTGAACTTTCCCTCAAGACCGTTGTCCGCGTGCAAAACCTGATCGTTGATGTCTTGTTAGCGGGATTACGGAATTAATAAATAGCAGCGGCTGCCTCTCTCAGTTTCGATCTATGGACCTCTTCGACCAAGGTTGCGGAACCTTCTGTCACTCAAGCTCTCCCTACTTGTCTCTCTCTCCTGGGGAACCTCCTGGTCGAAATCTCACCGGGCTTTGGCTTTGTGTGGTGAACAATTTCTGAGGATCCATCCCTCTATTAATAGAGGGTGTGTTAATCAAGGAGAGAATTTCTCTTGGTATCCCTAGCCAACCAATAACCAAAACTGTCCCTCACTCTTTTGGGCACCATGCATGCACGTACTTCACCCATATATGGGGGTCATGGCTTCCTCCAATGGAGGCTCACGGCTTCCTCCAATGGAGGCTCACGGCTCTCATGTAACCTTTTCATGAAGGCACATGTGGACTCTCACTCGGGTCTTCTTTTTTTCTTTTTTGTGGTGAAAACCAATACACTACATGGGCCTGGAGGAAAAAATAAAAATTATTTTTTCCCGTCTCTCTCTTCGTAACAATTTTTTTTTTTTCTGATCTCGCGAGCCCGCAGCACCGCCGGTCTCGCCCTCGCGCTCGCCGGCCACGTCGAGGCCTACTCCCTGCAGTAGCAGCCCGCCGTCGAGCTCCCCTTGCGTTGCTGCCGAGCCACCGTCGTTGCAGCCGTCCGGTCCCGGCCTTGCGCCCTCCGCCTTCTCTCTGGCGCAGCAACCGTGGCACGGGGGGGCCAGATCCGGCCCGGCCCGGCCCGGCCGACCTCCTCCCTAGTCGGATCCTTCTGGCGGACGGCGACGACTGGATGATACCCACGAGGAAGTCGGCGATCCCACTGCAGATGGCGCTGTAGACGTCGAAGATCTCGATGACGACGCACTCCATGGCCTCGAGGACCAGGCCCACCCCCATCTCGTCCGCGTACGGCCTTCTCCGCATCAGGAGATCGAGGAGCTCCTGCATCCTCTCTACTCTCTCCAGCTCGTCCTCCCCGCCATCGGAGCCGAGGAAGGCGGAGCACCGATCGAGCTCACCGTGGACGCCACCAGCGAGTTGCCCATCCTCCGCCCGGCCTGGCCGGACTAGTTCAGGACCCGGTTGAGGCGGACCTTGAGGGAATCGCCGGGCTCGGCAGCCTTCAGGCCGGCGACCAATCCCCTGGCGGCTCCGAAGGAGGCGCCGGAGAGATAGCCGACGCCGGCATAGAATCCCAGGTTATGGCCCCAGGAGCGGCTCTTGACGGTGGCCTCCTCGTGGAAGAGGAACTCAGGGGAGGTGGGGAGGTCGTAGATGAGCTGGTGGATGGGCTTGGCGTGCGGACTCTGGAGGGCCTCGTAGGGGTTGAAGAGGCGGTGGCTCCGCCGCCGCTCATTGCCAGCTGACGCGTCGGAGAGGTATTCCATCTCTGATTAGGGTTTTGTCAGGGGTTTTCCTCCCATCGGGGACCGTCTCCGACTCTCTCGCTCTCTCCCGGACTTCTCTCTCTCCGATCTGACCCCCCTCCTTTCTCTCCTTCATTCTCTCTCTCTCTTTCCTTATCTCCTCTCTCTCTCTCTCTCCCAAAATCCGATCCCCTTTTAAACTATCATAGCCTACCTTTTTTTTTATTCTCCTTCTCTCTCTATATGGTTTGATCACAGCCATCCCTCTTTTTCCCCTTTTTTCCTTCTCTCTCTTTATAAGTGATCACAGCCATCCGATTTGCATCGGATGGCTGTGCTTTACGCTTCACCTATGCTTTACACCCGATCCGATCACGGCCTAAAAACCTGTGAATTTGCGTCCATGACTGCACTGTGCCCTACACCCGATCACAGCCGTTCATGTCTATTTTCTCTCGGATCCCTTTTGAGTTTGAGCCTGACTCTGTGATGTGCCCTACACCCGATCCGACCTAGCATAGCCCTTGGACCCGATCCGGCCCTCGTGCACTTTGACCCGTTGCGCTCTCTCTCTCGCCACCCGATCCGGCCCTTCCGTACCTGGTCGGCTCTTCGCATTTTCGCCTTGCGCTCTGATCTGTTGCGCTCTCTCTGCGGCCCTACGCTCGAGCTACCGCTCCTCCTTTGGCTCCAGCTCGCGCCCATCAGTCTTGCTGCCTGCCGGAGCCCTAAGCCGTTTGATCCGGCTGCCTTGGCGTCTCGCGCCCGCCGTCCTTTGCACCTTGAGCTTTGTCAGCCCGCCTTGCACCCTATGCCCTTGCGCTTTGTCGATTCGCCTGTCCCATCGCCTCGCTTTGTGCCCTTGCGCCTTGGTATTTTTGCGCTCTGCGCCCTACCGATCCGCCTTGCACCTTTTAGATCCTCTCTAGTTCCGGTCACACTTATTTTGTGCCGGCTTTTGGATCCTTCTTGTTCCGGTCACACTTGTCTTGTGCCAGCTTTTAGATCCTCTCTAGTTCCGGTCACACTTGTTTTGTACCGACTTTTGGATCCTTTCTAGTTCCGGTCACACTTGTCTTGTGCCGGCTTTTAGATCCTCTCTATTTCCGATCACACTTGTTTTGTACCGGCTTTTTGGATCTTTTTCTCGTTCCGGTCACACTTGTCTTGTGACGGCTTTTAGATCCTCTCTAGTTCCGATCACACTAGTTTTGTGCCGGCTTTTGGATCTTTTTCTCGTTCCGGTCACACTTGTCTTGTGCCAGCTTTTAGATCCTCTCTAGTTCCGGTCACACTTGTTTTGTGCCGGCTTTTGGATCTTTTTCTCGTTCCGGTCACACTTGTCTTGTGCGGCTTTTGGATCCTTTCTTGTTCCGATCACACTTGTCTTGTGCCGGCTTTTGGATCCATTCTCGTTCCGGTCATTCTTGCGTCGGCTTTCGGATCATCTTCCTTTCCTTGGTCTTGTGACCCTATCAGAGCTACGACTCTTCATCTTCTCCTTCTTCTTTGTCTGTGATGATTGAGATCTTCTAAGAGGTGTCAAGTACTTGCTTCGGCAGGGTGCTTGCCTCTTATGAGGTCTCACGCATTCACATCTTTTCTTAGCCGCTCTCTCTCCTTTCGACCTCCGTTATTGCCGGCTTCCATCACCGTCGGCTTCCTTCGCTCCGATCCTTAGTGATCATTTTTCAATTCCCCCGGTTGACCTGCTTACAGGTTGGCCGGGTTCCCCCGGTTGTCCTGCTTGTAAGTCAATCGGGTTTCCAGGACGACTTGCTTGCAGGTCGCCCTGGCACTATCTTTACTTTTTAGCATAAAAAAAAGGGTTATTTGATGTATTTTTTTTTTCTTTCTTTCTCCTTCCTTTTATTAAGCAAACTGATGTCGGTTTATACCTTACATTAGTTTGACGGGGGGTATTAGATATAGTGTGTTAGTATTCTATTAGTCCCACCTCGGTTGTGGTAACATAATGGTGTGCGTACTCTCTCTATATAAAGAGAGGTAGTCTTATGTAACGCAAGTGAGATTAATAAGATAATACAAGGAGTTTTTCTCCCCAATCCTACTCTCTCTCCCCCTCTCTTCGTAACAGGGACTAACATCCCGAAACGCGATAGCACAAAGCGAAGCCCAAAAGTCTTCAATCCAAACCGTACCACTTCCCCGCTGGATGGCCATCCCCGCAAGCCAATCGGCAACACTGTTTTCTTCTCTGTAAATGTGGAAGACTCGTCGATCGAACAGATACACAAGCCTCCGACAATCCTCGATAAAGGGGGTGTCCGAACGGTCAGAAACCAATCTATGAAGAGTCACTAAAGAATCACCTTCCATCTAAAGTTGGGATAGGGGCCAGCATGCAGCTATCGCACGTAAACCCGTCCACAAGCCTCGAAGTTCTGTATCGAATGCCGAAGAGCATGAAAAAACATGCTATGAAATCCGTTCAATTACCTTAGCCATTTCCCCAATAGAAATCAGGGTCGGTTTAAATTGAGCGCAAACTCGTGTGCTATAAATGAAAATGGAATCGATCGAGGTCGATGGAAGGACCTTTAAGGGCTCTACATAATCGTCTTAGGTGACTCCTATCATCAAAGCAAAACACTGCCGGATGAACCAGCTAGTCGCTTACGATCCCACTAAACAAGAACGATCGAACACGCATAGTTTCATAGAAATTACAGCCATGCATGACTTCCCTTCAATGCTAAGTGACCAAACTTACAAGTCAACTCAAGTGTGACATCCCTCTCCATGGAGCGGTGGATCATCTTGGTGAACCCATACCCCCACAAACCTAATGCCGGCTGATGAAAGTATCGAGATACTTTTGTCACCGGTGGTAAATGAAAGCCAACGAACACCTAAATTATTCGGTGCCCTAAGGCTTGCACGAATTCTTCACGAATTATGCAAATTATTCACAAAATTGACTGTTTATATGATATTTGTTTTATCGTGTGTGTGTGTGTGTGTGTATATATATATATATATATATATATATATATATATATATATATATATATATATATATATATATATATATATATATATATATATATATATATATATATATATATATATATATATATATATATATATATAGGGGAGGGATACTCTCACTCATGAGATCTTACTCATGAGATCTTACTAATGATCCCAGCCATCTATTGCGATCTTGATGGCTGGGATCAAATCTCTCCCTCTCTCTCAATCTCTCTTTCTCGGTCAAACAACCCCCACCCCCCCCGACCCCCCATCCCCCCACCTCCCCCGATCCCCCATCCCCCCCGACTCCGGCAGCCCCTTCCGGCGACCCCCCCCCCCCCCCCCGACTCCGGCAGCCCCTTCCGGCGACCCCCCCGACTCCAGCAGCCCCTTCCGCCGGCCCGCTTGCCCGCGCCCCTTCCGCCACCCCTCTGGCTCCGGTGTAGCACCCCGACCATCTCCGGAGCAGCACCTCGACCAGCCCTCCCCTCCGGCGCAGCACCCCGACCGGCCCTCCCCTCCGGCGCAGCACCCCGACGGGGAATCGCACTCGTCGGAGCCGGAGGGGAAGGTCTGGTGCGATCGGCACCGGAGCCGGAGGGGGTCGGGATCGGCACGATTGGCGCCAGAGCTCCGATCGGGGTCGGGAGAGGGGGGGTCGGGACTGCCAGGGTGTCGCGCCGGAGCCGGAGCCGGAGCCAGAGCCGGGGGGGGGGGGGGTCGGGGGGCTGCTGTCACTGTTTGAGAGAGAGAGATAGAGAGAGAGGGAGGGATAATCTCGTCCCTCCATCATTTCGGAACGGACGGCCCGGATCATAGGTAACTCTATGAGTAAGAGTCCATGAGTAAGAGTATCCCTCCCCATATATATATATATATATATATATATATATATATATATATATATATATATATATATATATATATATATATATATATATATATATATATATATATATATATATATATATATATATATATATATATATATATATATATATATATATATATATATATATATAGAGAGAGAGAGAGAGAGAGAGAGAGAGAGAGAAAGAGAGAGAGAGAGAGAGAGAGAGAGAGAGAGAGAGAGAGAGAATACGGGGTATGAGCTGACAGCCCATTTTCTCATTTGGGATGTCAGCTAACAGCCCTCTGATCCCCATCACGAACCATCCGTTTTTATTAAAAAAAAAATATTTTTTTTTACAGTTGTAACCCCTCCCTCCCTCCCTCCCCCCCCCCCCCTCTCTCTCTCTCTCTCTCTCTCTCTCGATCTCGAGCAACAGCCCGACGGCTCTACGGCTCCCCCCTCCGACTCCGGCTCCCCCTCCGGCACCCCCACCTCCGTCTCCTGCTCCGGCTCCGGCGCCGATCCACCTCCGGCGACAGGGTGACAGGATGGCTGTCGGAGGTCGGGGGGTGGCCGGCGGCGGTCGGGGGTCGCCGGAGGGGGGACGCCGTGCTGGAGATCGGACGTGGGGGTGCCGGAGGGGGAGCCGGAGAGCCGTCGGACTATTGCTCGAGAGAGAGAGAGAGAGAGAGAGAGAGAGAGAGGTTACAGCTGTAAAAAAAATGTTTTTTTAATAAAAACGGACGGTTCATGATGGGGATCAGAGGGCTGTTAGCTGACAGCCCAAATGAGAAAATGGGCTGTCAGCTCATACCCCGTATTCTCTCTCTCTCTCTCTCTCTATATATATATATATATATATATATATATATATATATATATATATATATATATATATATATATATATATATATATATATATATATATATATATATATATATATATATATATATATATATATATATATATATATATAGTGTCAGGCTCGGATGACCCAGCAAATTTTGACCCATTAATAACCCAGCACCCTTTGAGGCACTTAGAAGTTATAGAATGGGCTGATTTTTTGTAGGAATGTTGTCTATGGTATGTTGATCATCCTCACAAAAAATCAGCCCATTCTAAAACCTCTAGGTGCATCAAATGCGCACTTTAAATCAACGGTTTTTTACTATCAATTTTAATCGTTGATTTGAAGAGCACCCTTTGATGCACCTAGAGGTTTTAGAATGGGCTGATTTTTTGTGAGGATGATCAACATATTATAGACAACATGTCTACAAAAAATCAGCCCATTCTAAAACCTTTAGGTGCCTCAAAGGGTGCTGGGTTATTAATGGGTCAAAATTTTGATGGGTCATCTGATCCTGACCCATATATATATAGGGGAGGGATACTCTTACTCATGGCCTCTTACTCATATAGTTACCTATGATCTGGGCCGTCCATTAGATCTCGACGTACGGTTCGAATTAGATAGGGAGTTAAAACAATGGTGTCCGCATTAAATGCGGGTTTTTAATACGGGCTTTTAATATGGACACCATTGCTTTAACTCCCCGTCTATACCGAATCATACGTCGGGATCTAATTAACGGCCCGGATCATAAGTAACTATATGAGTAAGAGGTCATGAGTAAGAGTATCCCTCCCCATATATATATATATATATATATATATATATATATATATATATATATATATATATATATATATATATATATATATATATATATATATATATATATATAAAGAGAGAGAGAGAGAAAGAGAGGGCTGTTACAGTTAGCTGTGGGCTGCCGGGGGGGAAAGTGAGCTGCGAGTATTTTGACCCCCCAAGAAGTTATGGAATTTGATGAAATTTGGTGAGGTTGTTGCCTAGTATAAGATGATCATCCTCACCAATTTTTATCAAATTCCAAAACTTCTAGGGGGGTCAAATAATCGAAGCAATTTTTGCCCCCCTAGGAGTTTTAGAATTTGATAAAATTTGGTGAGGGTGTTGTCTAGGGTAAGATGATCATCCTTATCAAATTCCAAAACTTCTAGGAGGGTCAAATGGTCGAAACAAAATCTGTCGTCCAGAGTCACCATTAAAATCTGCAGATTTTGCTTCGACCATTTGACCCCCTAGAAGTTTTGGAATTTGATAAAAATTGGTAAGGATGATCATCTTACCCTGGACAACACCCTCACCAAATTTTATCAAATTCCAAAACTTCTAAAGGGGTCAAAATACCCTCATCTCATTTTCTCTTACCGCAGCTCATAGTAACAACTCTCTCTCTCTCTCTCTTTATATATATATATATATATATATATATATGTTTTGATATCCATTTATGCAGAATAGCTACTATAATATAAGATTTTTTATGATTTATATTTCGAAACTTTTGTTGAACTCTTCCCGAACTTTTCAGACTGTTCCCAAACTCCTAATTTTGCTCCCTCATCAAATTATCCCCGAACAACAACTTTGTTACTATGGTTACACTTACCACACCACCAATCCAGTGGTCGATACAAACCACCTAAATGTGTTTAATGTGCTGCAATTGGAATTATCAACGGCACGAGACTGTCCTGTTATCGACAAAATGACAAAATAAATAGCACCCAAAGACACTTGAAATAATGAAAAGATCAAAATTTTATTAATGTCAAAATAAATAGCCTGACCCATTCTCACATGAACTGAACTTACTAACTTGATTCAAGGCCAGGGCTAAAAAAGCTCTTTATCAAACCTCAAGGTTTAAGATGAAAGGAAAAAAAAACGAATTCACACTTGGCCTTTCCTCGGGCTCGTCTCGCATCAGTTTCTTGATTCCACATTGGAAAACCTCTTCCCCAACTTGAACGCTGAAAACTGACGAGCAGCTTGGCTTTCAGTGATCGCATGACTGCGGCTTCTGTCCTCGTTCCTCAAGTTCTCGTCGGAACACGTAGATGACTGCCGCAGGATCTTGAAGAGCGAGGAACCTGAACCCGAGACCATCTCATCCTTTGTTTTGGACGCAGTTGTCTTGAACTGCGCATTGATACCCGACTTGGTGGGTGCAGTCTTTGAAGGCTGGTTTTCTTTACCACCCTGCTGATTATAAACAAAGAAAATGGGAACGTTTATGATATGTGAATATCCCATAGAGAAGAGGGTTAGATGTTAATATGTGTTGCCAGTGCATAGGAGTGTATTAACAGACAAGTATAATAAACTGTCGACATGTTTCTTACCAACATACTATTAACTAGGTGATACTTTCGTATAAAGTTCATAAGATATTTAGCATTATTTATTCATAAAGTGACAATTGACCTACAAAACAAACATCTTATAGACATAGTCCGTTCTTTTGGCGAGACATAAACGGGATGGGAAATTCGTTTGCTTGAGACATTCATGAGCAAGGACAATGATGTCTCAAGAAATTAAATGCCCCACGCTTTTTTTTTTTTTTTTCTGTTGGGCAAATCAGGATATCTGGTGAATTGAACAGATCTCACAGGAAAATAATGTCTAGCCCGTTAATGCAGACGAGCTCTACTTGCAGATTTTCACAGCTGATGGCGTATTTTGATTACCTACGGAGATCCAGGAAGCCGATCGCCAATCCGTCTGCATCATTGGAGAGCTATTTCGATTACCTATGACTTTGGTTTTTGCTTTCTGTCGATCCGACTGACGAATCTTGAGTTATTTATGTTTTTATTTCTGGTTTGGGTAGGTGCGAGTCATGTTCGCATCCGGTTCGAGCCACAGATGCCGAACTGACTCATTTCTATGTTTGGGTTTTAACCGTAGGATCTTAAGTCGATATTAGATCTCAATGGATGAGATTCAAAGGGAGTCAAGAAACCCTAAAACCCTAGCCGAACCCCCCCCCTCACCCGTCCGTCTCTCTTCCCGTGGCAAGACCGTCGCGGACACATCTCGGGAAGCGTGCCCGCGTCCCCTTCTCCCTCTTTTCCCGTGCGGATGCATCTCTCTTTCTTTCCTTTTTCGTTGTTGTTTCCCTCTCTATAAAGCCTACAAACCCTAAATGAAGGAGGACGATTGATGACGAATTGAAACCCTAGAACGGAGAAGCGGGATCGCTTGTTCGACGCCTTATCCAAAGAATCCTCTGGCTTCTAGTCTTCTTCTTCCCTCCGCAAGCTTCTTCCTCGTCGCCACGCCCTCGTCTACGACTTCGTGGAAGATCGACGCGGAGATCACCCATCCTCCAAGATCAAATCATCTCGGCTTCTTCATCCTTTTCTTCCGAACCACGCCTCCTCTTCCGTCCCTTTCATCTACAACAACGAAGCCTTTGATCGCGACCAACATTGACCAAAGCACGGTTTGAATCGTCTCTCGATATTTTCATGTGATGAACATCCTTTCAATCCGGCCTATTGCTGATTTTAATTAGGGTTTCAAAATACTTGGCTTCTGAAGAATCTCATCCATTAAGTTTACTATCACATAGACCTGTGTTTGTTCTTTGAGACTTTGGCTTTAATATTTGAGATCGTGTGGCACTTTTGTTTATTAAATCGGGAATTAATCATTCTCATGTTAGTTTTATTGCTTCGTTAAATTAAATTTGTTCGGGCATGATTGGATGATGATTAGGGTTCTTAGTCTTTGCTGAAATTTGACTAAAAACGTGCAGAAATCTATCTTTAATCGTTTAAAATTCAGCACTTGAGTTCTTTTAAGCATCTGCATGCATCAAGTTGGTATCAGAGCGCACTAGTCGTCGCGTTCTTACGCAACGGCCGGTCCTCTTGCATCATTCGCATCATTGTGTGCTTGCTGAAAAAAAAAATTTATTTCCTCTTTTCATTTTAGTTTCGTGTCTTTGCATTAATTAGCAAACTAACATCCCGCGTGTTCGCATCCATATTAGGATCATCTTCTTTCTCTCTGTGCTGAGTTGATAGCATCTTCTAGAGAATCTCCAATGGCTGAACCACCAAGACAACCTTCCCCACCCCGCACTTGGCAAGATGCCTTCAAAAGGCAACAAGCAAACATGGATAGGCTTCAGACCCAGATCGAAGCCTTGACCATGGCCTTCACCACTTCCCAAAATCCACCTCAACCCCATCGAGAGCACAGGACTAGAGCCTCTTCAGAGCGTAGTGAGTTAGATCTTGAGTCAAGAGGTGATAGTGTCAGTTCATCTGACGGGTCTGATAGGCGCAATAGGAAAACTCATAAGAGAACGAAATCCTATTGGGGTTGGGATTAGAGTATCAAAATAGAAATTCCTGAGTTTGAAGGTAGGATGGATCCTGAAGTGTTCTTAGATTGGGCAGAGAAAATCGATCAGTATTTTGAGTGGAAAAAAATCCCCCTAGACAAACATGTCAAATTTGTTAGTCTCAAATTGAAAGGTCATGCACTGATCTGGTGGAGACAGTTGCAGACCACGAGAGTTAGAAAGGGGAAATGCAAGATTTCCACTTGGACACACATGATGGGAAAAATCAGTGTTCTAAAAAGCGGTCTAGGCGGCCCCCCACCGCCTCGCCTAGGCCCTAGGTGCTCCAGAAAAGCGGCCAAGCTCCCAGGCGGAGCTAGGCGGTCGCCTAGGCGGTCTAGGCGGGGCAAGGCGGCCGCCTAGGCGGTCTGAGGCTGGCCAGGCGGGCTGAGGCTGACCAGGCGGACCAGGCGGGCTGAGGCTGGCCAGGCGGACCATGTTTGCTTTTGTTCTTGTTAATCACTCAATCTTGAATTATGGTTATATACTTGTTCTTTAAAATAATGGTTTGGGATAATCTTGAACTTATATTAATCTTTAAACACACACACATATATATATATATAATAATATCAAAATAATAATTAAAATAATTTTAAAAAAGGCAAAACGCCTAGGCGCCGCCTAGGCGCTAGGCGGCCCCCCACCGCCCGACTAGCGCCTAGCGCTTTTTAGAACCTTGGGAAAAATGCAACAGAAGTTCCTCCCTTCTGATTTCAAACAGAGTGTATTCCAAAAATTCCAAAACTTCCAACAAGAGCATAAGTCGGTGGACGATTACACCGAGTTCTATAAGCTCCAGACTCGCAATGATCTGCATGAAGATAAAGAGCAGAGTGTCGCTAGGTACGTCAATGGTCTTAAGCCCTCAATTCAAGAGGTGGTGTCCCTTCATGACTTGTATCAGGTCAGTGATGCACACCGTCGGGCTAAGAAAGTTGAGTCTCACTACTCCCGATCTGCATCCCGACGATATGACAACACTAGGGCACCATATGGATCTGTTAGTAGATTAATCCCTGGACCTTCCCTAGTAGCTGGTACAGTTCCTACACCCACTAAGAAGGGTAAAGGAGTCTTAGGAACCAACCCAAGCACGATGAAGTGTTTCAAGTGCAACCGGCCGGGTCACAAGTCAACCGATTGTCCTCGACGTCAATTCAATCCACAGACAAATCTCGCGGATAATGAAGAGGACAGTCATGAGTCTGAGGGCGAAACCTTTAATGAGTTGGTCTTGGAGGGGGATGACGGGACTGCCCCACTATTAGTTATTCACCAGTCTCCATCACCACAGGCACCTAAAGCGTTACTACCCCACGAGCTCTGTGGAGGACCCCCAAAGCCACATTGCAAGAACCAGAGATTCGAGATGTTCCGAACAGTCTGCACTGTTAATGGCATAGACCTTTGTGTCTTGATAGATGGAGGTTGCACCACCAACTTAATCAGTGAAAGGATAGTCAGGAGCAAGAAGTGAAAAGTCAAACCATTGGCTCACCCTTACAAAACATCTTGGCTAGACAACACCACGAGCGAACTAGTGACTCATTGTTGTTTGGCTAAGTTGTCAATTGGGCTGCAGTATCGAGATGAGGTTTGGTGTGATGTCCTTCCCTTGGAAGTAGCTGATATTATCCTTGGGCGTCCATGGCAGTTCGACCAAGATGCACTATATCACGGAAAAGCCAACACCTATACTTTCCTTAAGGACGGCATCAACGTCACCTTATGGCCCACGTGTTTTAAGAGACACCGATCCCATGAACCTAAAACTCTTCTGAGTCAGAGTCATCCCATACCACCATTTGCAGATAATTTAGTAGGGTGTTCTTCTGCTTCACTAATAGTTGAGAAGGGGTTGACCAACATCTTGCATTCCATCGTATGCACATCGCATTTAGATTCTGTAGGCATCAATTGCACTCGCATTCATGATTTGCCTGACATCTTTACATTAACAGTCCATTCATGTGTGCATCCATATTATCGATCAAGTGTTGAATTGAGCATTAAAGAAGATTTTGCTATGTTTGTTCACTTTTCAATGCTGGGTACTTATGAGTCATGCTTTCAAATTTCAAAAAGCCCATCATTTTTACATTTTCGAAGTCATAACAAGTGGCTTGATGAGTTATTTAATTTCTTATTTTATTCACGGCATCCAGACAATGATTGCATGACATATCTTCTTAGTCTAGAATCCACTTGTTTTGCCACGTGCGCAGGCCACTTTGAGCAACACATATTGCACCCGCAACCCATGGCCTCTCCAAGAAACCATAGCTTAGTGCGCAAGCCAATGACCCACAACATATTATGCTTCCGCACCCTTTTCTTTCATGTCTTTTGATTTCGTGTCAACCTATATTTTTATTATCACATGAAATTATGTGGATATCTTGACGATCTTTCCGTGCCGAGGAGGATATTGGTTTTGGCTTTCAGGTCTTCACTTGACGTTGATGGGCAGGGAATGCCAGATGAAGTCGTTGAGTACTTGAGGCTGATTACTTGGCCACAGGACCCGGGAGAGCAGTTGGAGCAAATGCAGAGGTTGCGACTACTTCCAGGAGAGCATCCACCGGATCCATGACCTTATTCGACAAGAGTCGAGTTCTTTTGAGTCCGAGGGACTTGATGCAGGCGAGCCCTACTTGCAGATTTTCATAGCTGATGGCATATTTTGATTTCCTACAGAGATCCAGGAAGCCGATCGTCAATCCGTCTGCATCATTGGAGAGCTATTTCGATTACCTATGACTTTGGTTTTTACTTTCTATCGATCCGACTGACGGATCTTGAGTTATTTATGTTTTTATTTCTGGTTTGGGTAGGTGCGAGCCATGTTCGCAACCGGTTCGAGCCACAGATGCCGAACTGACTCATTTCTATGTTTGGGTTTTAACCGTAAGATCTTAAGTCGATATTAGATCTCAATGGATGAGATTCAAAGGGAGTCAAGAAACCCTAAAACCCTAGCCGAACCCCCTCTCACCCGTCTGTCTCTCTCTTCCCGCGGCAAGACCCGCGCGGACACGCCTCGGGAAGCGTGCTCGCGTCCCCTACTCCCTCTTTTCCCGTGCGGATGCGTCTCTCTTTTTTTCCTTTTTCGTTGTTGTTTCCCTCTCTATAAAGCCTAGAAACCCTAATTGAAGGAGGACGATTGATGATGAATTGAAACCCTAGAAAGCGGGATCGCTTGTTCGACGCCTTATCCGAAGAAATCCTCTGGCTTCTAGTTTCTTCTTCCCTCCGCAAGCTTCTTCCTTGTCGCCACGCTCTCGTCTACGACTTCGCCGAAGATCGACGCGGAGATCACCCATCCTCCAAGATCAAATCATCTCGGCTTCTTCATCCTTTTCTTCCGGACCACGCCTCCTCTTCCGCCCCTTTCATCTACAACAACGGAGCCTTTGATCGCGACCGGCATTGACCAAAGCATGGTTTGAATCGTCCCTCGATATTTTCATGTAACGAACATCCTTTCAATCTGGCCTATTGCTGATTTTAATTAGGGTTTCAAAATACTTGGCTTCTGAAGAATCTCATCCATTAGATTTACTATCGCATAGACCTGTGTTTGTTCTTTGAGACTTTGGCTTTAATATTTGAGATCGTGTGGCACTTCATTGCTGGAATTTGTTTACTAAATCTGGAATTAATCATTCTAATGTCAGTTTTATTGCTTCGTTAAATTAAATTTGTTCGGGCATGATTGAATGATGATTAGGGTTCTTAGTCTTTGTTGAAATTTGACTAAAGACGTGCAGAAATCTATTTTTAATCGTTTAAAATTTAGCACTTGAGTTCTTTTAAGCATCTGCATGCATCACCCGTGGTGGGCAATCAATGTCCGACCAATTTTGGTGGGGACTCTAATGTGCCACCAAACTAGGAAAAAAAAGAAATCTTGGAAATCCATTTACTTGGGATATTGGACAAGAAAACATGGCACAAAGTGAGATTACTCGGGTAAATCATTGGCCAACCTATTTTACTCGCCAAAAGAACATACCCAATAAATCATGTGGATCTTAACTAAAGGCACAACACTTGGCATAAGAGTCATGAATGCCTTCTTTTGTAACTTCGCAATCTCCTTTAAGCATTTACGTTCATCGAACAGTCCCCCAATCATATTGTGAGGTGTTAGGGTTTGGAATCGAATAAATTGTATTCCATGTAGAGGCAATGGCCTATATATACAAGTATTGGTATGAGTCCACCATATACAAAATAATCTATAAATGGCTTGCTATACACAAGCATCACTAATAACCCCCCGCGCACTATACACAAGCATCTCTAATCCCCCCCTTTCTCTCTCTCTCTCTCTCTCTTAAACTCACGAGGGATCAACCATTTGATAGTTTACCTAACCGATACTGGAAGCACACATACGTGTGAGTCTTCGTGAAAAGTCCGCAAGTTGTTCATAAGGAAAGGAGAAATTATCGGGATAGAAGTGACGAATGGACTGGCAGTCAATCTTTATGTACTTTGTCCTTTAATGGAAGACCATATTGTTGGTGATCAGAATAACATTTTGATTGTCACAGTAAAGTGTAGTAAGGGCAACAACTAGATAGGAGAGGAGATGGAAAAGCCACACGATCTTAGGTGGTAAGTCAGTACTTACTCCGTAGAAGTATGCTTCTGATCTAATCGGATAAGAGGTGTACGTCTACAGTTCTACTAAGTAAGCAAGTACCCTCTGGGAGACGAGTAGTGCACAAGCGGTCTCAAGGAGATGTTGATACTTTCTCTTAGAGACACCATACTGAACAAGCATGTCGAAACATGAGTGTTGAGGAAGGGTGTCATACGAGATAAAAACATCATAAAAATAAGATGAGAGATACTCACAAGTCACAAGAACCATCCGAGCATAACACATTCATGGGGAGATGAAACTTAGTCTATACTATATTACTATAATAAGTCGTTAACGAAGCAAACATTGCAGGCAAAGTCACCAATAGAAATTAAGGTGCATGACTACAAATGACCGAGTAAACTAAATCAAAAGGAGCCGAAGACTTGGTTTCACTAGAGAAAAAAGGGCAATCTGGTTGCTTTGATAATCTATAGCTCATACAGAGAGACAGAGGAAAAGGACCCCTGACCTACAACACCCAAACAACATAGGCTGAAGGCAAGATGAAGACACATGACCTAACCAATGATGGCACCGCTGCAAAAACCTATTAAAGTATGTTAATGTATAGAGATGAGTCGGGTTCTATGTACAGTCGGGTCAGATTGTAGATGTATAAAGCATTCATTCCATTCTCTCCAAACCCTAGCCACCATCATCTAACATGATATCAGAGCTCTCTAGGTTCTACCGTTCTAGGGCTCTCCCTCCGCGACGGCGATGACGATCTGCGACTTCTCCTCTGGCTCATCTCCGATCTCTCTCTCCTCTCCCTTACCTCGCAGCCCTCGCATTCCTGCAGCTCCGCCACCCCCTCCGCCCCTTCTCCTGCCCCCCTGTAGCCCCTGCCCTCCTCCGCCCCTTCCTGCAACCCTCTGCCCCCCTGCAGCCCCCCGCCACCCCCTTTGCCCCTTCTTGCAGTTCCCCCCACCCCCCGTCCATCCCTTCCCCTGCAGCCCCCCGCCCCCCCACCGCCCCTTCCTACAGCCCCCTGCCACCCTGTTGCCACCCCCCTACCCCTGCCCCCCTACAGCCACCACAACCCCCCTGCCTTCCCTTCACCACCCTCCTCTCCTTTCTCTTCCTCGCACCCACCGATAACCCCCTCAGCCCCTAATCCCTTTTCTACTCCTTCTCCGATCTCTCCCCTGATACGTCTTTATGACGTCTACTCCTGCGACTGCCGTCGTCGCAATCTCTCCGCCGCTGAAGGCAATCACCTTTCAGTTGACCTCGGCCATTAATTGGCCTGATTGGTCGCTCACTGCCGAGATCGCGCTCTCCAGTCGCGATATATGGGGTCACATCACCGGTGATGACCCACCTCCGGCTCCTCGGTCACTAGCGGTGCGTCGTCTGCCACTACAGCCATCACAGCCGCTGCCACAACCAGGCCATCCGGGCCTATCTCCTAGACTCTGTTGCTTGTCCTCTTCTTGCTCCCATTAGCCGCCTGCCTATAGCATGTGCGATGTGGGAGTCTTCGGAACCGATTTTTGCCGCGCGATAGTGCATGCTGACATCAGCTTATCTGTGGCTCTCAGTCAGCTCATCAGGGGGAGCGTACTATTCAGGATTTCTTGAGCCTGATGAGCGCCAACTAGCATGAGCTGGACTATCTGATCCCCGAGCGGTGTGCTTGCCCACGCTCTAGGGACTTCCAGCGCTACCTTGATGAGAGCCACCTCCACCAGTTTCTGGCTACACTTTGACCAGACTTCACTCTTATTGTTGCTCAGCTTTTGCATCGTGAGCCTCTCCCTCGGCTACAGGATGCCTTGCTGGCTTTGGTCGACAAGGAGACCCGTCTTTAGACTCAGGGTACTCGTCCTCCTCCACCTGCTCCAGACCATGATAGCGTCCTGGCCGCCAGCTTCCCCAATGGGCTTGTTATCTGCCACTACTGCAAGGAGCCCGGCCACATGAAGCATGATTGTCCCACACGTCCCCCTCGCAACCCCCCTGGGGTCCGGACGAGAGGGAACCACACTGGGCTCCTGGGATGATCGACGCGGCGATCGAGGTGAACAGAGCCGTGGACGTGGTCAGTCCTCCTTCCGCCACTTTGATGGTACTATTGCTGCTGTAGAGACTCCGACATCTCCCGCTACTACAACTGTGCCTTCTCCGACTGAGCTGGACCGTCTCCAGCGCCTCGAGGAGTTCCTCCTTCGCCACCTAGCCTCCACCGACTCTCCGACTGTTCACAGCTTGTCTGTCACCTCTGGTACTACTGCTCCATGGATTTTCGATTCGGGTGCCTCTTGTCACCTCACCTGTGACTCTACTGTGCTCACTAACTGTTCTCCTACTCCCACCCACCTGGAGGTCTGCACTATGGATGAGACTTTCCTCTATATTCCGCAGTGTGGATCCATCACTACTACCTCTGATCCTTCTGATTGCTTGACCCTACCCTATGTTCATCATGCCCCCCGTCTTAATATTAATCTGATTTCTATCAGTTCTCTTTGCGACTCTGGACTGACTGTTACCATCACCTCTTCTGTTTGTGTTGTGTAGGATTCGCGGACGGGTCAGAGGATTGGGCTAGGCTACAGAGCAGGTGGACTTTACTAGCTGGACTATCTCCATGTTTCTACTGTTCCTGTTACGTCTGTCATGTCTTTTACTTCTGATGCCGACCTGTGGCACAGAAGGTTAGGTCATTTATCCAGTGATCGACTCAAAAACCTTTTCTGTTCGGGCGCTTTGGGTCGTGTCCTCCCCTCTCTCTATCTATACGGGTTGTAGATTGGCAAAGCATCTAGCTCTTCCCTTTGTCTGCTAGTGCTTCCCTATCTGTCTTATACACCATACTCCCTTGTTAATAATAATTAATGTGCTACTCATATAATGACAAGTCATTTATCACAAGTGGATGACCCGTCGAGATCATTTGCCAACCTGATTGCCACTCCTATCCGCTTTTTTTTTTAATTGCAAATCAACTTCCCAACCCATGTCAAGCTTGCCAGCCATTCATTATTGTCGAGCAAACTTCAGATTTATAATATGCCTTACTAGTAAAGAAGGGAAGACCAGGAAGGGATGACATAGATCGGTGTATATAAGATTCTATGGTCATCTACATCATGCATAAGATTCACATTATAGCCATGATTGTGTGATGCAGCCTTCCAACAACTTAGTTTTTATATCACAACATATACTTATGCTCAGGTCATTTCTTGACAAAATCCTATGAACTTATGTTTTCATATGCTTAGTAAAATGAGTTACCAATTAATTTACCCCTTTGAATTTGCAAACTCATAGTTAACCAAATGTGATGCAGCATAATCAGCACCATCAGATCATCGCCGCATCTTCAGTTCGTCATCAGAGACCTTTTATTTCAGTAGTTTTATTTTATGCTTGGAGGACATTATCCATATGGGAACTTGTAGCCGTTTATTTCAGTTTTTGGCCATTTTTTATGTTTTTGGCCTAATTTCTGCACTTAGTATTAGTTATGTTCTTGCCCAATTCATGGGGGATGTCCATGATCTCATCCGAGGACTTTTTGGATTGAATCCGGGTCTTCTCGGGTGAGTTTTCTTATTTTATTAATAAAATCTGGGTGCGTGTGTTTGCGGGATACCGACGGTTAGATAGCAAAATAACTTAAATTTGATGACGTAACATCAATTGGGCTTCAATTAGGGTTATGTGGGCTTATCTTAAGCCCAATAAGGCTTCCCATTGAGATGTCGGTCTTTCCCTCTCTTTTCCCGTGAACAACCCGCGCCCCCCCTTGTTCGTCCCTTGCCCGCGCGAAACCCGAGCCAACCCGCCCCCTCTTCCGTCCCCTCTCTTCTCTCTCTCTTCTCCCCCTTATTTCTCTCTCTTCCTTTCCTTTCTAGGCCCATTATATCCCCACCATTCCCCCTTATTTCACTTTGATCTCGGCTATCCAAAAAGAAAACCCTAGTTCTACAAAAAGGGGAAGATAGAAGAAGGTTTCAGATTTTGATACTTGCTGAATTGTATGCCTCTTCGTGAGAACCTCCGGGAGAGACATGTGTCCCCGACCCTCGCCGCATCCGCGACTTCGCCTCGCGAAGTCCTTGGTTTGTTCTTCCGAAGGATCCGGCTTCTCTCGACGTCCAGCCTTGCTCCGTGTGCGGGATCATCGACGCATCCTCGCATCGACCCTCGGCAGAAACCCCAGGCACTATTTATCCGTTTATCTTATCTTTCTTCACATCCGCATCGTTTTCCTTTGTTTTCATTGCCTCTGCTCCGCATAGCAGCCGTACCCATCCCGTTTCATCGCTACTTGAAGCCCTAATATATGCTTAATCATTATATTTGCTATCTTTAGTCTGTTGGTAACCCTAGCAAGCATACTTAGCCTATTTTCTAGTAAAATCTGATGCAAACCTATCTTTAAAATTTGATATCTATTGCTGCGATTTAATCTCTTATATGCTGAAATTTGTTTCGTGATAATATTGCATCTTATATTGTTAGATCTTAAATCATGCCTTATGTTGAATGCATAGAACTTTAATCCTACGTGAAATAGCTTGTGTTTGCTATCTTTTGGAGTCATACGGCGCTATATTGATAATTAAATCTTAGTTGTTGACTAAAGGGAGACCCTAAAGGGCTTACGATTGTAGTGGGCCTTATCGGAGCCTGCATCAAAATGGCTTATAAAGCCCAATGTCATACCCAATAATTTTCAAATAGGTGTAGGAATTTCCAAAAAGTGAATACATACTACAAAAACCGATAAAAGTGAAAGTGTGCAAGAATACATCAATATACATCCATATGTTCACAAACATAATATATTTATTGCGTATGTTTTACATGCACAAAATGTGCCCTGCATTTTTCCTGAACCGTTAAGGTGTGTCCGTATTATTTCCTATCGCCTGTATATAAGTTTTTACATCCTCCATTAAAAAACTATTTTATTGTATTTTAAATAGCAATTAAAGTGTACACAAACCTATATTGTATTTTATTATGAATTTCCTTCAAAGAATCCATTTCACCAAAAATTCTTTGCAGCCTTTTTAGTGTATTCTACTATTCTGGCATTGGCTAATAATTTCTCAAACTTCCCATTTTCTATATGCAATTTAGGAGTCTTCCTTTAATGGAAGGGTGAATATGGCCTAATTGAGAATTAGAAAGCTATATGTTTTCACAACCAAATTATTTTTATCTAATTCAAATTCAATTAACTTTTCCCAAAATATAGAACCTATTATCTATTATATTTGTTGAGTCTCACTGATCCTTATTTCTTGCAAAGGCAAGAAGGAATTAATCATAACTTCAAAAGCATAAGAAAGTTACAAAGTGTTCTAACCATGTCTGGAACATTCTCAGATGATGAGATGCCGCTTCTGCTATTGCTGTCATCTCGACCAAATATGAAAGTACGGACATGATTTGATCCTTGTTTGTGGGAAGATGGTAGTGAATTACTTGTTGTTCGGCCAACAAATGATAACTGCAGCATAAGGATAAGTAAGGCATCAGAACATATAACCAAATTATTTGTAAAGCTGGAAAAGTAACCAAATATCACAGATGTAAACAACAAAAGCAGTACCCATATGTACATTGAACTCAGGACGTAAGAATATAGCAGACAACTATCATCTAGGGTAGAAGCACATCATATTGACAGATTTGTGATATATCAAAAAAGTAAACAACCGCAGAAAGAGCCTGCTGAATTCTTAAAAGTCAACAATTCCTCCGATTGATTAAATATAGTCACTTATTTTTGCAAATTCAAGAAAGGCAACATGATTTCTACTCAAGTTCAAGAGAAATAAGCTTAGCAAAGAAAACCATTGTAGCAAAATCATTCAAAAAGAATAAGCTAGTTACCTATTTATGCAACGTTGTAATATTCCCAATATAGTATCCAAAAATAAAATTGTAATTCCATATAATGCACGACTAGCTGCCTACCTTGACCAAAGCTTACGTAATCATAGATGAACTCAATAAATATAGCTCTTGAGATGTCTGATAGTTATGAAAGACAGTTTCAAGTAATTGTTACCTTTGAAGAGCTATTGCTGTTTCCTCCCACCATCATCATATCGAAGGTAGCTGCAAGCATGACAGTCATGAAATGGAACACAATAATTAATTAGAAATGCATCTAAACATGAAAATATAAAAGAGAAACCATAATAACGGCTCTTACATGTTGTTGTTTTTCCTCTCTTCTTGGAATCAGGAGCAATATTCAGCTTCTTTATAAGACCAAAAACTTCCCTGGAATTTTCATCCTCTAGTGGAGATATGAATGAAGTTTCCTCCTGAACAAGATGAGAAGTTCAGTCCCATGGCAATATGTAGATGAACTATATAGTCTAGAAAAGTAACCAAAAATTCCCCACATTGTATAACTTTTATATTAGCTTATCCAACCTTTACAACCTGTAATAAGGAACCAGCAGAAATTTGATGAACTTTTGCTAATCCATGCATAATAAAGCTCATGAAATAAATAATGTGTTCCGTTCAAAAAGAAAATAAAGGTGTAACTGATGATGATAAAAGATTCCTGGTGACTGAAGATGAGATTGATACTTAAAAAAAAAAAAGAGATTGATTCAACTAAAAAGCAACAGAAAATTCAGAAATGAAATAAAATGATGGAAGGTGTTACCCTTAATTCAATATGACCTTAAAGAAAGAATTAGAAGATCGAAATCAGCACTAGCATGAGGTTCATAATTAAACCTAAAGATGATTAACTACATGGTCAAAGAATTAGTGAGATGTAAAGAGCATGAATAATACAAGAATCATGTTGATCACTGTGAGTTGCTGGATTTTGTAAGCAAAAAATTTATTATTGTAATTCAATGACATTTAATTATTATGATTTATAAAATATTTATACCTGTCATTTACTTTATCGTCTTTCCTTGCATGTATTTTGGATGAGTTATGGAATCTGAATCACTTAATCACATAATTAGCTATGATTTCAATGAAACCACAAGAAACAATGTGCTCACATTCATTGATGACAACCTCAAGCAATGCTGCTAAAAGGGTAATTGATGATGGACAAACAAAGAGATAGAGCTTTGATATCAAATAAATGTAGGATGGTCAAATAAACAAAACTTATCGGCCCAGAGAAGTTTGTGATTGGTTCAGAAAAAAATGTTTTGGCTAGAACTGCCGGTTTGAATCTGATTTTGGTTATAGATTTCAATAAGAAAACTAAAGTAGGATGGTAGGGTTAAATGTAGGGTCTACAGATCTGGAGATTAAATCACAATTTAATGAGTTTAAACTTGAGACTGAATCAAACACTGGATTTGCTAAAAAAATTCTGCAAGTCTTATTCAAGGATCAAAATCCCGGCAGGTACGAACCGTACTGGCCGGTTCAAACCGGGAACCGCACCGAACCGCACCGGTATCCAGTCGATACCGGTCGCGGTGGTTAAATCGCATAAATACCGGCTGGTACCGGTAAAAAGCCACAAAAGTAAAAGGCAATAGGAAATTTATGTGAGATGATATATTAAGGTTACAATTCCAAAATTTAAGACTTGATAAATATTTTGAGGGATTTAGGTAAGAGTTTAGGGGAAAAACACAAATTGGCAAAATATATATGGAAAATAACAATGGCGAAGTAGGTTCAAATAAATAAGGCATCAAACACAGTCATCCCTCTCGGAAAACATGCATAACTGATAGGCAACATTAACGAGGGAAGGTCTATTTCCTTCCACTGTTGCTTCCCCTCATCTTTTTCTTCCTCTTGCAAACAAACTAGGATATTGGATACATCCTGAGCTTCCGCTACACATAAACTCAACCTGAATTTGACAAAGTTGGACTAATCCGGATCATAGATCAATTGACCTAGAACCTGGTACTGCAATCCCACCATGCCTGACAAATCAAACCAACACATGGTTGAGCTTTGTTCGTGGACCATTAGTGCGCTTGAATAAGCAAATTTGCATGTACCCACAGGGCGTAAATTGTTGATGGTTACATTAAATATGAACATGAGAGTGGAAGGATGCACATCGATCAGCGATATGCAAAGAGGTGAATTCGAATACAAATGGCATTAGAGGAACATACAAGTAGATAGTGAAAGCATGGACTCTGTAAAAATGGAATCAATTTTTTGAATTGGTATGACCCCAAAACTCACTCATTCACATAAACTCACAACCAAGGAACAAAAAATCGATATATTTCGCGAAATATCGCGAAATATATCAAAAAAATGAAAACCCGATACGAAATACAACCTGCAATCTTGAGCAGAACTGGAAATGTCAAAATATCGAGTAGTTTCGCGAAATATCGCGATATTTTCACGAAATATTTCCATCTCCACGAAATATCGCGAGTTTTTGTCAAAATTTCGCAAAAATATCGAAAAATTTCTCGAAATTTATCCGAAATTCTGTGACTGACTAGTTATAAAAGGGGATTGGGGGGCATGGTTCTCAGCAGCTTATTTAAGTTATTATATGTAAATAAGCAAATACCCCCCCATTTGATTTCAATAAAAATATCAAAAAACAAAGGAATCGAAAAATAAACTTTCAGTTTTAGTAGGAGAAAACAGTTTTTATGGATTTTTATAAAATCTACATGGTAAGAAAAGTGATTAAATCAACTCCTTTTTAGCTCAAAAAATTCCACAAGATGTAGAAGTACGAGTGCATCTAGAAAACCATGGTCCGTCTTAGAAAAATTTGAATGTATAAAACCTTTTCTTTATAAAAACTCTTTTTTTCAGACTTAGTAAAAAAACAGTGTTTCACATTTCAGCATAATTTTTGCACAATTTCATATTTTCATAACTTTCTTGTTTTAAGTCCGTTTTCAAAATCGTTAGAAACATTATTTTAACAATCAACTAATTTTTATTTCAAAAATATTTTTATCCAAAAAAACGATTAAAAAATATTTGAAAAATAGATATCAAAACCGAACCAAATAAGATTGCACAAGACTCACAGACTCAATACATTGAATACATGTTATGTGAAGCTCTACACCCCTAGATAGGGTACAAATATTATTTGAGTGTTCCAAAGTGTGTATCTATACTTGGTTTATGACTATTCAGAGTTTCACTAAAAAATTCCATCAAAAAATCAATATTTCCACCATTTCTACAAAATTGCAATATTTCCACACTGTCGAAATATTTCCATATCCAGAAGGTCGAAATTTCCACCGAAATGGAGATTTCGAACCTTGCTCACAACATTGTCAAAAAATATAATCTGAAGTTAGCTATATGTAGGCTTCCTCATTTGAAGATTTCAGAGTACTACTTCAGCACCATTCGGCTCTTAGATGTCATCTTTCATAACCAATGCATTCTTTGACAACTCATGATTTTCTATTATTGATTCTCTCACTTAATCTTCTTATTTTGTTGGTGTTACCACAACCCGGAGAGAGAGAGAGAGAGAGAGAGAGAGAGAGAGATGGCTAGGGTTTGGGAGAATGACAGACGATTCTCATTAGGGCAATAGCCACGAATATATAGGCACATACATGTGTAGAGAATGAGTCATGTACACCTAACTCATATGTATAACCTACAATATACATTAATACCCCCCTTCAAACTCACAGTGGATCAAACACTGAAAGTTTGCTAGTAAGAAATCGACAACGAGGAGAGGGATGGGACTTTGTGAAAAAATCAGCAATCTGGTCGGTAGAAGACACATAGGGTAGAGAAATGGTGCCAGCCTCGTACAACTCTCTGGAGAAGTAATAATCGAGCTCAATGTGCTTTGTCCGCTCATGAAAAACCGGATTGCTGACAATCTGAATAGCACTCTTGTTGTCGCAATAAAGAGTTGTAGGGCCAGAGGTAGCGACACCACGATCACAAAGAAGACGCCGGAGATGAACAATGTCCTTAATAGTAGTAGCCATAGCACAAAACTTAGCCTCAGTGCTGGAAAGAGAAACAATCTTCTACTTTTTGCTCTTCCAAGAGATCAGAGTCACTCAGAAACAAACAATAGCCAGTAGTAAAGCAAGGAGTAGTCGGGTCACCGGCCCAGTCAACATCAGAATATGCATGAAGAACCAGGGAGGAGGTCGATAAGAAAAGAAGCGACCTGGTAATAGTGCCTCGAAGATACCGAAGGACCCGGAGGAGAGCAACATAATGAGCCGAGTGAGCTGCATCCATGAACTTGCTAAAAATACTGACTGCATGTGCAATATCCGGCCTGATGATGCAAAGATAAACGAGCTGACCAACTATCTCCCGGTACCTAGTAGGATCGGATAGGAGCTCTCCATCAGCAAGACGGAGCTTCACATGAATCTCAAGAGGAGTGTCAACTGTTTGACAGTCAGAAAGAGCAGCACGACCCAGGATATCAGTCGTGTATTTCTGCTGAAAAAGTAGAATCCCCCTAGCACCCCTAGCAACCTCCAGGCCAAGAAAGTAGCGCAGGGGACCAAGATCATTCATCTGAAACTGACTCTGAAGATGCTGCTGAAAAAAGGTTATGGCACCAGAGTCGTTACCAGTAAGGATCATGTCGTCAACATAGAGAATGATGATGGACCGACCTTGGGGGGAAGTCCGCATAAACATGGAGTGATCCTAGAAGCTCTCCACAAAGCCGATCTCAGATACGGCATGACGAAAAAGCTCAAACCAGGCACGAGGAGCCGTTTAAGTCCATAAATAGCTCAACAGAGACAACAGACGTGCTGAGAGGGCGTGCTAAGACCAGGACGAGACTGCAAACAAACAACCTTGGAGAGATCACCGTGAAGAAACGCATTCTTCACATCCATCTGAAGCAGGGGCCAACCTTTAGCAGCAGCAACAGCAAAGAGGGTTTGAATGGTGGTCATCTGAGCCACCGGAGTAAAAGTCTTGTCATAATCAACCCCGTACTCCTGACTCCTGAGTAAAGCCCCGGGCAACAAGACGGGCCTTATACCGATCAATGGAGCCATCGGGACGACGCTTGATCTTGAAGACTCACTTACAACTAATAAGATCAACACCAGCAGGCAGAGGGACAACCTCCCACGTTTGAGTCTGCTCAAAGGCCTGTAACTCCTTAGCCATAGCCTACTGCCACACAGGGTACTGCAGTGTCTCTCTGTCAGTGTGAAGGGAGGTAAGGTAAGCAGTGAACGAGGGCGAATAGGAAGTGACTACAGCAAAGCCAAAACGGTCAGGAAAGTAGCGGGGTGGCGGCACTCGTGCTGGGGATAGCGAAGAGGAGTGCTGGGATCCACATCCGGTAGAAAAAGGCTACTCGAGATATATGGCGTACCAGAAGAATCACTATCAGACGAAGGTGGAACAGACAATGGGGCAAGCTGACGACGACAAGAATACACCTGAGAAAAGGGTGAAACAATGGAAGGGGCTGAGGGACCCAAGGGAGAGGAATGAGACATAGGAAAAACATCATCTGAGACGGAAGGAGAAAAAGGAGGAGAAGGGGCTACTGCTTCAAGAGCAGTAGCAAGAGGAGAAGTAGCAGCAGAAGGAAAAGGTGTCACAGGAGGAGTCGGCTGAGACACCAAGAAGGGAGATGGAGGAACCTCAAAAAAATTGAGATCCTAAGACGCAGCAGAGTTGTAGGGAACATTCTCGACAAAGAAGACATGTTGAGAGATGCGAAAACGGCGAAGGGGGCATAGCAACGGTACCCCTTGTGCTCAGAACTGAGTCCCACGAATACACACTTAGTGGATCGAGCCGAAAACTTGTTACGTTCATGGGGGGGGAAGAGGACAAAGCACGTGCAGCCGAAAGTACACATCATGTTGTAGTCGGGAGGGGTTCAATAAAGACGCTCATGAGGAGAAACACCCGAGAGGACGGAGGAGGGGTTGATGTTAATGAGGTTGACAGAGGTCAAAATGGTCTCTGCCCAGAAGGTGCGAGGAACGAACGAGGAGAGAAGCTGAGCACGAACTGCCTCAAGGATGTAACGATGTTTCCGCTCAGCAACCCCATTCTGCTCATGCATGTGGGGACAAGATTGTTGGAAGAGAGTCGCATAGGACTGAAGAGTAAAGCGCATAGTAGAGGATAGATACTCACGAATGCAATCAGACTGGAAGGTCTTAATACAAACATGAAATTGAGTATGACCATAGTTGTGAAGGTCTAATAGACCTCAGCAATGTCAGATCGCTAACGAAGGAGATAGACCCACGAGAAACGAGAATAGTTATCAATAAAACTAACATAATAAAGATAATCATTCATAGAAGATAAAGGTGCAGGCCCCCAAATATCATAGTGCACGGATCAAACAAACTACATGACCTTGACAAACTGAAAGAAAAGGGGCTAACTGAATGCTTAATCAACTAACATCTTGTACAAAAAGAGAGAAGAAAAGGAACCTCGACCTAAAGCTCCAGACTGAAAAAGACTTTTAAGCCGAGATTCGAACACATGACCTAATCTCATGCCACAGGTCGACATCAGAAGAGACAGCACTACAAAAGACCGAAGGAGGAACAACAGGTAGATGAAGATACTCCAGGTGGTAGAGTCCGCCAGCCCTATGAACAGCACCAATCCTCTTTCCCGAGCGTGGATCATGCACAACACAAGAAGAGGAAGAAAAATTGACTGTTAGGCCAGAATCACACAGGCTGCTAATAGAAATTAAATTCATACAAAGCTAAGGTGCGTGCAAGACAAAAGGTAGAGAGAGAAGGCATATAGGGTTTGAGGCGGTAGTGAAGGACTCAGTCTGCGAGATGGCTAAAAAGAAGCCATCTGCAGTGTGGATCGGAGAAATACGGAAGGCAGGTGAGCAGGCAGTACGAATGGAGTGGTCCGGGGTCATGTGGTGAGAGGCCCCAGAGCCCATAATCCAAGGTGCAAAGGTACCCGAGGTGGCAGAGAAGGCTAAGGGTCCGGAGGAGCCAGAGGTAGGCTGCAGAAAGAGCTGCTCAAGGCGCATCTCGAGACGCTGAAGACGATCCATCGTAGTAGCATCAGTGGTAGGGGCGGCAGCAGCTGCAGTAGTGGGTCGACCATGGGTAGATGGGCCGTCATGCTTCTCTGGGTTAAGCTGCCAACAGGAATCGACCGTGTGCCTCGACTTGCCACAGTGGGTGCACCTCCGATTGTCAGGCGGACCACCGAACATACCATTGGAACGGAAAGGACTGTGAGAGAGCGGAGCTGTGGAGGTGGACCTCGGAGGTGAAGCTGCAGCAAGAACACCCTCAAGGCTGGAGGGTGCAACAGTCCGACGAACTGCAACGGTACGAAGACAGGTCTCCTCAACAATTAGCTCAGCTACAGCAGCATCAAGACGAGGAAGGGGATCTCTATGGATCAGCTGTACTACAAGGGGAGAGAACTCAGGACGAAAAGCCATCAAGAACTGATAAAATTATCGCCGTTCCCGAAAGAATTGCAGCTCACGCCAAGAGACATTGACTCTGGACATCTCTAGCAGAGGAAGCTCCAACGCCTGAAGCTCACGCCAGTAGCCGCGCATGAGGCTGTAAAACTGCTGAATCGTCTGCTCCCCCTGCTGAGCAGACTGGCCCTAAGACAGAAGCTGATACTCACGGGCCCCGCTCTGCTCCACAAAGCACTCCGTGAGATGAGCCCAGAGCTCTGCTGCAGTGGCGGATGTGACCAGATCGACTCAAAACAAGCGATCAACCGAGACAACGAGAAACGCCCGGACACGACGATCACGCAGGCTCCAGGTGGTAGAGGACCCTGCTCCAGAGGCATCAGCAGGAGCAGGTGTAGAGCCATCAAGATGGCCATACAGGGCTCGACCGTCCAGGATACTCCGGACGGTGGCAGACCATGCGATCTAGTCAGCAATCGTAATCAGTGGAAAATCTATCAAGATAGGGAGGAAGTCACTTGTCTGCTCTAGAGGCGTTGTCGAGAACTGAACCGGGGTTGTCACCGAGTACTGAACTGAGGTCTACATCGAGTAATGATCAGCGGATGCCATTGATGGACAATCGGCACGAAGGCCGCGCGAGCACTAAGGTAGGGCGCGGGAGGCCGCTCAAGAGGACTGTGAGCTCGAGGGGAGGCTGGCGGGCTCAAGGGCAGTGCATAGGAGGCCAACGGGCACAGGAACAGGGCGTAGGAGGCCGCGCGGGCTCAAGAGCAGGGCGCAGGAGGCCGCACGGGCTCGAGAGCAAGACGCGAGAGGCCGCACAGGAGGCCCGCAAGCTCGAGAGGAGGCCGGCGAGCTCAAAGGGCACTACGGCAGGGCTTGGGAGGCCGCTTAGGAGGCTGCCGAGCTCGAGGGGAGGCTGACCGATAGTCGACGGGCTACAGGAGGGCCGACAGCAAGCTGCAGGAGATCCGATGGAGAACTAGCGGGCTGTAAAAGAGGTCGACAGAAAATCAACATGCTGCAAAAGAGGCCGGCGGAAAACCGACGGGCTGCAGGAAAGGTCGGCAAAGGACCAGCAGCCTGCAGGAGGGCCAACGGATAGTCGGCAGGCTCTACTGGAAGGGTCGGCGGATAATCGACAGGCTCTACTGGAAGGATCGGCAGAAAACCGACAGGATGCATGAGGGCCGACGGATAATCGACAGGCT
This sequence comes from Chamaelirium japonicum, assembly GCA_947650365.1. Taxonomy (NCBI): domain Eukaryota; kingdom Viridiplantae; phylum Streptophyta; class Magnoliopsida; order Liliales; family Melanthiaceae; genus Chamaelirium; species Chamaelirium japonicum. The sequence goes on along the minus strand of OX393550.1, from coordinate 85,388,460 downwards.
CTACAGGAAGGGCCGCCGGAAGACCGACAGGCTGATCGTTCTTTTGTTCTTCTTTGGAGACTGATCGTTCTTTTGTTCTTCAACGTCTTCGTTGTTGATTCCTCTTGGAGGACTTTGTAAGGGTTCAAAAGGAACATATGAAGTTTTTATGATTTCCCTGACTCTAATCAATAACCAATATTACAAAAGAGGTAGTTTTGTTCTATGTGTCTGTATGCGCGAAAAAATATTCAGGTCGTCTTTATTGTGGACACACGAAAATTACAGAGCCAAGACTCAGGGGTGGTGAGCCGGGTACGGCAAAGATTTGATCAGGAGATAGTGGAAGAGATCCTCTGGAGGGTCCATTTGATCCGCGTCTTTATGTTACTTCGTGTGAGAACTCTGGAGGGGTTGCCCAGGACAGAGGTCTTTATAGGGCGAGGGTTTCTTAAGAGGCTAAGGAGTCTTTGCCACTGCTTTTGTTTTTTCCGTGCTTCGCGCTTTCTCGGCTAGGGGGACTTTTGGCTTCGTTCCTCAGTCTTCGTGTTTCCCTCGGCACTTGCTAGACCTCAGTGTCCTTGATCGTCGGTTCGCGGGATCGATCGTACTTTTGTCTTTGGCTTTAGCTTTGCTTTGGCGTGGCTCTAGTTTTTGCTTTGCTTTGGCGCTTGCGCTTAAACGTGGACGAAGTAGACTTACAATGCTTTAGTTCTTCCGGACTTCGCGTCGTATCTGCTAGAACTTGCGGTGCTGTGCTCGTGGTCGTCGTAGTTGCTTAGTTTTGGCAAGTGCGTTGCTTTGGCGCGGGCTTTACCGGTGCTTTGCTTCAGCGCTTGCTTTGGCTTGATCTCCTCGAAGGGAGATGGTGACCTATGCTATCAAAGTCGGGACTAGTCCCCGACTAGTCGCTGGGCGGCATTTTGCCGACCGATTTATTTTGGATTTTTCATTGCTGGGCGGTAGCCCGACTAGTCCCCGACTAGACCCGACTAGCCCGACTAGTCCCCGACTAACGACTGCCGACTAGTCCCCAGGCAGCATTTTGCAAGCAAATTTTTTTTTGAAAGGAGTCTTTGCAAGCAATTTTGTTTGGATTTTTTTACATTGGCTCAAAGTCTTGAGTAGCAAGACTCACAACTATGGCTCTTCCATGTAATCATCTGTTGAGCACCTGAGAATCTCCGATAAAAACATAGACAAATAATTAGTTTATTTGTTGATATTCATATAACCCTATAATCAAAATTGGGGTTGTTCACTGATTAAACATCATCAAACAAACATTGTGATGAATTCTTAGTTCTGAGTCTTTTGGCATGGGCATGAAGCCAATACAACTGTGTTCTGTTAGACTGTTACTATGTATTTATACCCATGTTGTGAAGTGTGAAGGTATGCATTGTTATTAACCGACTAATATCATATACTTATTGACATTTATACTAGTTCATATATCATATATGTTTAGGGAGGGGGGGAGGGGTTAGAATAAGTTTTGGCCGACTAGTCCCGAATTAGTCCCGACTAGTCCCGACTAGTCCTAGTCGGCCCTTGGCCGACTAGGGCCGACTACCGACTTTGACTGCATAGATGGTGACGTCTCCGAGTCTTCTTTATTCTTTCGGCTCCATGAGGGCGGACTTTGGCAATGACGGTTATGGCATTGGTTTGGCTTCTCTTCTTCTCCGGGCTTTGTTGGCGTGATCGGAGTCGAAGGCTTCTTTTAAAGACGACGGGTGTAGCATCAGTTTATGTTGATGAAGACGACGAGTGTAGCACCGGCTTCGAGCCTTCTTCTCCAAGCTTTCTTCTTCGTGCAAGGAATCAGAGCCTTATTGAAGACGACGGGGTGTTGTCGGCTTCGATCTTCTCCACCCTTAGCTTTTGGCGTCTTCAGAGTTAATGAAGATCGTTGGAGACGACGGGGTGATGATGACTCCAGGCCTTCTTCTTCGTGCGAGGAGTTGAAACTTTGATCTTCATGTGCAAGGCCTTCACGTTGATGAGGACTTTGATGGGCGACTCCTCTCCTGGGATGCGCCTTCTCGTTCCACGCAAAGCGTTCGGTCGTCAAGCGTTGGAGCTTCCTTCTTTGAAAAGCCTTCAACCTTCTTCTTTTAGACCTTTGATGCCTTCCCCCACCCCCTCTATTTACAAGCAAAGGGGGGACTTTGGAGAGATATGGCTGAGATTTAGTGCATCCCTTGAATATCTCCACATAACCGATAAGAGTAGCCTTCCTTTTTTGGGGGAAACAACCTTGATTTCTTTCTAGCGACAGTTATGGGCAAGATATAACTCAATCGTTGAAGATATGAGTCATCTTTGCACATCCAATCGATGGCGACACGACTTCTTTTCTTGTCCGTCGGATAGAGGGATCGGCGCGGATCCACGGTTGGCGTAGACATCTGAGCTACCTCACCCTACGCATTGTGGTATTTCTTTCTTTTATTTTCTTTCCAAAAAAGGGGCCGGTGGGCCCCACCCGGTTCCTTTGTTGGCCGGCCACACACCCCATGGGGAGGGGCACGATTTTCAAGAAGGGGGTCGGTGGGGCCCCCTTTTGGCTTCGAGTCATAGGTCTGGTAGGTGCACTTGCATGGAAGCCCCGTTTGTGTGAGTGCGCTTGAATCGGGTCCGGGTCTTTCCTTTGCGATCCGATGCGTGCAAACCAAGTCTCGTGCGTAGGCCATTGTGTGAGGGCCAAGTTTCGCACGCGGGCAGTTGTGTGCAGGCCAAGTTTCGTATGCGAACCATTGTGTGTGGACCAAGTTTGTAAGCGAGCCGGGTTTGCATGCAGGCCGTTGTATGCGGGCCAGGTTCGAGCCGTGGGCTAATTTCGGTGCCCACAGTGTCCTAAGTGTTCTATGTAGTACTATAATTTTTTCTTCTTGGGCAATGTGATATCCATATGCATGAGATCTGAAATAGCGTTCATTATTCAGTGAAAGCGACCTCTAAATATTTTTTAACGCTATTCATGCAACATGTTTTCCGTTTTTTTTGGAACAATGCTTGGCGGGGAAGGTGTGAAGTGTTGGCACTAGGCATTTGCAGGCAAACCCCCACAGTGACATCAAATTACAAAACAATACTCTGACGGATCAATCGTGGAACACAACCACAATCTCTAGAAATAGAAATAACATAGCACAAAGCGAGGAAAACCCAAAACACAAACACAAAGTACACATAGAAAAGACAAGATTTTACGTGGAAACCCTTGCGGAATAAAACCACAGGCGAAGACGATCATACGATCCACTATTATGGAGAAACCAAGAAGTTACAAGTAACGCTCAACTTCAACGAAAAGACCCTGATCGCCATAGGGTTTCTCTTCCTCTCAAGAATCTCACAAAGTTTCTCAAATTCGTCCTCCTTTGTTTGGCCTCAAAATACACTTTATATAGTATAGGGTTTACAACACACAAAAGACCCAAACCCCATAAGAAACAGATTCCTGAAGCAAACAAACCGATCGATCGGCCTATAGGTTTAATTGGTCGGTTTGGCCCCCGACCTAGACAAACTCCGTCGTGAGTAAATTTGATCGGTCTATAAAGAACCGATTGGCTTCCACAACGTACGTTTCCTATACACCAAAACTGATCGGTCGATTAGGACCTACCAACCGATCAGACATTAAGTTTTCCTGATCTTCTAAATTGAACCATAACTCAATAGTTCTCCACCTTGGCGAAATGTCTCTTTGAATCTAATTGTCATCTCCATTGCACCCTGTCGGTGCTCAAACAACACTTCCATAGTTTCTAAAACCGCGTCCTGAAGAAGTGCCAAAACATTCTGATGGTGCTAGCACCCTGAAGGTGCAAAACTCCTCAAATCATCTTGACTAAGTTCAAGCAATGCTTAAACTTAGTTATTATAATCGGCTTCGTCAACATATCAGAAGGATTCTCTCACATATGAATCTTCTTTACAAAAAAATCATATCCTTCATAGTCTTCCGAACAAAGTGATATTGGATATCAATATGTTTCTTCGAGAGATGAACCCAATCATCAATCACTAAATAAATAGCACTCTGGCTATCAAAAAAAACCACCAGGTGGGCTGTGATAGGGCCAAACTCACCAACAATGCTTCAGAGCCAAATCATCTCCTTGGACGCCTCCTTTATAGCAATGCCTTCTGCCAACAGTGCAACTGTGTCATGTAGGAAGGCTGCTTTCCAACTCACTGGACCTACTAGTGTAAATGCATAACCTGCTATAGACCTCTATCCATCTAGATCATTACCATAATCATCATCACCATATCCTACTATATCTCGGACTGAATTGTTGTCCCGTTGAAAAAGTAGATCGATGTCCAATGTACCATCTAGGCACCTCAATTCCACCTTACCTCCTGTAAACAGTTGGCTCATCACCATCACTCAGAGTTAGTGCATAAACCACCAACTCGTCGTAACCAAATCTAACAGGGGCTTTGATAGTCCTTCTCGCCATTGCAGCTGACAAGGAGCCTCAATTATCTTTTAAATTGAAACACTTAACACAATTCAAACAAGGACTCTAGCCATTAGGTTTACACTTTTCAAACACCAAATTGGAGAAATCTAATAATGTAATATCTGATAATGGGAACATCTTGGTGTATGTACTTGCATGCTCAAAGTAAAGATAGTCCTATATCTACAATTTCTTCAACAATGGTTGTATTTTGATGGGATTGTTGTCTGGGATACACCGATACTTTGAAACAGGTGCCGTACCCGTATCGGATACTTCCCGATACTCTGATACGGCACGATACAGCGGGATACGTATCCAATACGGCTAGGAAGTGTCGGGATTTTAAAATATATATATATATATATATATATATATATATATATATATATAGATATATATATATATATATATATATATATATCTGATACACCGGGGATACAAGACCAATGCGTTGGGGATACGGGACCGATACGCTGGGGATCGGGACCGATACGCTGAGGATACGGGACCGATACACCGGGATACGTATGGATGACTATGTAGTTCAAAATCCGAAAACCCAACCCAAACTCGACCGAAACTTTGGATATGGTCTAAATTACATACGTAACAATTTGCTTAAGGATATCATTTATATGTTTTGTTTTTTGGATAATGCATGTGACAGTAATTTTGTATTTTGTAATGGGTGATGAATATTAATGTTTTTTGCTACCATTTTGTAATGGACGATAAATGTGACACTTGCGTAATGTTGTTAGTATTACTTTTTTGTAATGGATGAATGTGACATTAGCTTTGTATTTTTTGGTTATATTGGATGTAAATGATGTAATGAATGATGAACATGGTCAAATTTAAGTTTCAAACTATTCATTATTCATATTCTAGCACAAACAAAATATTATATTTAATTTCATATATATATATATATATATATATATATATATATATATATATATATATATATATATATATATATATATATATATATCAAACGTATCCCTACCATACCGCATATCCTAGTTTTTCAAAAATCCACGTATCACGGTATCTATATCTTCGCATCTGTATCAATGCTTCCTAGACTGTTGTATAGAGGATTATTATATATTTTAGTTAGCAATGTGTTTCATGTCTATAGAAAGCCATTGTCTAGCTCCTTTTTCGAGGAAGCTCGCTTCCTGCACCTACAACTTGCTAATGCCAAAAATGTTTCTGTGTTCCATGGGTGGAATGAAGTCAAGTTGAAAAACAAATTTAAAAAAACATGTGCAATAGCCCTTTTCAGAATCTTGATCCATAGACGACATATTATTATGGGATAATGCTTGATCGCAGTTGAAGTGTCTGTGGGTATTGCCTATACACATAAAAATGCAAAACTATATGATGTCTAAATCTAATCCATGTCTTCAGCTTCTAGAGTTCCTTTCCATAGTTCATATTTTACAAGAAAATTAATAGAGTGAGGACTCCGAAAATATTTCAATAATTAGAGGCTTCCGATATAGGAAATGTTACATGTAATGTGTGTGCATGAAAGGATAGAACAAATCTTACTTCAGTTATTAATAAGTATATTCCAGGACATATTTCAAATTTGCTATTTTCAGATTAACAATTCAGAGCAGGCAAAAGTAGATCAAGGGAACATGTAGCAGAATCTCATATGAATTTGCAGTGTGATCTATACTGCTAATAAGCAATAGCCAAATATTGTGGCTTCAAATTATGTAACTTTGTTGAAGCGAATATGATAATATAAGTTATCTGATACAGCATAACTGTTTACAAGAAAAAACAAGTAAAATCAGGCAAACACTTAAACACTTACAGTCTCCTTTAGAAAACGCTGGCGGATTAGAGTTTGTGCTGTTTCCTCGTCATCTGAGGGCACATAAACATCATTCCCATCATTAAACATCTCTGCAATCATCTGTTTTGCCTTTTTTGAACCTTTTTTTAACACATTGGATGGAGGAAGATCACATAACAGTTCGTCCTCAGAATCACCAGAAAATTGTTCATCATCCTCTCCATAAGAAAGTTTTGGTTCTCTCTGTTTTTTACCACATTTAATTCTCTGCAGCACATTGTCTGTTGCAGCTGCATCCTGTTGTTCGAGCCATTTCTGATGAAGTTGATTACGCTTTTCATGGTCTATTGGTGCCTCTTCAAAACCAGTTGCAATAAGATCATTAAGCACTTCATTTTCGTCGGATTCATCATCTTCTTCATTTTCTTGAAATCTTGTTAAATCATGGTCACTGTCATCTTCTTCTTCAGCCTCGTCATCTACAAATGCTTTTGCAGGACCACCATTTGGATACAAGTCTATGTCAATAGCTTTGCAAGAATGAGGATCAATGTTTTCCTTGTCATCATCTTCTTCTGATGATGAGCTGAAATGACTGCGATCAAGAAGAGTGAAAATTATTGGATATGAAACTCAAAATCCAAACTACAATACCAGCAAGGTGATAGGACTAAGACTTCCTTTTTTATAGTGAAAAAAAAGCAGAAGGTGCCATTAAAATCATCAGGAGATAAGAAATCTTAAGAAATACTCGAGTCTTTTGACAAATGATCCTACATAATAAAGGAAGGCATTCACAAGGTGGAAGTACATTTAAACCAAGACGTGCATGTACATATATATAATACAAAGAGAAAATATAAACTGCTACGAACAAAAGGAATAATGACTCTTGCATCATATGCATCAACTGCTCCAAAAACTGGAATTCTCTGATTTGATTCAGGAGATCAACTGATGAACATTGAATTTTGAACAAAGATGAGAAAATATTAGTTTCTTTTTTGTTCTAGCAAGATTTAAACCATTGCAGAGCAAATTTACTTTCATATTCTGTTTTTAAATTTCAAGCACCAGATCCAGATTGTTTCTAGAAGTTAGGCTGGTTTGAAGTGTATAGGATTCAATGAAATCCAACTACATTGATTTAAAGGGAAATAGATGCATATGGTTATGGTATCATACGAAGAGCACATACACAAATACCTAAGGTCTTGCAGCAGAGATAGGAAACTAGTCAGAACTATGGAATCAAAAGTCGATAAATTTCTTACAAAATCACCAAATATGTCTTTTTTTCAAGGGTCCGACATAGAAATTGATCGAATTTTTAATAGTACCAAATTTCCTTCCGACATAACGAAATGTCGGCCGAAATGATCGACATTTGATCGAAATCCGACATTATGTTTTTTTTCCAGACAATTTCACTGAAAATTTATATCTTTTTTAACAAAACGAAGCTCATCTTTATCATTAAGAAATTACTTGTTTCCTCAATTTTGATTTTTTTCATAACAGACAATATTTTACTGTCATCTTTATCCAGAAGTATTGCTGAAATATTCCATCTTTTTCATATCAAACAAACAAAATCAAAACCTGACCGAAAAACGATAAATTTCCATCGAAAAATACCAAAATTTGACCGAAAAACAAAATATTTCCACCGAAATTTGTCTTTCCATTTTATAATTTTTCCACCAACAAATTACTATAAAACAAAAAAATTTCTTTTTTTGGCCGACCGACATGGACACCAAAAATGACATTTAAAACCTTGGTAAGAACTTGCTCTTAATCTAATATGCAGGATGAGGTGAAGCAAGTTTGCTGATTTTTCCAGCTTGCTAATTATCCACCAGAATTTTAACATGATGTTTTTTATTAAACTCGATAGATAACAAGAAAAACAATATCAGAAGTCCAAAATACTTACACATCAGCAGGATCAAGTTTTGAGCTTGAAACGGGCAGAGCTGGAAGTGATATATCTTCTATAGTGTCACCAGCATTATCACTTAACCGATTGTTCTCTCCATCATTTATTTGGGAATCACTACATGTATCCTGCAGCAATTGTAAGCAGATAAGCACCAATTATTTCTATATCATGCAACCTTCTTAAGTTGAGTAAATGAAACTCTCAAACAACTGAACATGGAAAGAAAGCATGTGCATCATTAAACAGAGTCTGAATTGTGCCTTTTATGATCACGTCATAGGCATGCATTTTCATTTAAAAAGAATATTTTTCCCTTTATGTTTTGTTAATAAACTGAACTCCCACTAGACAAACAGACAGGCAGATGCATGGCTCCAGAATATTACTCCAGCTCCATTGGTTTCTGGGTTACCTAGTAATTATTTGACACGCAAAATTTCTCGAAGTAATCTTACACCTCAATGTTCTCAAAGTAGTGATGTGATCCAAGGCTAATAAATCATAAATTGCCTAGGTGGGCACCTAAAGGCTCATATGCAGCCACCTCATGGTAGAAACCAGAGTTTAAAAAAACCGCCCCAGGGCGAGGGACGGACAATCTGGGACAAGTCTCCATCTAGGTACCGGGTATTTCATAGCATGTGGCCCATGGGTGTTGAACGAGCATCATTTTTTAAAATGGAGAGATGGAGCACATGTCTTCATTATAATTTATTTATCACTTAAATGAAGAATCCATTTGCATAATCCAGCAAATTGGATGATCTTTGCTAGAAGTAATGGCTTGCAAGGGGCACCCTAATGTGACCATACCATACTAATTCTACCTATTGCAAACAAATGTTATGCACAATACACTATCGATTTTGTATTAGACTCATCGTTCTATACACCGATTATTGTAAGGTCTCAAGAGGTAGTAAATGCATCATGGATTCAATGTAAAGTTGTTAATCTGTCAAAGTTTTGTAGGACAACTCAAAGAGAGGATTTAAGCCTTTAACAAGACCCTTAGCAAGGTATTGGAGAAGGTGGTCTCCAAATCAAAGGATTGGCATGGGCGTATGGGTGAAGCACTATGGGCTTACCGTATGTATTTTTGAAACCCAACGCAAGTGACACCATATTCGCTTGTGTAAGGAGTAGAAGCTATCATTTCTCTCAAGCTTCAAATTCCTTCTCTAAGGGTCGCCATCGAAGAGGGGCTCACCAACGACTATAATGTTCAACTTCAGCTTGCAGAGCTGGAAGCTTTGGATGAAAAACGACTCGAGGCTCAGCAACGCCTCGAGTGCTATCAAATGTCTTTCCCGAGCCTTCAACAAAAGAATTCGCCCTCTTTCTTTTCAGATGGGAGATCGTGTACTAACAGTTCGACATTCTATCATCTTCTGTCATAGGGCAGGGAAGAAGCTCGACGCTAAATAGAATGACCAACACATTGTGAAGGAGGTCTACACCAACGGAGCATCCCTCTTGACCAAGGTTTGAAATCTCGACTGATACCGGTACATACATGTTTTGCCCGGTCCGAGACCGGTACTGCCCTCGATCCCGATACCTGGCTGATATCGGCCAGTATCGGTACGTACCGGTCCCTATCGATCAATTCAAATCGGTACCAACATGTTCTTTTCTTTTTTTTTTGGGTTTTTTGCCTCAATCGATATCGGTCCTTATCTGCTGATACTGGTACGTATCGGTGCGGGTAGGGACGGATCTAGGAATCGAACCTTTCGGGAGCGAATGTTAGAAAAAACTTTGGAGGGCGAGGTCTACTATACTAAGGGGTTCTCTTTCAAATCTAGGGGGGGCGGTCGCCCCCGCCCCCCCTCCCCCCCATCCACACCCACCCACACACCCACCCTGGATCCACCCCTGGGTCCAGGGCCGACCAATACCATGATGTTGAATCTTGCTCTTGACTATGCCAAAAGGGGCAATGCTTGGCCCTATTAATGGGTAATTTCTCAATAGATATTATCCCTAAAGGCCCGTATCATCTTCATTACATAAGCCTAAACATGCAAGGCAATAAAAGAGAGGAAAAAAGAAGAATATCTCATGGAACTACATGTGACTTGATCCCTTTTCGAAGGGCACGTAGGTAGCCTGAGAAGCTACCTCAGATTCAGTCCTAAAAAAATATGTATTGTCGGTCCCAATATCAAGGTTGATCGACCCTGGTTCCAAAAAAAATGCACCGCTGGTTGGTCCTGGTTCAAAAATCAAAAGCCAAACAATCACATCGTTCTTTCATATTCTCAAGTTTCATAGGAATGCAAAGTAAAATTCTTTTATTTATGACTTAGATCAAGTACAAAACATCAAGTATTGCTACTATGAAAGAAGAAAATCAGAGTTGTGAGGAGCTGTCCGATTGCTCTCTGCTAATTGGACATCCAACAGTTGTGGGGATCTGTCCGATGCAGGCACCTCAAAAGGCTGAACAGCACGCATCTCCGATTGTGTTGCATCGGGACGGTCCCCAAAACTATCGAGCGAGCAATTATTGGAGAGGAGTCAGAACTCCACCTACCCACCCACCAAGTGACATAGGCTACATAATTTGTGGGCAAGTTGAGTCAAGTTGAGCATTCTCGATTTCAGAGTTGGCCCCTGTAATGGACCTCAAGTAATGGGATATAGCATTCCTGTCAAGGAAAAATGCCAGGGCTACTGGAGCAAGTAGTCATGATATCAACCTCTAGTAGACTTGTAATAAACTTAAAATGTGTAGACTCATGTTACAGATGAGTTCATTTATTTGAAATAGACATGCCACCGAGCCCCAATTCCCCATTAAACAAATTTACAGAAGTATTTAGTGGAGACACACTTAAACTACATGGTAATCGTAAAGTAGATCAGGTAAGTTTTTTCCATACATATATGTAAGTGGGAGCATTCAGACTCTTTATTGCAATGTCATATATATCGCATCAGTGATTATTACAATTTTGTGAAGCAGCAAATAATTTCTTACAGTTACCAAAATGCCTACTGACCTTAATATGGGGGGCAGTTCGGGCATCTGCAACACATACAGCTTCATCCTGGAAATATAACCATTTATAACATATAATTTCATTGAAATATAGTTCAAACAACTTTTTAGGGGAAAGAACAATAAGCTGTCATTTGTAAGTTATCATTGCAACCCAAGACCCACCGCTCTTGCACCGTCGTCTTCTCTCACATTACTCAGAGTCTTGCATTTTTTGGACTTGAAAGCAATCTCATCCAACCGAGAATCCGCATTAGGAATAGAATCAGATTGATAGCCAACACTAGATCTGTAACCAAATAATTTTGGAAGCGCTTTAAAGATAGTTTTTTGCCCACAAAATCAGGAATAAAAGGTTGGGCAGCTGACTCACACTTTCAATACTTCAAGCTTCCTTAGCCGGATCTTCTCCAAAACCGACACAATCGGCTTCTGAACAAGGGGCACAGGCTTAAAGGAAGCATCCCTAGTTTCTGAGACCAGACACAGAAGCATTACGCGCAGCAAAAATAAAAAGATCATACATTGTTGGGCTTCGATTTCAAGCTGTAACCAAGACTGGATCACCGCATACCTCGTAAAAGTCTCTGAGATTCGGCGTGAATCTGATCCAGATGTGCCTTCCTCGCCTGTCGAACAAGAAATCAAGAACGAAGAGAGATGAATCGGCTGCAAATTGAACTCTAAGTAGAGAAACACAGAATATAGGAGGTAAAGCACCACCTTTTCAAGCCTCTTCTGCTCTCGAATAGATTCTTTGGGCTTCCTTTCCTGTCCAGCCAACTTACCCGACCTGCGCTTCTTTTCCTTTTGGGGCATCTCTTCATCGTCCAAGATCAGCCGCTTCTTTGCAGACTTCTCCTTTCTTGATCCGTCGAGCATCTCCCGCTTCCCCTCGTTTCCTCCATCGAGATGCGTCATCATCTCTCCTTCCTCATCTTCTCTCTCCCACTCGGGATCTTGGAGTTCCGAGCCTCGGAAAAGTCGTGGGGCCGCAAAGAGAGGATCGAGGTCGTCATCCGAGCCCGCTTCCTTTCCAAGCGCCTCAGATCGGGAATCCGGAGAGACCGCAGTGGATCCGCCCAAATCCGGCAATATCAGAGCCTCTGGAAGGTTGGCCTGAGAGCCGGATGTTGAGACGGCGGCAGATAGGGTGGGATCTAGGTCCCCAACTGTAGGCACATCGGAATCCCTAGCCGCCGCCGCCGCTTTCTTCAGGCGTTTCAGCTTCGGATTGGGGATTGGAGAAGGGGGTCCCTCGGGTAGGGCGAGGAGCAGATCGTCCTCGTAGTTCTCCATCTCCGGTGTCGAAGGGAGAAATTGGAGAGGATAAAAGATTGAATTTTTTTTTTCCCCTCCCCTCTGCAAATGAAATTCGGAGGAGATGCGATGCGAGGTGAGAGGAAAGGAAAGGAGAGTGTCCGAAGGAGGGAAGACCGAAGCGGGCGGATTGGGCGTTAGGAAATTTTGGCGCCAAGTTTTGAAAACATTGCCGAACTTTACTGGAACACGTGGCTGCCCAAAACAAACCCAATTGATCCACGACCGCCGATCAACGGTCGGCACCCCTACGGCTAGTTCAGTGCAGCTGCAATACACCCACGAACCTCGGTTCTCTCGTCTTCGATGTGGACAAGTCTCGTATGAGCATTCCACTAAGCTAAAACAAATAGTCTCTTAGGAGTTGGCCTCCACACTACGCGAATTCTATACTTACTACTGACTTTGGATGCTCACCCGCGGCAACACACAGACACCCTCTTCACAAGAGGAGACACCCCAATGTCGAACTTAGCAAAGGTCGAGCATGCCAAAAGTAAATCGTAACCCGCTGTGGGTATTATCACGCGATAAGGAACTACTTTGCCAATTTCCCCAAAGGATTTAGACCAGTTCCCTCGGAAACATAATAAGAAGAATTGGGATCGGTTTTTGTTGCAAGAATTTAGATTCGCGCACGACTGGCATCGGCATAAAAGTCAAGCGAGCAAACGAGGATGGATCGTGCGCACAGCCTCCCCAGGTCATGCACACGACCTGATATGGCTGCACGTAGGTGTAGCAATTCGGCCTATATTTTTCTCGTGAAATTCCTTTTACAAGTTGTGCACGAACGTATTCCTATAAAAGAAAAGATTTAGGATGAACCTAGGTGACCAAAGAAGCTTCAAGAGAGGGTAATCATCATCAAGAAAGAGGGAGAACAATCCAAGGAGGCTTGCGAGTTTCAGTAAGGTTTTTCTCTTGTTTCAACAGAGTGAGAGGGTTACGGTATCTAGTCTCTTGTGGGTGGGCTTTTTTTTGCGGGTATTTTGTGGAATTGGGAGAGGCAACGATCACGGGCTCGGTTATTCCCACAATAGTGAATCCATTGATCATCGTTGCCGGATATCGTGTGTAATTGCTTTGCTCTTTGTTTTGTCTTCTCGGTGGTGGTGAGCCATCATTTTCTCCGAGGAAGTTCCTCGCTCATCGATGTTTCTCTTCCTCCTTCTGCTGCACGAGGGCCTCGGATCACAATTAATTGGTTTTAGAGCTAAGGTTTGAAGTGATACCAAGGAATTGGTACCAGAGCATCTTGTTCATGATTCGAAGGCGCTAGATCGATAACGAAAAATTCGGAGATGACGACTCAAGGATCGAACCTACAGTTCGAGATCGAGAAGTTTGATGGCCAAATCAATTTTGGCTTGTGGCAAATACAAGTCAGGGATGTTTTGATTCAAGGCGGATTGCACAAAGTTCTGAACGGCGTTAAGCTACAATGTCGAACGACGATTGGATTGAGTTTGATTTGAAGGCGATGAGCACGATTCGGATGTACCTCGCAAAGGTCGTGTTGGCAAACTTCTCTAGGGAGGTCTCTGCAACAAAATTGTGGGAGAAGTTGGATAGTATGTACAGGACCCGGTTGCTCATGAACCGGTTATACTTGAAGCAAAAGATTTACGCTTTTTAGATGGCGGAAGATACAAAGATCTCAGAGTATATATCGGCTTTCAATTAACCGACAGAAGAACTCCTTAATGTCAGTGAAGACATAAAGGAGACGGATAAGGCGCTACTTCGTCTAGGATCTTTGCCCAGTCCTTCGAATATCTGAAGATTATGATGCTCTATGGAAAAAAAATCCATCAAGTTGGAGGATGTCATAGGTGCGCTTCTTGCAAACGAGCTTCATTGAAGGGGACGAGCGAGGAGGGTGGTGACAACCAATCCAAGGTGCTAATGGTGGTTGTGGAGGCGATGAAGAAGAAGAAGCAAGGCACTTGTTGGAAGTGCGGAAGACACGAGCACTTTCAAATCGGAATGCAAGTGGAAAGATGGAGCAAGACCAGATTGATCAAGGTCATCAAAAGTCAAGGATAACGGATCTGCCGGTTATACCTCATCGAGGGATTCCGATAAGGGGAATGTTCTGATGGCTACCATTGATTCTATATCAGATCAGGACTAGATAATATATAGCGGGGCCATACATCATATTTGTTCGCACATGACATGGTTCGACAAGTATGCGGAGTGCGATGGTGGCAAGCTGACGGCTGACGACGACTCTAATCTATATAACATGGCACGATGGTTTGTGTTGACTAGACAAAATGGAACACTGACTAGACAAAAACACGCATGCTGACTAGATAAAACATTCAAACTGACAAAACCTAACAAAGAAACATAGAGAGAATCAATAATACAAATTAAAAAAAAAAAAAATGTGCTCACGCCCCAACCCCAAATCAAGAAACAGTGATCCCTTCCCTTCACGCTCCCCTCTTGGGCCGATAAGATCCCCCCTCCCCCCCCTAAAAAAAAAACAAAACAAAACAAAACACTGTTCATGCCCGAGTGCTGATAGACACAGGCATGCACTATAACTAAGATGTGTTGCCGCTGAAGGTGGGACCGGGGTGTATGGCCGCTGAAGGCGGTTAGGTGTTTTGCCACCGAATACGACGGTGTGGGTGGGGGTGGTGATGCCCAATGGTTGTCTTTTCTGTCGAAGGTGGCCCGATGCTATACCGATAGGTGTGTTGCCGCCGAAGGTGGCCCGCTGTAGTGGCAACAGGCACGAGCATGCACTAGCGTGTCAAATAAGGGGAGTCGGGGGATATTCGACTTGAGATGTCTGACGAAAAAGTACGAACACTCAAGGATATCCGTCATATTCCGGGGTGGAGGGGTAATCGAGTCTCTCTTTCCAGGCTAGATTCCCTCGGATGCACCTTCACCGGTCAAGGTGGAGTTGTGGAGGTTTGGGACGGAGCCTCCATGATCATAAAAGAGGGCATTAGATGGAGGTCTATACAAATTAGCCGGGAGGGTGGCGGCACATGCACGATGTTGGGTGAAGAACAAAGGTGCAGATGGAGCACACTCAGGGCGCATGCAAAGATGATCAGGAGGTGGGTTCTAGTTACCAAGTCGAAAGACTTGGGCAACCACCAAGCTCATTGATTGGGCTCCCAGTTCGGGGGCAAAGGCGGCATGGCTATCAGTCAATGGATTCACTGTGCGAAGAGAAGGGGTTCGTGTTCAAGGAAGTTATCATGTCTTGTTATGAAGCCAAGGTGGAGATTGTGGAAGATGTGGCTCCAAGCATGCCGCATACAACTCCAAAGTTTCTTGTGTGAATAAACAGCCGAAGACAAAGCCTTGAAGCAAGAAGGAATCGGGCTGGCACAGTCATGCGCACGACCGTCCTAGGTCATGCACACGATTGGCATCAGCATAAAAGTCGGGCAAGCAAACGAGGATGGGTCGTGCACACGACTTGATATGGCTGCACATAGGTGTGGTGGTTCGGCCTGCGTTTTCTAATGAAATTCCTTCTATAAGTTATACACGAACGTATGCTTATAAAAGTGAAGGCCTAAGACAAACCTAGGTGACAAGAGAAGCTTCAAGAGTGGGTAATCATCATCAAGGGAGAGGGAGAGCGAACCAAGGAGGCTTGCGGGCTTCGATAAGGTTTTTCTCTTGTTTCTCCGGGGTGAGAGGGTTACGATATCTAGTCTCTTGTAGGAGGGCTTATCTTTGTAGGTATTGTGCAGGATTAGGAGAGACAAAGATATTGTACTTAGTTATTCCCACAATAGTGAATCCATTGATCGTTGTTGTCGGATATCGTGTGTGATTGCTTTGTTTGCATTGCTTTTTTGTTTTGTCTTCTTGGTGGTGGTGAGCCATCGTTTTCTTCGTGGAAATTCCTCGCTCGTCGGTGTTTCTCTCCCTCCTTTTCGTTGCGCGAGGGCCTCGGATCGCAACAAGGGAGGCCTTAAGTTATTTGTTGAGGCTCTGTAATTAGCTTAATTATTGTCATATGCTTTATTGATCCCTCTATATCTCTCTCTCCACTAATTACCATCTTATGCCTTGCTATGCTCTCTCTCTCTCTCTCTCTCTCTCTCTCTCTCTCTCTCTCTCTCTCTCAAAAAGCTTCATCCTGATCATGGATAGATCACCTGGGTTTGGGTCCGTAAGTAGTGACAATCGCCTTATGAAGACTCGCTTTTGCTACTACTCTGGTGGTTGACGTAGCCACTGCTTATGACTCACCCGCTCATTCTTCATCAGGCACACAATTAGATATCACATTCTCCTCCCACTACTTGGTAGCTTACGGTTTCATGTTCCATTTTACTCCCCGATGGGGGTTGTTTTCACCTTTCCTTCACGGTACTATTTTTCTATCGGCCACCTAGGAGTATTAGTCTTGCAAGGTGGTCTCCTTGCTGATTCACATGGAATTACACGTTCCCTATGCTACTCAGGTCAGAGCGTAAGCTAGTGATGCTTTCAGCTACTGGACTCTCTATCTAGGGTGCAAGAGTCCACCACTTCGCCTAGCACCATGACATATGTATTACTCTCCCACCCCGTTTTCACGGTTTAGTCTGCTTCCATTTCGCTCCCCGCTACTACGGGAATTGCTTTTGCTTTATTTTCCTCGGGCTACTAAGTTGTTTCAGTTCACCAGGTTGTCGGTGACTGCATTCACTGGCACCTCTCCATTGTCTAAGAAACGTTTCACATGGAGTTTGGTGTGATTCTGAAGGAACGTCCTAGCACAAAGGAGTAGAATGTGTGTTCTGCTCAGACATTATGAATGTTGGATTAAATCTCTTCACAGCTGTCGAATAGGCGAAGAAGAAGAGCTCTGGTTGAGTCGGAACGATGCCGGTGCCCAAAAAATCTGCAGACGAAGAAGAACTCACCAGCCCAATGCGAATAGATCTGATGAACGCCAACCTCACTCGATGAAATCGACGGCGTAAGGTACTCTGGTGAGGGGAGAAGCGCCGATGAGCTGTTTGATTGGAGGAAGCCCACAAAGATGAGAGGGAGAATGGCTCTGATACCATGATAACCCTAGAAAGAGAGAAAGAATGGGATAATCAATCAAAGAGGGCAATAACCAAAGGTGAACATATCCCAAGGGACCAACTTACTTATCCAATGGGCTAAGTATTTACACTCTAAAACATCCAATCAATAAAAAAAAGAAAGAAAAAATGCAGTACATGATCAACACTGTATAGATCATCAATATAATTCTAGAAATTCAGGATAAGAGATCATCTCTATAGTAACTAGATGGCTGTTCTTGAAGATTTGAGCTTCGATATCTAAGACTATTGCTTGGGAGAAATCAATCAACATTTTACATTGTCATAGTTACAAGAGAAACCAATAAGAATTTTAATAAAAGATTGGTCGAAACGAGCTTTCCAATGCCTTTAATGGCTTGAAAATTGGTCCGGCGACATGATACACCATCCGAAACATGTGAGCCTGAAATGGTCACCCCCCTACCTTCATTGATTGTAGTACATAAATGTGCATCAGTCCATTCAAGAAAATGAATTCTTGCTTTCTCTGGTCTCCTCTCTCAGTCTGAAACTCAATGCAGTCCCAAATACCAGACTATCTAGGCTGTAGGCCAGTCATGATCTGACAGGGAGACGGTTCGGAGGGAGTCGGGGTGGGCGCAATTATCTTCCTCTCAATGGATAAAAACTGGTTGGAGCCTCCAATGCTCTCGATGGACCTCATGTACTCCGACGCATTGTTCTCGATTATCAGCGCGTCCTCCAGCTCCCGCACGATGTCCACCATGCTTGGCCGGTAGGTCGAAAAGGGCTCGATGCATGCCACGGCAGCCTCCACCACCCTCCACATTGCCTCCGCATGGTACCCGCTGCCGTCCTTTACATTTGGATCCACGATTTCTTCAATCCTCGACTCCCTGATAAAAGGTTTTGCCTGCAGTTGCATAATGCATTGGTTAAACTCGAGCTTTCTAGAGAGAGAATCCATATTATCATCCTAAGAAGAAAACCAAATAACTGATATAGTCACTAGTAAATTTAACCCAGGACCAGCAAGTAGCATTTCAGGAGTGGCAATATAACTGTTAATGTATATAGATGGGTCGGTTTTACATGTACAGTCGGGTCGGGTTGTATGGTCATACATGTACATATATATGGGCTTGAGTCCCTCAATAGAGAGTATTGCTTTCCTCTCCAAACCCTAGCCGTCATCTCCTAACATGGTATCAGAGCTCTAGGGTTCTCCGACGCGCGGCGACGACGACGACGGTCTTCTCCCTCCGGCATCACCTCTCCTCCGGCCTCTCCTCACCCGTCCGACCCCCCTCCTCCTCCTGACCACCCCGCCCGGTCCCCCCTTTCCGCCGCCCGACACCCTGCTCGGCCCCCCTTTCCGCCACCGACACCCCGCCCGGCCCCTCCCCCCTTCCGCCACACCGCCCGGCCCCTCCCCCCTTCCACCACACCGTCCGGCCCCCCCTCTCTATCCCCCGGCCCCCCCCGACCCCCCTCCGCCTCCCGACCCCCCTACGCCGCCTGACAGCCCCCCGATCCCCCCCCTTCCGCCGCCCGACAACCCCCCGGCCCCCTCCTCCACCTCCCGACCCCCCCTTCCACCGTTCGACAGCCCCGGCCCCCCTATCTCCCGAACCCCCTTCCTCCACCCAACAGCCCCGGCCCACCTTCCTCCACCCCCCCGACCCTCTCACCCCTTCCCTCAGCACCCCCGGCCCCTCTGTTGAGCCTTCTCCATGGCTTCTCCTGCCGTACCGTCCGTCATTGCGATCTCTCCACCGCTAAAGGCGGTCGCCTTTCAGTTGTCATCGGCCAGCGACTGGCCTGATTGGTCACTCACCGTCGAGGTCGCGCTCTCCAGTCGTGATCTGTGGGGTCACATCACCGGCGATGATCCTCCTCCCACTGACTACTCCGGTTCCTCCTCTATCACCAGCAGTGCCGCGTCTTCTACTGCGACTGATACCACGGCAACCACGGTTGCTGCTCTTACGTGGCGTCGCCACGATCAGGCCATCCGGGCGTACCTTCTGGACTCTGTTGCTCGTCCGCTCCTTGCTCCCATCGGCCGCCTTCCGACAACGCGCGCGATGTGGGAGTATCTCCGGGACCGTTTTCTCCCGCGCGGAGGCGCACGCCGGCATCAGCTCATCTGTGACTCGCAGTCTGCCCGTCAGGGGGAGCGCACCATTCATGACTTTTTCAGTCAGATGAGTGCCTACTGGCATGAGCTGGACTCACTGATCCCGGAGCGGTGTGCCTGCCCCCGCTCCCGGGATTTCCAGCGCTACCTCGATGAGGGCCACCTGCACCAGTTCCTGGCCGCGTTTCGGCCGGACTTTGCTCTCATAGCTGCCCAGCTCCTGCACCGTGAGCCACTCCCTCGGCTAGAGGATGCTCTACTCGCCTTGGTCGACGAGGAGACCCGCCTTCAGACTCAAGGCGCTCGTCCTCCTCCACTTGCTCCTAGCTCCGACACTGTCCTGGCAGTCGGGTTCTCCGATGAGGCTGTCTTCTGTCACTACTGCAAGGAGCCCGGCCACATGAAGCGCGAATGCCCTACACGTCCTCCACGCAACCCCCGCTGGGGTCCGGATGATAGAGCCCCACGCTGGGCTTCGACTTTCCGCGACGATCGACGCGGCGGTCGAGGTGGACGGAGCCGTGAACGTGGTTCGTCTTCCTTCCGCCACTTTGGTGGTACAACGGCTACTGTAGAGCCCTCGACGCTCCCCACTGCTACCACAACACCTTCTCAGCCTGAGCCGGACCGTTTTCAGCGCCTCGAGGAGCTCCTTCTTCGCCACCTAGCTTCCACCGGCTCCGCGACTGCGCACGGCTTGTCTGCCACCTCTGGTACTACTGCTCCATGGATCTTTGATTCGGGTGCTCCTGTCACCTTACCTTTGACTCCACTGTCCTCACGGACTGTTCTCCCACTACCACCCACCAGAAGGTTCGCACTGCGGATGGGACTCTCGTCCCTATTCCGCAATGTGGCTCCATCACTACCACCTCTGACCCTTCTGGTCGCCTAACCCTACCCCATGTCCATCATGCCCCCCGTCTTAATATTAATCTGATCTCTATCAGTTCTCTTTGCGACTCTGGCCTGACTGTCACCTTCACCCCTTCTGTTTGTGTTGTGCAGGATTCGCGGACGGGTCAGAGGATTGGGCTGGGCCGTAGGGCAGGAGGACTTTACCAGTTGGACCATCTGCATGTGTCTTCCGTTCCTGTTGCGTCTGTCATGTTTGTCACCTCTGATGCCGACCTGTGGTACAGAAGGTTAGGTCATATATCGAGTGATCGACTCAAAAGCGTATTCCGTTCGGGCGCTTTGGGTCGAGCGTCTTTCTCCCCCCTCTCTGTTTGTACGGGTTGTAGACTGGCAAAGCATCTAGCTCTTCCATTCTCTGCTAGTGCTTCCCAGTCTGATGCTTTATTTGATTTAGTCCATTCGGACATTTGGGGTCCTGCTCCTGTTGCATCTCTATCGGGTTACATGTATTATGTGTGCTTTATCGATGACTATTCTAGGTGCACCTGGGTTTATCTTATGCGTCATCGATCTGAAGTACCTCACATCTTTAGGAGATTCACCACTATGATACACACTCAGTTTGGTCGGCGCATCAAGACCTTTCGGTCTGATTGTGCCAAGGAGTATCTCTCCTCTGAGATGCGTGAGATTCTTCAGTCTCACGGCACTCTTCACCAGCAGTCCTGTCCCCACACCCATGAGCAGAACGGCGTTGCCGAACGCAAGCATCGTCATGTCTTTGAGACTGCACGAGCCTTGCTTCTCTCTGCGTCTGTTCCTCACTCCTACTGGGCTGAAGCTGTCATGACGGCTGTCCACCTCATCAATATCACTCCGTCGTCTGCTCTGTCCGGTGCCACCCCATATGAGCGCCTTCACTCCAACCCATCTGACTACTCTCTTCTATGACAACCGGAGTGCTATTCAGATTGCTAGCAACCCGGTCTTCCATGAGCGAACAAAACATATTGAAGTTGATTGTCATTATGTTCGCCAGGAGTTTCTCGATCACACCATCTCCCTGCCATACATTTCATCATCGGAGCAGACTGCTGATTTTCTGACGAAGCCCCTTACGACTGCTCGCTTCCGGCATTTTATTGGCAAACTCTCGGTTCATGATCCACCGTGAGTTTGAGGGGGAGTGTTAATGTATATAGATGGGTCGGTTTTACATGTACAGTCGGGTCGGGTTGTATGGTCATACATGTACATATATATGGGCTTGAGTCCCTCAATAGAGTCATCTCCTAACAATAACAAACAAATCCAAACAGAGTGATAGGCACTACCCACCAACATCTGCAGTGCAATAAGTATAATTACTAAACAATCTGGAGCAAAAGGTTAAAAGTATCAAAAAGGGGGAAATCGCTGTGTAACTGTGTTAAGGCTTGAGAGGAAATTGTCCATTTGAGGAAAATATTTGTATAGAGACACTATAAGAAGGTATAATGTAATCAATAATACAAGAACATTTTGAAAACCATGTTCCACCAGCTTTTCCTTAGTTTATAGCAAAGCTAGACGTTAGTGTCTAGTGAGATCCCCCACTAAGAGCATAATCCACAAACGTATTTCAATTCGAGTAATGCTACTGGTACAATCTAAAAAACAAACCAGATCCAAGAAGTGGTGGCGGGGCCCAGGGGTTAGTGTATCGGAATTCAGACCAAGCATTGACCCATGGGCCCTGGCACCACTTCTTGGGTCTGGTTTGTTTTTTAAGATTGTTCGAGTAGCATTACTCTTTCCATGTGTGGATTTAGGCAATTACATGATGAGCAAAATATTTGTGGAGTTGTAGATACCACAAATCAAGTGTGGTCTATTTGAGTTGTATCTATGCTAATTCGAGATTTGGAACTTGGATCGAACATTTGAAAGGAGCATTAAGATTTTAATGAAGGCAAAGATTGCAAAGGTACCTAAACCTGTGTTTGGTTATTAGCTCAAGGACTACAGAAAAGGAGAGGAGAGGATCCCTTGACCAGATCTCTACACGGAATTGCCAGCCCTTCCAGCAGAGGGAGGGATTGCTCTAGCCCCCATCCCCTCCCTCGTTTGTGGATAACAGTGTGACTGAGGGGGGTGGTCGAGTTCCCCACCTTGCCGACCAATGGCATCACCAGCAAGGGGAGGGGGTTCCAACCCCTCCCTTCTTCTCCTACATTAGTTGAGCACCACAACAAGAAAGGAGGTCATGAGCTCCCCCACACCTTGGCTTTCCTTCCCTGACGAGCGTCCCCCCCCCCCCCCCCCCCCCCCCTTCTTCCTTATGTCGACGTAGCAACACCGGGAGGGAGGAGGGATCGACCTCCTCTCCCCCCTGTTCGATCCATCGGGAGCAGCAACACAACTAGAGGGAGGGATGGCTCTGCCCCCTCCCCATTGTCTCTAGCAGTCGAGGAAGCAACCACTATCAAGGAGGAGTGGTCAACTCTCTCTCTCTCTCTCTCTCTCTCTCTCTCTCTCTCTCTCTCTCTCTCTCTCTCTCTCTCTCTCTCTCTCTCGCACGCGATGAGCAAGGATGTGTACGGGTGAGCGACGACAAGCGAACAACGCTAGCGAGCAAGGACGCCAACGAGCGAGGCTGATCACATGTTGATGGCAACGGGCAAGTGAGGCACATCGCCAACCCAACGAGCTGGGCACGCGTCGCCCCCCGACCGACCTATCGTGGAACTTCCTTCCGATGGGTCGGCCCTTCTCACCGACCGTCAGGACATGGTAAAATATCTCTAAAAATATTTTCAAATTATGTTTGCATGAAAAACACTCATCTATTACATATTCATTATATGATTTTTGCAAAATCTTAACACATTTTTTTGAGCTTGAAAATTGAGTTTTTACACTGCATTTTGGGCTACTAGACAAACCATGCACATGATGTTCATAGAAGGCAGTCCACTACTTCATCTATGAAACTGCGTATGGATCATGTGCATAATGTGACAAACCCTGTGCATGATGTGTCAAACAATGCACATGATGTGACAAACCATGCACGTGATGTTCCCAGAAACAATTTCTAGATGTTGTAACACACACCATGCCCATGATGTATCGAGACCATGAAAACGATGCCGACCTAAACAGTTTTTAAGTCGTTTCCTTCACTGATTTTCTACGGGTTTTGATTCAACTCGTACCCGCCTCTGCTAAAACGACCCAGGGCTTTTCTAAAGAGTATTTAAACCTCAAGTTATCCATTAGGGTTAAGGATTCTCTTGTGTTGTGCCTTGAGTCTTCATCTCCTTCCTAAGAGAGAACTATATTTCCATGCACTCTTGATCTGATTTTCGTTAGATCTCCATGGATCAACTCCAGATCTGATCCTCTATCATCTAGATGAGTTGATTCTTGGTAGAACTTTATCAAGTGCATGTTCCATTGAAGTTCTTCTCATTCTCTTCTTTCCCCCTTCAATTTCTGTTAAGGGAGATTCATTCTTTGGTGTCTTCATCTGAAGAACATCCATATCGGTGGGTCATATCCGGTTGATTGCCATTGTTCGGTGTTTTCATCCGGTATAGTCAGGTTGATTGCCATTGTTTGGTGTTTTCATCCGGTATAGTCAGACGACGAGTTTATCCGGTCGTGGCTTCTCATTAGTGATCGGTACATGGAACTCGATTGTGGAACAGTAGCATGGGAAAGAATGGCATGAACGTGGGTGCAACGGTCCTACCAGAGTTAGGTAACATTCTGAACCACTGTAACATCAAAACATAGTTGATTGGTTGGCTCCGGGCTTGGCTCGACGTGGTTTTTTCCTTTTCGGGGTTTCACGTAAAAATTTCCCATGTGCTTTTTGGTTTGATTGTCATGCTAGGTTACAACCTTGTATACTTAAAGCCTTATACCTTTGTATGATGTTGAGAGTACGAGAGGAGAGTGCATCTTGTGCGAGTATCAAGTGTTCAACGAATTTTTTTGGGTGTGCTTGTGTCAGAATTCATCTTCAGGTTTTGAAATTGGCACCCGAGCTATTTATAGCCTGCTTCACAGTTTTACACTTATCTTATATGCCTATGACTATATATATTAAATAGTGCACAAGTGTTTTACGTTGTTGGGTGGAAAGATCAAGTGATACGGGTGCTATATCTTGGATTGATTGATCCTATCCCACATTTGAACCTGAAATGGGCGCATCACTAGGGATGTTTCAGCCAATATAAGTATGTTTGAGCCACATCGGTTAAGGTTTTATGCACCAGAATGTTACAAACTTACAAGTGTGCCACCAAGAGTTGAAAAATAGAATCTGAAGTCCCTGATATCTAGCTCAAATCTTTATATAATTTATTGCATTTTAATATAATGTTGATAAGCTAATGATCAAAGAAGAATTTTTTTATTGGGGAAGGGTTTAAGGAAGTGCTTGCTAGACAAATAAAATATATAGAAGGAAGGTTTTGATCCTCTTTTGTCATAAAATGGCAAAGTAGCTGCCACAAAAAAAATGGTAGGTTTCTTAACATCTAGAGAAAAAATAAAAAATCTCCTTCTAGAGATTAAATATTGCAGATAAATTTCTAATTTTTTTTTTTTTTTGAGAAATCCCTCTCAGTGGATGAGGGGGGGTTCGGCCTAGACCCCTACCAGTGCATTAAAAATGAGAAACAGTTTACAGGAAAACAAAAAGGGACAGCAAGAAGAAATCAAAAAAGATTACAAACGATGTTATCTCGTTGATCGAATCTCTTCCCCTGCAAAACTACTTTCCACTGAATAAGCCGTATCTTCACCGAGTTCTTGACCGCTTCTATGTCGGAAGTCTTTTGTCTAAAAATCCTGTTGTTACGCTCCATCCAGATGCTCCAGCAAACCGCCATAACCATCATATCCCAGCTATGACGCAACCTACGCTTAATTCTCTTATCTCTCCAGACTGTCCACATAGAGAACACCGACCCCGGCGTACCTCTGATAGTTTTCTAATTTTATGAAGAAGTATTTAAGACCTTTTTTTTCACAAGTGTCAATTTTAGAGAATAATTTCATGAAAATGCTTAAAACAGAGTATTCCTCATAACAGTATGTGGAAGGCTATAGCTGCTAAAATAATGTTATGTCAAATGAGAATGGACCTATATTTCTGTAACAAGCTCTATAAACATGAAGATATTTTATTCAAAAGGTCGAAGAAAATACTCAAATTGGACACTTACCCACTCAAGTAAACTCCATTCATTGCGTGGTCTGTGTATATTAAGGGGCTCTCTTCCGGATATAATTTCTAGAAGCACCACACCAAAGCTAAAGACATCACTTTTGGTCGATAGCTGCTGTGTTGAATAGTACCTGAAACACAAGAAAGTGAATGCTTTGGCTAGTGATTTATAGTTCAAACTTCCAGTGTTTCCACTCATTGAATATGATAATCCCAGGATTCTGTATCAATTTATCCCCGACAAAGTTAATTCTTTCAGTTGCAGACATTAAGATAACATTTTTAATCGATCCGAGATCCGATTTGGATGGGAACCCATCATGAGGATAAGATGAAAACCAGCTT
Organism: Chamaelirium japonicum; assembly: GCA_947650365.1. NCBI lineage: Eukaryota > Viridiplantae > Streptophyta > Magnoliopsida > Liliales > Melanthiaceae > Chamaelirium > Chamaelirium japonicum. The sequence continues at coordinate 85,362,303 of OX393550.1, read as the reverse complement.
GCTTCAAATTCTTACCATCGTGCATTTGCTCTCTTTCTCTGTGTGTGTGTGTGTGTGTGTGTGTGTGTGTGTGTGCGCTCGTGCGAGTGCGCACACTTCGCGACTTGTACATGTCCAATATAGGGTTTGCATAGCTGAGTTGAACCTATTAAGCACATCCATGGGCAACACAAATGCTCTCACATAATGCTAATACATTGAGTCAGAGTCAGTCTGTCTGGTTATATATAGATTAAGAGGAAAAATTATTATGCTTACATAAACCTAGACCAAAACTGGCCATAGACAACACAAAAGTAGAAAAGATAAAAACATCAGCATTTCATTATTATCAAATTACCAATTCTTAGAGTAATAATTCACCGAAAAAACGTTGATCTCCCATTTCTACTATACTTCACTAACCTTGACTATATTGAAACAAAAGATTTGTTTTGAAACATTTTTTCAAACTTGGGCAAGATGAGGTGATCCAATTTGATGCAGTCTCCGATAAGGCACACTACAATCTTAAGCCCTTAGGGTTTCCCTTTGGACAACAAACTAAGATTTAATTATCAATATGGCGCCGTATAACTCAAAAGGACAGCAAACAAAGGTTATTTCACGTAGTTCTAATGATCTATGCATCAATCATTAAGCATGGATTAAAACCTAACAAATTAAGATGCAACAATACATGAAAACGGAATTCAGCACATAATAATTTAAATTACAGCAATAGATAGCAAATTTAAAAGAGTAGCGTGCATCAGATTTTAATAGAAAATAGCACTATGAGTGCTTGCTAGGGTTACCGATAGACTAAATATGGAAAATAAGATAATTAGGTATATTTGGGGCTTCAACTAGAGAAGAAACGGGGATGTATACGGCTGCGATGCGGAGCGTAAGCGGTGGAAATAGATGAAAAGGATGCGGGAGTGGAGAAAAGATGAAATAAAATGATAGATAATGCCTGGGGTTTCCGTCGTGGGTCGATGCGAGGATGCGCCGATGATCCTGCTCATGGAGCAAGGCCGGACGTCGAGCGAAGCCGGATCCTTTGGAAAAACAAACAAGGCCTACGCGAGGCGAAGTTGTGGATCGTCTCGAGACGAAGTCGAGGAAGCGGCGGGGGTCGAGGACATGTGTCTCTTCTGAAAGGTCTCACGCAGAGGCACAAATTTCAGCAACGGCAAAGATCTTTATTTCTTCTTCCTTTGCTTCTTTTTGTAGAGCTAGGGTTTCCTATTGGATGGTGGAGATCAAAGGAAAATAAAGGGGAGTGGTGGGGACGTGATTAGCCAAGAAATGAAGGAAAAAGAGAGAAATAAGGGGGAGAAGAGAGGGGACGGCAAGGGGGGGTGGTCTCGGTTTCCGTGCGAAAAGAGGGACAGACGGCGTAGGGGTCGCACAGGTAAGAAGAGAGAGAGAGAGAGAGAGAGAGAGAGAGAGAGAGAGAGAGAGAGAGAGGGGGGGGGGGGGGGGGCAACTCTTTGTGAAGCCATATTGGGCTTAAGATAAACCCAATTAATCCTAATTGAAGCCCAATGGATACCATGTCATCGATTTTAAGTTATTTTGCCATCTAACCATCGGTTTCGAGACTTAATTTCATTCGTCGGTATCCCGCAAACACACACACACGCAGATTTTATTAATATAATGCAGAAAACTCACCTGAAAATGCCCGGATTCAATCCGAAAAGTCCTCGGATGAGATCATGGATATCCCCCATGAATTGGGTAACAAGTTTGACTACTAATAATGCAATTAAAGGCCTAAAACAATAATAAATGGGCCTGAAAATAGAAAACGCAGCAAATAAACTACCGATGAAGATCAAGTCTACATCACAATTGGTCATAGGTTGACTAAAGTGTCTTTAATCTTATATACATAAAAAGTTTAAGTAAATACTAGGTCAATAATTGGATTAGAGTTTAATTACAAAAGATGAGTAAAACAACTGAACTTAGAAAAAAGAAGGCTCTAGAGAAAACAAGAACAAAAGAATTTCAGATAAAAGACATTGTCGAGACTTGGAGCAATCATTCTACATCAATCAATCTCAACTTCTCCGGTTTTAACATAGTGATGTTAAAAGAACACTTTTTGCATCTTATGCTTGATAAAAATGATCAAATCAACATCCATTCCTATACTTCTAAGTGAACATATTGTCATATGAAATTAAAATTATTAAAATTTGTGTGGAACATGTGCCAGTGTTGTATTCATAAATGATTGTAGTTAGTGTGTGGTAAGTGGATTAGGGATCAAATAAGGTAGATGTAGTATAGTGTTTCCGACTACGGTTACTTCAATCGTGATACAATTATGAGTTATCGTTGTTGCATTATTTAATTTCCAGAAATAATGTTTATTCTTTAATCTTCATATTCTCTCACTTTTCTTGTGCTTCAGCTTCAGCACACTTTTTCTATCATCTCTTTACCCCACGCCATTTGGCACATTCCGCCAAGAGGGATGAATTAGGTTGAAAGACATTAGTGTATGCAATGGAGTTGGAAGATATAAGCCATGACATGTGATGTATTTCAAATATTTCATTGGAACTAAAAAAACCTATGAAACCTATGATGAAACTCCTATAAAATGTAGCTAGTCCATGAAAGCTTCTAGCTTATGAATGTTGGAAGGTTCGGGCTAATCTCCGATGGCCTACACTTTTTCTAGATCTGCTGTAACCTCAGCAACTGAAATGATAAACCCCATAAAGATCACTTGCGATCTCAGAAAAGTATGTTGCTTCATATTAACATAAATCTTCTCTTATCGCAAGACTTCTAGAATGATTAACATGCTCTGTTTTGGTTTACTATAAATCAGTATCATCAAAATAGACGACAAGAAAGTGACCAATAAACGGATGAAGATTTTCCGTCATGACTCTCATGAACGTACTACGGCCTACGGGCATTGGTCAGCCCAAATGGCATGACTAACCACTCAAATTGACCATTCTTAGTCTTAAAGGCAGTCTTCCATTCGTTGCCTGGTCGAATTTGGATTTGATGGTATCCACTTTGAAAGTCAATTTTGGAGAATACCTCAGATCCGACCATCATATCTAATATGTCGTCAAGTCTCGGTATTGGAAACCTATACTTGATGGTTATCTTGTTGATGGCTCGACTATCTACACACATTTGCTAACTCCTGTCCTTCGGAGTAAGGAAGGAACAAAACACGGGCTCATGCTCTTTTGCACAAATCCTTTCTGCATTAAATCAGTCACTTGACGAGTAAGCTCCGTATGTTCAGTAGGGTTCATCCTATAATGGGGTAAGTTGGGTAAAGATGACCCATGGACCAAATCTATAACATGTTGAATGTCCCTCATCGGAGGTAACTCGTCGAGTAGTTCTTTAGACATAACATCAGAGTATTCGAAAAGTATTGGACTTACCTCCCGATGAATTTCATCTTTTGTTGCAGTATCTTTTATTCTTTTGCCATGGGAGCATAGACAATACGAGAGTCCTTGCTTTGATACTTAAATTGCTTCTTGTTGAGGACATTTAAGGCCTTGGACTCTACAGCTTTTGAGGTTGATTCCTTTGCTTTCCTCTTGACTTCGGGTTTTTAGCTTATAAGGATTCAAGATGTTATCTTGCCATTATGCTTGAAAACATAGGAATTTGACTTTCCATAATGAGTAAATCTAAATCGTATAGCCAAGGCCTCCCAATCAAAATCTAAGCTACGCCTATGGGGAGATAATCACACCATACTTGGTCCTTGTACGTTGCAAACGGAATCGAGACCAAGCAGTGCTGATGAACAGGAAGGGTGGCTTCACCTTGTAAGGATGTGGATGCGGTTCAGAATTTAGCTTCAGGCAATCTACCGTAGTCTTGGATACTACGTTCATACTACTTCCACTATCAATAATGACTTTGCAATTTTTCTCACCGTACTTAGTGTAGGTATGGAATATGGCAATGCGATTTCCAATCATCTTCATTCTCTGGTGAGGTGAGGATACATCGCACAACAAAAATGCGAACTCCTTCATCGGTTTCTTCAGTCCACTCTTCCTCACTCACACCCTATTCAGGCTCATAGTGAAGTTTCTCCAAATCTTCTTCATCATTTTCATTCTCAGTATCCAGGTGGAGGTTTCTCTAAGGGCATTGAGCTGCATCATGTCCTCTCTTCTGACACTTGTAGCATTGAACATTGTTGCTGCTTTGCTTCAAAGTTTTGCCCATAAGGGTCTTTCCTTTCACATCGCTAGTTTGTCGATTCCGTGAGTTGTTTCCCTGATTGATGCTAGGGTTGGAATAGGTAAAATTTGAAGTCTGATCGCCATACTGATTTCTTTGGGTAAAGGACTCCCCGTCTTGATAACTAAACCTCCTATTAGAAGGGTTTTTTTTTTATCATTTGTTCTAGATCAAAAGCCAAGTTATATGCTTGTCCAATTGAGTTAAGTGAATGGGGTACCATTTCCCTTTTCAGATCTAGACATAGTCTGGCTTTAAGTCTAGCTAAGGTCAGGTACTCCCCTTCTTTGATCTCACATCATACCATTAAATCATCCAGTTGATCCATGTACTCAGCTACTGTCAGATTGCTCTGACGTAAGGTCTGTAGCTGTTCCAAAAGTCTTTCTTTTAGTAAGATGTGGGGAAATACTTCTCTTTTAGCTTTTCTTTCAATAGTCTCCAATGCGTAATCGCCTCATGACCAAGTCTACTTGCTTGGTGCTCGATATTGATCCAGTGGATCTTCGCTTGACCGATCAATTTCATACTTGCGAATCTTACCTTCTGGTCATTCAACAACTTATACTAGTTAAAGTAATCATCCATATCAGCTAACCAGTCCGTGAAGGCTTTAGGATCCATCTTACCATCGAAGCTGGGAGCATTGACTTTTACCCTCTTCATTACATCCACATCAAGATCTCCGTATTGTTGACTTCACCCAAAGTATTCTTCATACCCATGATCACTCTGATCATCCCAATGGGTGCATCGTGCACGTCGCCCATGGTCATGCACTCGTACTTGTGGCCTCACATTTGGCCAGTGATGTCTTGGTGCCTCAACGTGAAATAGGCGCAAATGAGGGTTATTTCTCACTGGTCCTTGCCTCATCCCTTGAGCATTGTTCTCGAGGTTTGCAATGTTCTCATTGTTATCATTGTTCCCATTATTCACATTGTTTCCATTATTTGCATTGTTCCATGGTTTTCTCCAGTTGAAGGACTTGGACATTGGGTGCTTCCATATTTTCATAGAGGGATCCTCTTCTTGACCTCTTCTATTTGACCCACCCTAAGGTTGGTACTCTCAAGTTCATACTCTAGGGTCTCTAACACGTTGGTGAAGCTCTAGCACAACTCATCCCTTTGCCTATATGTAAGGTGTTCTCGATAAGGTTTCCCGGTGCAGGTAGCCATAGTTACTAAAACGTAAAACCTGAGGCTCTGATACCAATCTGATGCAGGACGATAATAGGAGAGGGTTCTAATGCAATCTAACTGGAATTATGATGAAGTTATGCAATGTTATATGTGAATGCATCTATTAACTATGACTCCAAAGATCTAACCTATGGAAACTAGATGATCCTATACGCCTTAAAACCAATATAGGATAATTCAACTAGATGCAATGTCAAAGATGAAAAAGCTGAAATCTTCAAAGATAATTAACAAAGGCAAATAGCTTATCTAACACATATATTATCAAAGATTACAGATTTTCAATTAGAGATAGCTAATGACCAAGAATTACTGAAGAACAATTAAGATGTGATATATTACAACTTTAAACATAGTTCAAGATCTCAGTCGCAATCGTGCCAAGCATGGGAGACACAACACATTCCTTGCTCTAAATCAAGTATTCAACTTGAGCCTAATCAAGTCCTAAGTGGATGAAAATACGATGTAGGAAGAGATGCGCGTAGGCAAAGACTTAGGTTACTTTCAAGTAAGGTTGATAGGTCAGGGTTTTCGGGAAGCAAGTATGGGAAAAGAACCCCAAACAACGAAATTCCCAAATCTGGAATTTCAGTCCAGATCTGGAGATCAGTCAAATCAGGGGTCAATTTGGGCAAGCATATTGGGGCTTTTAGGTTTTTTATAAAGTTAATGATCCAATATTTAAAAAAAAAACCAGTTTCACTCGATTCCGATGAGTATCAGATGAGTTACAGCCAAACCAAGGTGTAGGTTTCAGAATTCCAGTAAGCAGGATTTTTTGGAAAAAGGGATCTATGGCTTTGGATGAGGCGTGGGTTGTAGGTGTTAATGTAAAGAGATGGGTCGGATTATATGTACAGTCGGGTCGGGTTGTGTGTGTATACATGTACATATATATTGGGCTTCAGTCCCTCAATGAGAAGCATTACATTCTCTCCAAACCCTAGCCGTCATCTCCTAACATGGTATCAGAGCTCTAAGGTTTCTCCGCGGTGAAGGCGACTCCTCCGGCAGCCCCTCCAGCAACCTCTTACACCCGATTCCCCCCTCCGGGAGCCCCTCCAGCCCCCTTCTGCACTCGATTCCCCCCTCCGGCAGCCCCTCCAGCACCCTGCTGCACCCGATTCCCCCCTCCGGCAGCCCCTCCAGCACTCCGGAAGCTCCCGTCGCCCTCTCCTGCACCTCCTGCAGCCCCCGCCGCCCCTCCAGCACCCGATTCCCCCCTCCGGCAGCCCATACAGCACTCCGGCAGCCCCTCATGCACCCGATTCCCTTCTCACCCGCACCGGCAGCCCCTCCAGCCCCCTCCTGCACCCGATCCCCCCCTCCGGCAGCCCCTCCAGCACTCCGAAAGCCCCCGCCGCCCCCTCCTGCACCTCTTGCAACCACCGCCGCCCCCCTCCTGCACCTCCTGAAGCCCCGCCGCCCCCCTTCTGCACCTCCTACAGCACCCTGCGCCCCTTCTCTTCCAACAGAACCCCCCTTGCAGCTCCTCCGACCCCCCCGCCATCCCCTGAAGCACCCGCCGCCCCCTTCTGCACCCCCTGACGCCTTGCCGCCCCTCCTTCTGCACCTCCTGCAGCCCACACCGCCCCCCTCCTGCACCCCCTGCAGCCCTCCATCGCCCCACCGCTACTCCCTTGGCCCTCCTTCTCCGGTCCGTCTACTCTGTACCGGACTGCCCGGGACCTCACTTGTGCCAGCTCGCCCCTGTACTTCAAAGTTATGGCTTCCTACAGCATCTCTCGGCTTCCACATTGCCTACACACAGTCGCTGATCGTCGAGTCCCTCCGTCTCCTCGTTTTGATGGTATTCTCGGGCCACGTCCCTCCACCACGTCAGTCGACTGTGGACGTCGTCAGGGTCCCCTCCGCCATGATGGCGAGACTGCTGCTACTGCTGGTCTCCCTACTCCAGCACCGCCTGCCACCACTCCTGCTCCGTCTCAGTCTTACTCCGACCGCCTCCAGCGCTTTGAGGAGTTACTGTTGCGATACCTCGCCTCCACCAGCTCTTCGACAGATCACAGTCTCTCTGCCACTCCGGGTACTTCTGCTCAGTCTCGGTCTTACTCCGACCACCTCCAGCACTTTGAGGAGTTACTGTTGCGATACCTCGCCTCCACCAGCTCTTCGACAGATCACAGTCTCTCTGCCACTCCGGGTACTTCTGCTCAGTCTCGGTCTTACTCTGACCGCCTCCAGCGCTTTGATGAGTTACTGTTTCGATACCTCGCCTCTACCAGCTCTTTGACAACTCACAGTCTCTCTGCCACTCCGGGTACTACTGCTCCATGGATCTTCGACTCGGGTGCCTCCTGCCACCTTACCTCCGATCCTTCTGTCCTCACGGATTGTAGCCCTGTTCCTATCCACATGGGGATCCACACTGCTGACGGGACTCGTGTACCCATTTCGCAGTGTGGATCCATCACCCCTGCCTCCGATCCCACTGGTCGCCTAACCTTACCTCGTGTTCACCTTGCTCCCCGCTTAAACATTAACTTAATATCTGTTAGTTCTCTTTGTGACTCGGGCCTGATCGTTACATTTACTTCTTCTTCTTGTTATGTGCAGGATCCGCGGACGGGTCAGAGAGTTGGGCTGGGTCGTCTAGCAGGGGGACTCTATCAGTTGGATCACCTCCAGGTTCCCACTTCCACTCCGTCAGCTCTGTCTGTTACCTCTGATGCCGATTTGTGGCACAGAAGGTTAGGCCACATATCCAGTGATCGACTCCAAAGCATTTTTCGCTCTGGTGCTTTGGGTCGGGTGTCCTTCTCCCCTCTCTCTGTCTGCACTGGGTGTCGATTAGCAAAGCACCTTGCTCTTCCTTTTTCTACTAGTGTTTTCCGTTCCAGTGCCCCTTTTGATCTCGTGCACTCTGACGTGGGGGGTCCTGCTCCAGTTGCCTCTTTTACTGGTTTTCTGTATTATGTGAGCTTCATAGATGATTACTCCCGCTGCACCTGGGTCTATCCTATGCATCGCCGCTCCGAGATTCCTCATATTTACAGGACCTTTACTACTATTCTTCACACCCAGTTTGATCGGCGCATTAAGACTTTTCGGTCTGATTGTGCCCAGGAGTATCTCTCCTCTGAGATGCGCAAGATCCTTCAGACTCACGGCACTCTTCACCAACAGTCGTGTCCCCACACCCATGAACAAAACGGAGTCGCCGAGCGCAAACATCGTCATGTCCTCGAGACAGCACGAGCTCTACTTCTGTCTGCTTCTGTTCCACATTCCTACTGGGCTGAAGCTGTCATGACCGCTGTTCACCTCATCAACATCACTCCGTCCTCATCCCTCTCTGGTATTTCCCCGTACGAGCGACTTTACTCCACATCTCCTGATTACTCTCTTCTTCGTACCTTTGGGTGCACGTGTTTCGTCCTCCTCCCTCCCCATGAGCGCACCAAACTCTCTGCTAGGTCTGTTGGTGTGTTCACTTAGGACTCAGTCGGGAGCACAAGGGCTATCGGTGCTACGATCCCTTGGCTCGTCAGATCCGTGTCTCTCGCCACGTCTCCTTTGTAGAGGATGTCCCGTACTTTTCCACTGAGTCCCGGGATCTTCCCTCACCACTTACGTCATCTTCTACGTCGTCACCCCCTCTCACCATCCCCTTCCTACCTCCGTATCCTGCTCCCACACCCACCTTCCCGGTTGAGTCTCCTCTACCTTCCTCGCCTCCCCTGTCTCCACCACCTCCACCTCCACCTCCATCGTCTCCACCACCTCCCCCGCCACCTCCCTCTCCCCCGTCACCTCCACCACCACCGCCTATCACACGTGTCTACGTTCGTCGCTCCACAGTTCCTCCCACCGAGTCTGTCTCCACTGGTACTACTTTGCCTGCAGCTGCTCCCACCTCTCCGGCCGCAGATCTTGGTCCTGTTCGACCCTACCCTTCGCGCGAACATCACCCTTCTGACAGATATGACTACTCCCCTGACAGGTTTGGTTACTCTGTATTTACTCCTGTTTCTCCTGACACTTCTGGACACTCTGTTGTTGCCTCCTACTCTCCGTCCTACCAGGCCTTTCTTACAGCTCTTCACACCCACCGGGAGTCCCAATCGTACCGTGAAGCAGTTGTACACCTAGAGTGGCGACATGCCATGACAGTCGAACTTGAGGCCTTTCAGCGGACTCAGACGTGGGATTTGGTTCCATGTCCCACTGGCGTGGTTCCTGTTAGCTGCAAATGGATCTTCAAGATCAAGACTCGACCTGATGGGTCCATTGAGCGGCATAAGGCGCGCCTTGTTGCTCGTGGTTTCTCCCAGGAGTATGGGATTGACTACGAGGAGACGTTTGCTCCCGTGGCCCGGATGACTACCGTTCGCACCCTCTTAGCTGTGGCAGCTGCTCGAGGGTGGCCTCTACATCAGATGGATGTGACCAACGTATTTCTCCACGGTGATCTCTCAGAGGAGGTATACATGGCTCCTCCACCGGGCGTCCCTGCTCCTTCAGGTCACGTATGTCGTTTGCGCCGAGCCATCTATGGGCTCAAGCAGGCCCCTCGTGCCTGGTTTGAGCGATTCCGTAGTGCAGTCCTGGCCGCCGGGTTTGTTGAGCGCCACTCTGACTATGCCCTGTTCACTCGCTCCTCCAGTCAGGGTATTGCAGTTCTTCTTCTTTATGTGGATGATATGTTTATCACCGGGGATGACAGTGCCACCATAGCGTTCCTTCAGCGCCACCTCCAGAGTCAGTTTGAGATGAAAGATCTGGGCCCTCTTCGCTACTTTTTGGGCCTCGAGATTGCCCGGTCAGCTCGTGGTCTGTTAGTCTCCCAACAAAAGTACATCTCCGATATCTTTGCTGATGCTGCTCTTACTGACTCTCGCACTGCTGACACACCCATGGAGCTCAATTTGAAGCTTCTTTCTACAGATGGTGAGCCACTCCAGGATGTCTCCCGCTACCAGAGGCTGGTTGGGATGCTCGTCTACCTCACTATGACTCGGCCAGACATTGCCCATGCTGTTGGCATTGTCAGTCAGTTCGTTCAGGCTCCCCGATCGGTTCACTATGCAGCAGTCCTTCGGATTATCCGCTACCTCCGAGGCACCATCACCCGCTCACTACTTTTTCCCTCTACCTCTCCGTTGGTGCTGCGTGCCTACTCCGATGTAGATTGGGCAGGAGATGTAGCCACTCGCCGTTCTACTACCGGATACTGTGTGTTCCTTGGTGATTCTCTCATTTCTTGGCGAAGCAAGAAACATGAGTCTGTTGCTCGCTCAAGCACCGAAGCCGAATACAGGGCAATGGCTTCCACCACCGCAGAAATTGTCTGGCTTCGCCGCCTTCTACTAGACCTGGGAGTTGTGATATCCGGGCCCACGCCTCTCTTCTGTGACAACAGGAGTGCTATTCAGATTGCTAGCAACCCGATATTCCATGAGCGGACAAAACATATTGAAGTTGATTGTCATTATGTTCGCCAGGAGTTTCTCGACCACACCATCTCCTTGCCATTCATTTCATCATCGGAGCAGACTGCTGATTTTCTGACGAAGCCCCTTACGATTGCTCGCTTCCGGCATTTTATCGGCAAACTCTTGGTCCATGATCCACCGTGAGTTTGAGGGGGAGTGTTAATGTAAAGAGATGGGTCGGGTTATATGTACAGTCGGGTCGGGTTGTGTGTGTATACATGTACATATATATTGGGCTTCAGTCCCTCAATGAGAAGCATTCCATTCTCTCCAAATCCTAGCCGTCATCTCCTAACAGTAGGAAATCAGATATGCCTTCAAGAAACTTCCAACACAACCAAAGTAATATAAAAAATGAACTACCTGGATAAAGGAGGCTTTATACGCCTCTTGCTTTGCACCAGAAGCACGATTTCACACCGTTGTAAGATCGTTTCACAAGAACAAAGAAGAAATTGCAGCCGCAAATAAATTTTCTTTATTTCAATATAATAAGCAATTGTCCCTTTAAAAACTCTAATACAAGCCCTTAAATAGAGATAAAGAGATAAGGGAGAGAAGAGAGAGAAGAGGCGACGTCCCTCCTTAGGAGGGCTCACGAAAACCCGCAGGTGGACCCTGAGGGTGATGTTGCGTGAAAGCCTGTACGGCAGCCAAGAGACTCACATACTCTCTTTTTCTTTCCTTTCTCCCTCTTTTACCCCTTCCACGAATCAATCATAAAACGGGCTCGAGTCTGACTCAAGCTCGAGCACTACAAGTACCTATCGGGTCCATAACATCAAAATAACGACTAAAAATTTACATATCCGAATAAATAAAATAAAGGGACTTCGCTAGCTAAATCAACTACTCTGCATCTGCTAGAAGTATTGGATGTTAGATCCGATGCCGTCTTCTATGCTCTATATTCATCCAGCGCCCCTTGAGTCTCTAATCCACATCACCTTTTGGTTTAAGAGATGTGACATGATAAAACCTTAGTATAAATATATATATTTTGTTTTGACTGAGAGTTTTAGGATAGAAAATGATCTCAAAACATGTTAAAAATGAAATTGATGGAGAGTGATAATCTGAGTACATCAATTTGGATCCTGAAATGCTAAAAAAAAAGGATACATAATGAGAAACTTATGGCCCCCGTAAGTTTGAACACGCTATCAAAGGTCCAACAAAAAAAACAATGCACCCAAAAACCCAATAAAGACCCATCCAAGGTACATGTGATCCTCTAGGATCTTCCCAAGTCAACAATAGTTCCAACCACTCTAACTATAAATCAACCAAAGTCGTTTCCTTTCCAGTACCAGAAGCACTCCTAATCATTCTCCTAGCTATCGTGATTAAGGAGCAAATATCCTGATACCTAGGTCTCCAGTGAATTTGCCCAAAATCACACCTAAGTCCCTAAAATACTTCGTGTGGATCCTAGAGTACCACGTCCATCCCATGACCAATACATAAATATTGTTAATGTACATACAGTCGGGTCGGGTTTACTGTACAGTCGGGTCGGATTGTATAGATATACATGTACATATATTGGGCTTGAGTCCCTCAATGGAATGCATTCTATTCCTCTCCAAACCCTAGCCGTCATCTCCTAACATGGTATCAGAGCTCTAGGGTTCTCCCGACGACGACGGTCCTCCTCCTCCTCCGGCTGCACCTCCCCGTCCACCGGCTCACCCCGTCCGGCCCATCTCCTCCTCCGGCCCCCCCTTTTTCCGCTGCCCAACCGCCACCCGAACCCCCCCTTCCTCATCCTCCGACTGCCCCCCCCGCCACCCCCCGACCCCCCTACAGTCCCCTCCGATCCCCCCCGACTCCCCCGGACCCCCCTACAGCCCCCCCCCCCCCCGATCCCCCCCGACTCCCCTACAGCCCCCCCGACCCCCCCCCCCCCCCCCCCGAACCCCCTCCAGCCCCCCCCGACACCCTCCAGCCCCCCCTCGACACCCTACAGTCCTCCCCGATCCCCTCCCGACACCCTACAGCCCCCCCTCGACACCCCCGAACACCCTCCTCCGCCCACTTCAGCCCCCGACCACCTTCCTCCCCGCCCTCTATCCGTCCTACAGCCTCTCCTGACCACCTACATCCCCCCCACTCTATTGAGCCTCCTCCATGGCTTCTCCAGCTGTACCGTCCGTCATTGCGATCTCTCCACCGCTGAAGGCGGTCGCTTTTCAGTTGTCATCAGCCAGCGACTGGCCTGACTGGTCCCTCACCGTCGAGGCCGCGCTCTCCAGTCGTGATCTGTGGGGTCACATCACCGGCGAGGATGCTCCTCCCACTGACTACTCCGGTTCCTCCTCTGTCTCCAGCAGTGCAGCGTCTTCTGCTGCGACTGCTCCCACGGCCACCACCGTTGCTGCTCTTACGTGGCGCCGCCACGATCAGGCCATCCGGGCGTACCTTCTGGACTCTGTTGCTCGTCCGCTCCTTGCTCCCATCGGCCGCCTTCCGACAGCGCGCGCGATGTGGGAGTATCTCCGGGACCGTTTTCTCCCGCGCGGAGGCGCACGCCGGCATCAGCTCATCTGTCTCGCAGTCTGCCCGTCAGGGGGAGCGCACCATTCAGGATTTCTTCAGTCAGATGAGTGCCTATTGGCATGAGCTGGACTCACTGATCCCAGAGAGGTGTACCTGCCCCCGCTCCCGGGATTTCCAGCGTTACCTCGACGAGGGCCACCTGCACCAGTTCCTGGCAGCGCTTCGGCCGGAATTTGCTCTCATAGCTGCCCAGCTCCTGCACCGTGAGCCACTCCCTCGGCTAGAGGATGCTCTACTCGCTTTGGTCGACGAGGAGACCCGCCTTCAGACTCAGGGCGCTCGTCCTCCTCCACTTGCTCCTAGCTCCGACACTGTCCTGGCAGCCGGGTTCTCCGATGAGGCTGTCTTCTGTCACTACTGCAAGGAGCCCGGCCACATGAAGCGCGAATGCTCTACACGTCCTCCACGCAACCCCCGCTGGGGTCCGGATGAGAGAGCCCCACGCTGGGTTTCGACTTCCCGCGACGATCGACGCGGCGGTCGAGGTGGACGGAGCCGTGGACGTGGTTCGTCTTCCTTCCGCCACCTTGGTGGTACAGCGGCTACTGTAGAGGCCTCGACGCTCCCCACTGCTACTACAGCACCTTCTCAGCCTGAGCCGGACTGTCTTCAGCGCCTCGAGGAGCTCCTTCTCCGCCACCTAGCCTCCACCGGCTCCGCGACTGCGCACGGCTTGTCTGCCACCTCTGGTACTACTGCTCCATGGATCTTTGACTCGGGTGCCTCCTGTCACCTTACTTTTGACTCTACTGTCCTCGCGGACTGCTCTCCCACTACCACCCACCAGGAGGTTCGCACTGCGGATGGGACTCTCGTCCCTATTCCGCAATATGGCTCCATCACCACCACCTCTGACCCTTCTGGTCGTCTGACCCTACCCCATGTCCATCATGCCCCCCGTCTTAATATTAATCTGATTTCTATCAGTTCTCTTTGCGACTCTGGCCTGACTGTCACCTTCACCCCTTCTGTTTGTGTTGTGCAGGATTCGCGGACGGGTCAGAGGATTGGGCTGGGCCGTAGGGCAGGAGGACTCTACCAGTTGGACCATCTCTATGTGTCTTCAGTTGCGCCTGTCATGTCTGTCACCTCTGATGCCGACCTGTGGCACAGAAGGTTAGGTCATATATCGAGTGATCGACTCAAAAGCGTATTCCGCTCGGGCGCTTTGGGTCGAGCGTCTTTCTCCCCCCTCTCTGTCTGTACGGGTTGTAGACTGGCAAAGCATCTAGCTCTTCCATTTTCTGCTAGTACTTCCCAGTCTAATGCTTTATTTGATTTAGTTCATTCGGATATTTGGGGTCCTGCTCCTGTTGCATCTCTATCGTGCTATATTTATTATGTGTGTTTTATCGATGACTATTCTAGGTGCACCTGGGTCTATCTCATGCGTCATCGGTCTGAAGTACCTCACATCTTTAGGAGATTTACGACTATGATCCACACTCAGTTTGGTCGGCGCATCAAGACCTTTCGGTCTGACTGTGCCAAGGAGTATCTCTCTTCTGAGATGCGTGAGATCCTTCAGTCTCACGGCACTCTTCACTAGCAGTCCTGTCCTCACACCCATGAGCAGAACGGCGTTGCTGAACGCAAGCATCGTCATGTCCTTGAGACTGCACGAGCCCGGCTTCTCTCTACGTCTGTTCCTCACTCCTACTGGGCTGAAGCTGTCATGACGGCTTCCACCTCATCAATATCACTCCGTCGTCTGCTCTGTCCGGTGCCACCCCTCACAAGCGCCTTCACTCCAGTCCACCTGACTACTCTCTTCTTCGCACGTTTGGCTGCACGTGCTTCGTTCTTCTTCCTTCCCATGAGCGCACCAAACTTTCTGCGAGGTCTGTTAGGTGTGTTCACTTGGGGATCAGTCGTGAGCACAAGGGGTATCGCTGCTATGATCCCTTAGCTCGTCGGATCCGTGTCTCCCGTCACGTCTCCTTTGTTGAGGATATCCCGTATTTTGCACCGGAGTCTCGGGATCTTTCCTTGCCTCTTTCGTCATCCTTCTCGCCCTCCTCACATCTCCACATCCCTGTTCTACCCCCGGTTTCTGTTGCCCCATCCACGCCTACTCCACCACCACCACCACCTCCTCAGTCTCCACCGCCACCTCCACCACCACCACCACCTCCTCAGTCTCCCACGCCACCTCCACCACCACCCATTACTCGTGTCTATGTCCGTCGTTCTGCAGCTTCCCCTCCAGAGTCGGTTCACACTGGTACTCCCTCGCCTGATGCTGCTACCCCCTCCTCCCCGGTCGTGGATCCTGCTCCTGTTCGACGCTACCCAGCGCGCGAACATCACCCTCCTGACAGATATGACTACTCTCCTGACAGGTTTGGCTACTCTGCTTTTCCTTCTGACTCTCCTGACTCTTCTGGCTACTCTGCCAGTGTCTCCTATTCACCATCTTTTCAGGCCTTTCTTACTGCTATACACACCCATCGGGAGCCCCAATCGTACCGTGAAGCAGCGTTACATCCAGAGTGGCGGCAGGCCATGTCAGTTGAGCTTGAGGCTTTTCAGCGGATCCAGACTTGGGAGTTGGTGCCTTGTCCCTCCGGGGTGGTGCCTGTTAGCTGCAAGTGGATATTCAAGGTCAAGACTCGACCTGATGGATCCATTGAGCGGCACAAGGCTCGCCTCGTTGCTCGCGGCTTCTCCCAGGAGTATGGGATTAACTACGAGGAGACGTTTGCTCCAGTTGCTCGGATGACTACTGTGCGCACCCTCTTAGCTGTGGCAGCTGCTCGAGGGTGGCCTCTCCATCAGATGGATGTCACCAATGCGTTTCTCCACGGTGATCTCTCCGAGGAAATCTACATGGCTCCTCCTCCGGGCACTTCAGTTCCTCCAGGGCACGTGTGTCGGTTGCGCCGAGCCATCTATGGGCTCAAACAGGCCCCTCGTGCCTGGTTTGAGCGATTTCGCAGTGCAGTTCTGGCCGCCGGTTTTGTTGAGCGTCACTCCGATTATGCCTTGTTCACTCGCTCCTCCAGTCAGGGCATTGCAGTTCTTCTCCTCTATGTGGATGATATGATCATCACTGGGGATCTCTCTCGCCACCATCGCCTCTCTCCAGCGGCACCTCCAGAGTCAGTTTGAGATGAAAGATCTGGGATCTCTTCGCTACTTTTTGGGCCTTGAGATTGCCCGGTCAGCTCGTGGTCTGTTGGTCTTCCAGTAGAAGTACATCTCCGACATCCTTGCTGATGCTGCTCTTACTGACACGCGCACTGCTGATACACCCATGGAGCTCAATTTGAAGCTTCTCGCTACAGACGGTGAGCCGCTCCAGGATGTCTCCCGCTACCAGAGGCTGGTTGGGATGCTCGTCTATCTCACCATGACCCGGCCAGACATTGCCCATGCTGTTGGCATTGTCAGTCAGTTTGTTCATGCTCCACGGTCAGTACACTATGCCGCTGTTCTTCGGATTATCCGCTACCTCCGGGGCACCATCACCCGTTTACTACTGTTTCCCTCCACCTCTCCGTTGGTGCTGCGTGCCTACTCCGATGCAGATTGGGCAGGAGATGCAGCCACTCGTCGATCGACTACAGGATACTGTGTGTTTCTGGGTGATTCACTGATTTTGTGGCGCAGCAAGAAGCAGGAGTCTGTTGCTCGCTCCAGCACCGAAGCAGAATACAGGGCTATGGCTTCCACCACCGCCGAAATTGTTTGGCTTCGCCGCCTTCTGCTCGACTTGGGAGTGGTGATATCCGGCCCCACCCCACTCTTCTGTGACAACCGGAGTGCTATTCAGATTGCTAGCAACCCGGTCTTCCATGAGCGAACAAAGCATATTGAAGTGGATTGTCATTATGTTCGCCAGGCGTTTATCGACCACACCATCTCCCTGCCTTTCATTTCCTCTTCGGAGCAGACTGCTGATTTTCTGACGAAGCCCCTGACGATTGCTCGCTTCCGACATTTTCTAGACAAACTCTCGGTTCATGATCCACCGTGAGTTTGAGGGGGAGTGTTAATGTACATACAGTCGGGTCGGGTTTACTGTACAGTCGGGTCGGATTGTATAGATATACATGTACATATATTGGGCTTGAGTCCCTCAATGGAATGCATTCTATTCCTCTCCAAACCCTAGCCGTCATCTCCTAACAAATATTAAACTCACATTTGTGCATACACATGGAAAATTATTCATTTATGCCAATAATGTATCTCAGACAATGACTAGGCATATGACTGGGCAACAATCATATAGGTTTCTTCTCAATCCTTCGTAGAGCTTTCTTGAAAAGTTGAGTTACATAGCCGATCTGTGTTGAAGGCATCAAGCTCAATTGTTATGTCTATTGTTGTTGATGAGCTAGATGGCTAAGCCAAGAGCAGGTTAGGTCTAGAACTTCAGGCAGAGTGGCCCTAGTGTAAGATTAAATGATCAAATGACCACTGTTGGCTAGGTCAGCTCAATCATCTGGGTCCAGAACAACATATATGACGGAAATTTAAGCTTATTAATTCTTAATAAGGTTAAAGAGGATCATTATCACATCATCATATCAGCATACATTACTTTTGGTTAGGTATGTTAGTCGTTGATAGGAAATTGCAGAAACATCTCAAAGTCAAGTTTGAGTTCTAAGTAGGACAACCATGTTATGGATACGGCTATTACTTCAGGTCAATCTAAAAGGAGTTTGGTTCTATCTAAAACACTACAAACGATATTTATTTTAGATTCCTTTAGATGTATTATTGGATGCTCTTGCTGAATTATTCTTCCTGATTCATACTGTAATCCAGTAGTGCAACAGTACCTATACTTTCTGGTCCCAGTTAAACATCCATATCACTTCCTAATTTTCGATCTAACTATTTAGAAAACCTCCAGAATACAACACTTTAAGCCACTAGTATAGTCAAAGGCACAAGGAGCTTTTTGATGAGAAAATAAAACAAAATACAAGATTCAGAATCATGAATAAAAAAGCGTAAATATCGGATGGTTTCTTAAGATTGTCACCTGAGGATAACTAAAACATATAAAGTTATTTTTGTAATCTAGGAGTGAACAATTCAAACTTACTCTGGGTCTAAGTATCCAGCCGTGCCTCTTACTTCCAATGAAGCACCACTGTCACCCTCTTGAGGTGCATACTTAGAGAAACCAAAGTCTGCTACCTTGCCACACATGCTATGATCTAGCAGAATGTTGCTTGACTTCACATCCCTGTGTATGATGCACCGTCCGGCAAAAGTGTGCAAATACATCAAACCTGACGTATATCCGGAAATCAAAAAATTAGTAGTATGTGTTAAACTGTATGAACAAATGATACAAAACTACTCTTTATTGAAAGTTGCTGCCAAGATGAAACTTATAGACACTGAATAAGGTTCCAAAGTGCTTGACTATTGCCAATTTTTTATTTATATATCTCCACCTGGTTTGTTTGTATCCAGTCAGACACCTAAGATTCATACTATGTAGGTGCAGACACCAAGGTAACCATAACCATCAAGTCTTGTCCTATCGATTTGGGAGCAGCAGGTGCAAACACTAGGGTAAGTTCATATATTCTTGAAGTTGTTTTTGCTAAAGGTACCAAACTGTGGCGTAAGGTTATATTCCCTGGTCCCTTAAAGCGAAACAACCCAACATATGCTTGCATTCTTGCAGAAGTCAGATCATGATAACAACCTATTCAAGAGGAATATAAAGAGCAAAATAGAAGACATGGTCGGTAACAATAGCATAATAGGAGTATATAGAATAAAACAATAAAGAGGAGATAAAAGAGGAGAGAGATGAAGACAAAGATTTATGCTTAACTCAGGCTATGAATCCCGTTACGTTACATGTCCAGGGCAACCACTGAAGTGCCTAAAAAGACCAAAATTATCTTTAATTTACATGCCAATCACCAAAGATTTCTGCATGACTCTGTTGGCTGTGTATGAAGGTGCAGATACATAATTTAGGATTCCATGCAAAAAGACAGCCGATCTCTGCTACTGCATAATTTAGGTGAATCAAACTATTAAATACCAATGAACTAGCACTTGAATACTTATCCTAACATGAAGAATAGATATTCATGCAACCGAGCTTGGAATAACACCTAATGACCTAATCATCAATTATCTTCCATGGATATATCCACGAGTTGTTACACTAATTGATATGTTACGAAGGGGAGGGGGGGAGAGAGAGAGAGACTAGGGTTTGGGGAGAAAACTCCTTGTATTGATCACACATCATTACATAAGACTACCTCTCCTTATATAAGGAGAGAACGCACACCATTACAATACCACAAGGTCCACAACTAAGGTGGGACCAAGGTTCAAAATCTCTTGATATATCGCGAAATATCTCGTTTTTCCCAAACCTCGGCACGAAATCCCGGCTGCTGTTTCGAGCAGAATGGATATCACGTAAAAATCACGAGATTTCGTGCGAAATTTAAAGACAGCGAAATATCGCGACTTTTCGATCAGACAGGTGGGCCCCGCATCACGTGGTGTGCAGAGCACGACCAAACGAAACCCGGTTGACCTCGATATTTCGCGAAATATCGCGCAAACAGCTGGGACCCACCCACGTGGGGTGGCCGAGAGCGACAGGCGCTTTGTCATTTTTGACGCGATATTTCGCGAAACATTTCCGATAATTCACGATATATTAACGGTTTTTCGCGAGATTTCGTCTGGCATGTTGCTTTTGAGACAGCTGGGGCCCACCAATGTGGGGCGACCGAAAGTGACTGGCCCATTTTGAATGACATGCGATATTTCGCGATTCTCTGCGAGATTTTCATGATATCTAAGCGAAATATCACGATATTTCGTGATATCTGGGCGAAATCCCTTTCCATCAAATCACAATATTTCCACACTGTCGAAATATTTTTATTTTCCAGAAGGTCAAAATATTGACCGAAATGGAAATTTCGAACCTTGGGTGGGACTAATAGTAACTCTATATCTAATACCGCCCCGTCAAACTGATGTAAGGTATAATCCGACATCAGTTTGCTTAATAAAAGAAAGAGAAAAAAAAACATAAAATAACCCATTTTTTATGCTGATAGTGCCAGGGCGACCTGCAAGCAAGTCGTTCTGGAAACCCGATTGACCTACAAGTAGGACAATCGGGGGAACCAGTCCAACCTGTAAGCAGGTCAACCGTGGAACACGCAATGATCACTAAGGATCGGAGCGGAGGAAACCGGCGGAGATGAAAGCCGGTAATGAAGGAGGCCGAAAAGGGAGAGAGATAATCCGAGAGCCGGTACTAGTGTGACTGGAGAGAGTAGATCCGAGAGCCCATGCGACCAGGGAGAAAAAGGATCAGGGTTTTTAATCTTGACCGATACCGATACGTACCGGCCTGTACGTATTTGTTTTGGCCGGTTCGAGACCGGTACTGCATCCGATCTTGATAACTGGCCCGTACCGACCGGTACCGGTACGCACCGGTCCATATCGACCGGTTCAGGTTGGTACCGATCGGTACGGCCGATACGGACCGGTACCAACAGGTTAAAAAAAAAAATTGGGTTTTTTTCCTCAACCGGTATCGACCGATACAGGTACATACCAGCCGATACATATCAGTTCAGGGCCGACCGATACCATGATTTTAAACCTTGAAGAGGATAAAACAACAGCCGAGGAGAGAACGCATGAGGTAGAGAAGCTCGATCGGAAGGAGGGTAGAAGATCTCGATCGACATGGCACGGGTGGGTCGGTAGAGCGTAGGGCGCAGACGAGCCAGTAGAGCGCAAGGTAGAGCACAAGGTACAAGCATGCCGGCAGAGTGCAGGGTGCAGGTGGGCTGGAAAAGTGCAGGACGTAGGCAGGCTTGCAGAGGGCAAATGGGCCAGCAGAGTGCAGGCAGACGAACTAGTAGAGCGCAGGGCGCAGAGCACGAGAGTAGGCGTAGGCAGACCGGTAGAGCGCAAGGGTATTGATTGCAGGCATCGACAAAGTGTAAGGAACAAGCGGTCAGACCGGAAGGGCACCGACAGAGCGCAAGGCACGAGTGCAGGGCGCAGGCTAACCGATTGAGTGCATGGTGCGAGTGCAGACGCTGGCGGACCGATAGAGTGCAGAGCGTAGGGCGTAGGGCACAAGTGCAGGCGCAGGGGGACCGGTAGAGTGCAAGGCTGCAAGCGGACCGACCGGTAGAGCGCAGGACACAGGGCACAAGTGCAGACGCAGGCGGACCGGTAGAGTGCAGGCGGAAGGACCGGTAGAGCGCAGGGCGTAGAGCACGAGTGCAAGGGAAAGCGGACTGGAAGAGCGCAAGGGCATAGATTGTAGGCGCCGACAGAGTGCAAGACATAGGTGACCGAACCGGAAGGGC
This sequence comes from Chamaelirium japonicum, assembly GCA_947650365.1. Lineage (NCBI taxonomy): Eukaryota > Viridiplantae > Streptophyta > Magnoliopsida > Liliales > Melanthiaceae > Chamaelirium > Chamaelirium japonicum. The sequence goes on along the minus strand of OX393550.1, from coordinate 85,340,496 downwards.
ACCGACAGAGCACAAGGTGTACCGGCAGGGCACATGCAGACTGGCAAAGCGCAGGGCACAGAGGTACAGGCCGGTAGAGTGCAAGGGGGACCGGTAGGGCGCATGACGCAAAAGGGCAGGTCGGTAGAGGGCAAGGCGGACCGGTAGGACGCATGAAGAGCGCAGGGCACATAGGTGCAGGCCGGTAGAGCGCAAGGCGAACCGGCAGGACGTATGGCGCAGAGAGATAGGCCGATAGAGTGCAAGGCAGACCAGCAGGGCGCAAGCGGAGTGCAGGAAGCAAGGTGGGCATGGGCTCCAATACACAGTAGTAATAGGATTGAATCCTCTTTTAGATCAACACCTCTTGTCTTCTCTTCTGTGATCACAAAAGGAGATCAAGGCCATTTACCCTCTCAACAACTCTCGCCTCCTCTTCTTCGAGTGGCTGAACCTGGAGCGTAGGCGGCGACCTCCTCAACAAGCGCTCAAGAAGGGAAGAGGCCGCAATCTTGGGCTTCGAGATTCGGGGTTCACCGGAGAGGCAAAGAGGGAGGTGCTATTGATACGAGGGAAGCTCGGGATCACAATCCGCTCGAGATCTTGGAGGGATCACAGTCGGAGAATCACAATCGGAGAAGACCTCCCTAGTCGGAGAAGAGGGATCGCGTCCGATCCGCGTCGGATCTGAGCAACAGTCGATCGGAGAGAAACTTGCACGGAGGACCATATCTCAGTGAGGGAGATTTGAGATCTGAACCGCAGGGGAGAGTGAATCTCGCAAAGCCGGATCTGGTCACGCCAGAGGAGGGGAGCTTGGGAGGACGAGGACGATCGACACGGGTTGCAGGCTGCGCTCCAGGAAGGAGGCACACCGGCGATAGGACCGTCACGGAGCAGAGGCTGTCCGGCGGGGTTGGTCGTGCAGCAAGGGAGGACGACCGGCAGGTTAGCTCGAGCGGCAGGACTTGCACAGGTGAGGCTGTTCGACATGGCTGCACACAGGGGAGGCCGACCTGCGAGCAAAGGAGAAGAGGCGGCTAGGCCAGATTTGGTCGGAGTTCGACGACGGGATCAGAGGATCCGGCGAAGGAGGAGGTCGGCCGGACGATGAACAAGGGGGAAGGAGGGCCGGATCGGGCTAGATCTGGCAAGAGTTGCAGCAGGAGGCTGGTGGGCTCACAACAGGGCTCGTGCAAGGCTGCGGAAGGTTGATCGGCACAGAATGTCAAATATGAGATTGGTAACAAGGGGTGCAGCGCAGGCACAATGGGGCAGGGGATCGGCGCCCAGGGGTCGCTATTAGGGGGAGGTCGCTCGCGATCGGGATTGTGATCAGGGCACGCACAATTAAAGAGAGAGAGAGAGAGTCTCGAAGGTGAGGGCAGATTGCGAGAGTGAGGGCAGATCGCGAGGGGCTTCACGATCGCAGAGGAGAGGAAAAAAAATAAACTTCTATTATTCTCGGCCTCCTCAATGCCGTTGGCGACCAAGGAGGCCGAGGTCGGAAAGGAGAACGCCGAAACCCTAGGTTGGCTCTGATACCATGTTACGAAGAGAGGGGGAGAGAGAGACTAGGGTTTGGGGAGAAAACTCCATGTATTGATCACACATCATTACATAAGACTAATCATAAAACCTAGGTCAAGGGTTGAGGTCCCAACACTTTTTTATAAGGATCTCACCGTCCTCCGAATCAGTTGATGTGGGACAGTACTCTCTCAACACTCCCCCTCACGTGCAAGATGGATTTTTTTTCTTAGTTCTTGTCACATGGGTGTAGTAGTGTGGTCCCCTCGCTCGGTAGGTGGATGTGCTGGCTTGACTTTGATACCATGTGGAATTTCTTCTAACCACAAAAATCAGGTCAAGGGTTGAGGGTCCAACACTTCTTTATAAGGATCTCACCGTCCTCCTAATCAGTCGATGTGGGACTACTCTCTTAACAAGTCTCAATGACTTTATGTTGTCATGTGGATGCTAGATATGGTAGTTGGCTAAGATATGAGTGTCCTAATGATTCCACTATAGACCCCAATAAGCCCATGTGTTAGTCTAACACAAGGTCCAGGCTCAACCACATTGAGAACCTCACCTAGTTAAATTTTTTCTCCCTCTGCGAATGGATTGCTAGGGTTTACTAAGTTGAAGTTAGTATGCTATGTGTCCACTTGGTCAAACATTGATGCAGGCACCGATAAGGCGCACTACAATCCTAAGCCCTTTTAGGGTTTTCTTTGGTCAATGACTAGGGTTTAGTTATCAATATAGCGCAATATGCCTCAAAAGGACAGCAATCAAGAGTTATTTCACGCAGAATTAAGGGCCTATGTAATCAATTATAAAGCAGATTTCAGATCTCACAATAAGATGCAATATTAGCACATTGACCAAATTTCAGCATATAAAAGGATTAATTCGCAGCAGTAAATATTGAAATAAAACAATAGGCTTGCATCAGATTTTCATAAAGAAAAGGGCTACGGATGATTGCTAGGGTTACCGACAGACGAAAGATGGCAATTATAGTAAATGGCAAACGTTATGGCTTCAACTAATGATAAAATAGGGCGAATAGGCTGCGATGCGGAGCGGAGGCAATGGAAACGGATGAAAATAGTTGCGGATGCGAAGGGAAAGACAAAGAAAAGAAAAGATATTGCCTGGGGTTTCCCGCCGTGGGTCGATTGCGAGGATGCGCCGATGATCCTGCACACGGAGCAAGGCCGGACGTCGGGAGAAGCCGGAACCTTCGGAAAAACTGCACCAAGGCCTTCACGAGGCGAAGTCGTGGAATCGGCGAGGGTCGGGGACACGAGTCTCGCCCGGAAGCTCTCACGTAGAGGCACGGATTTCAGCAAATCATCAAAGTCTGATTTCTTCTTCCTTCTTCATCTTCTTGTAGAGTTAGGGTTTTTGTTTCGATGGTTAAGATCAAAGGCCAATTAGGGTTAGATGGTGTGGATGCAAAGGACCAAGAAAGGCAAGAAAAAGAGAGAGAAACAAGGGAGAGAAGAGAGAGAGGAGAGAGGGGACGGACAAAAGGGGGAACCGGTCTTGGTTTCCGCGCGGGTAGGGGGTGGGGCCGTTCGGTTTCACGGAAAAAAGAAAGAGGGGGGGCGGTAATGCACTAGAGAACCTATTGGGCTTAAGATAAGCCCATTTAAGCCCTAATTGAAGCCCATAACTTGCCATGTCATCAAAATAGAGTTATTTCGCCATCTAACCGTCGGTTTCGAGATGTAATCTCGTCCGTCGGCACCCCGCAAACACACGCACCCATTATTTTATTAATATAATGCTGAAACTCATCCGAGAAAACCCGGATTCAATCCGAAAAGCCCTCGGATGAGATCATGGACATCCCCCATGAACTGGGCAAGAACAGAAATAAAACTAAATGCTGAAATAAGGCCAAAAACAGGGGAAAATGGCCAAAAACAGAAATAAACGACGAACAAAATAAAACGACTGTGAATAATGGTCTCTGACGATGAACCGAAGATGCGGCGATGCTCTGATGGTGCTGATCAGGTCTTCATCAAACATGATGACCAGAATGAAAAAGCCTAAGTTCTGGATTCAAGTGGAAGGCCATATGGCTCCTAACATGAAATGACCACAAAGGACAAATTGATGAGAGATCCTAGTTAGGATTCATAAGGATCAAGTTAGTGAGCTAACTCAATTACCATTCATAGAAGGGTGAATCACGAGACGTTTTACAAGTTTATTATTCATAGGATGCAGACGAGAGGAGCATTAATGTCGATTAACGATAAAGAGGGAATATTAGAAATGAATACATTGAGCTTTGAGAATAATTAATTAAGAACTTTTATAGATATAAGGTGATGTGAAATATTAAAGATAAATTAGGGGCTAGGAATTTTACCATTCTGACTTTTATCATTATGTCATTTTGATCATGTTAAGAAGTGCATCCTAGTTTTTGGCTGGTTATCTAGTGGCAGAGACGCCCCTCTCCATTTGCGAGTGCTGGGTTCAACACTTAGTTGCCATGTGTGAACATTAGGAAGAAAGAAAAAGATCGCACACAGGTTTTTTTTTCAACATGAACTTGTTAGTTCTATATCTTCCAATAATTTTAAGTCCAATTTAGATGTAGATTTACATTTTAGGTTATTTTCAAGATAAACTTGTCAGTTCTATATCTTTCAACAATTTTAAGTTCACTTTCACATATAGATTTACTTCAAAGTTCTCAAATGTTCTGAGGGAAACAGCAAAAATGATACTTGAAAAATCAAGGAGTAACTATATTTTCTTTGTCAACAGTACACCCTGTAAGATTAATCCTAACACTGCTTATACATTGTATATGAAAAACCATACAAAGTAATTAGGAACTGTTTACCTTTAGCAGCACCAAGTGCAATAGAAAGTCTGGTTGGCCAGTCCAGAACTTTTCTTTTTGCTGCTTCTCCTGTGAATAAAGAATTTAAAATTAACAGATGTAATAAGGAGCTAATACAAGGTTACATACATGCTTGACACTAAGATGAGTACCATAAAGGCGATCTTGGAGAGAACCATTAGACATGAATGGATATACCAGAATTTGTTGATCATTTTCACAGCAGTATCCAAGAAGTGGTACCAAATTCTCATGCCGAATATTTGAAAGAAGGTTTACCTGTGTAATAAGTTTGTCAACAAATTACAGAAACCGTCAATTAATTTAGATATATATTACATAGAGATAGTATGGGGAGCTAATAAAAAAAAGGGGAAGTTTGACATAAGTCCCTTTTTAGAGATGACTTTTAGTTGCAGGACACGTTAATTTCAAAATATAGCTCAAGTCCCTCCAGACGAATATATACTATTTTTTGAAGATGAATGTATACTCTTTCTGAAACGAATGTATACTCTTTCTGAAGACGAATGTATACTTGTAGGGACCTTAGCTAATATAGCAAATTATGGTGTCCTGCGGCTAATATTGCAAAATAGTAAAGGACCTATACCTAATTTGCCGTAAAAAAAATCTATTTTCCAACAGTTGGATACACTTAGGAGACACAGTTCATGAGTAAAGGTACTAGATCCCTACTGCCTAATTGAGTTATAAATGCAGTAACAAAAAAGGATAATGTGCAAAACTTAGTGAAACAGATGACCGAAAAGATCAAAGGAAAATTACAGAGATCTAAGTAAATGTACTAGATCCTCTACTACCTAATCGAGTATGTAGCCGATCTTCAAAGAACGGATAAATATGCCTCAACAAAGGGCACTGACGAAGCAGATGGCAAGTACCAAGTTCCACAAAGGTCGTGGGATAAGTCTGAAAGACATGAGTGGTTCCTATTCTTCAGTTTAGCCTTAGGCTTTTATTGTGAAAGGATAGAAATGTTAAAATATGAAATCCACGCACACCCTGATTTTGCCGTTCTTCTTTTTGACTGGAACCAACTCTGGACGACAGCGTCTTTGGCCTTGCTTGATAGTACTAGCGCTGCGTTTGACAGCGAGCTGGTGCACTGCGATTTTGGGATCGAGGACCGGCATCTCTTTGTAGGACCATGCGAAGGCGTCTCTGTATTCTTGAAGTAGCTTGACGTATGCAGCTTCTTCTTCAGGAGCCAGGCACGCGATGACGAGTGTAGGCCGAGGCTCCTCCTGCGTACCCAGATTGATCTTCTTCAAGTCGTCGACGGTGGACTGCCGTCTTTCTTCAAGGATCGGCGGGGCGTCTTGCAACTCGTCGTTCGAAGTAGAACTATCGTCTTCAGCTGCAATGACGGAGGTGTGATTGACGGACACTAAGATGCTTCTGATGAAGACTCCATCTAGCAATCGTGTCTACCTCATTGACTTGGGTGGGTGGGAATCGAAACTCCCTCGTTTAGCAGCCGACATCTCCAAACGGTCGAACACCGACTTTCGTTTCGCTTGCTTGATTGGCCCGAGTCTTTCAAACACTGATGTAGACTTTGAATTTGACTGGATTTCTGCTTCTGGAGTATGGCCCAACGTCGAGCTTGGCTCCGTCTTCTTTTAGCAGACTTCGTGTTTGGCCATACAACGTTGGTGAAGCGTGCATCGAACCTTGAAGATTCCGCTTCTGCTCCATCTACCATCTTTACCTCAATGAAATTAGACGTAAATTTCTTCTCAACTGCGATCTTAACAACCACCGGAGTTTGACTGGAACCGATGACTTGCTGATTCGGGAGAATTTGTTCACCGCTTTGAAGGAGACGAGCTTGAGTCTTGGTCATCCCGTATGGTATTGCAGCTGGAGGAAGTGTGCCCATATGCACAACACTATCTTTTTTGTAGCTGACTTTGAATAGAAACTTGGCGGCGTTTTGCCCCCAACTCCCTTTTGGCTTGAACACGAGTTGACTGAAGTTGTGGACTCGGTAGGTCCAATCGGACTTGAAGTGTGCATCAGACCATGCAGCGGCAGCTCTTGCAGAGTAATGAAGTTGGCCTCCAACAATGGCGAGACCGACTCTTTAGCCAAAGCAAGAGGCGGTTGTCCGGATTTGCGAAGTCACTGAGGCATGAGGCGTAGAACCAGTGCAGCTCAAACTCGAAGTGTGCAGCTTGAACTCGAAGGGAGTTACCCCCAACTCCCTTTTAGATTGAACGCAAGTTGACTGGAGTCGATGGACTCGGTAGGTCCAATCGGACTCGAAGTGTGCATCAGACCATGTAGCGGCAGCGTCAACTCTTGCAGAGTAATGAAGTTGGTCTCCGACAATGGCGAGACCGGCTCTTTAGCCGAAGCAAGAGGCGGTTGTCCGGATTTGCAAAGCCACTGAGGCATGAGGCGTAGAGCCGGTGAGCTCGAACGGGCAACGGAGTGTGTGGTGTGGGATTTGGTTTGAAATTGATGCATACCTTTCGTCATGACACCGACGCTTCTTTGACTTTGTGCACCGCCTTGCTGGAAGATTGCAACGGGTTTACAGGTGGAGGGGTTTTGTCCCGCTTCACTGCTTTGGCTCCTTGGGCTCGAGAAGTTTTGATAGGAAGGACTTCCGCAACAAGGTCTTCGGCCTGGTAGAACTTGGTGTTAGCAAGGTGTGCTTTGGCCTTGTTGAACGGTGATGCAGACTTGATCTTCACCGGGAGTTTATTTGCTACGTTTTCTATTTTTAGGCTCATTTATTATTGTTTTAGGCCTTTAATTGCAATATTAGTAGTCAAACTTGTTACCCAATTCATGGGGGATGTCCATGATCTCATCCGAGAGCTTTTTGGATTGACTTTGGACCTTTTCGGGTGAGTTTTCAGCATTATATTAATAAAATCTGGGTGTGTGTGTTTGCAGGGTACCGACGGATGAAATTAAGTCTCGAAACCGATGATTAGATGACAAATAACTTAAAATTTTGATGACATAGGATATTGGGCCTCAATTAAGGGATAATTGGGCTTATCTTAAGCCCCATAGGGCTTCACCTTGAGATGCTGATCCCTCTCTCTTTTTCCGTGACCTACCCGCGCCCCTCCCTTTTCCATCCCCTTTCCGTATGGAAACCAAGGCACCGTTCCCTGACTTCTCCCTCTCTATCTCTCCCTTGTTTCTCTCTTTTCCTTTCCTTTCTTGGCCAGACAAATCCCCACCACCCGCTTTGTTTTTCCCTCGATCCAAGCCATCCGTTGGAAACCCTAGTTCCACAAAAAGGAAAAGATCGACGCAAAATGGAGATCTTGTTTGCTAAAATTCGTGCCTCCGCGTGAGAGCTTCCAGGAGAGACTCGTATCCCCGACCCCTGCCGCTTCCTCGACTTCGCCTCAAGACGATCCGCGACTTCGCCTCGTGTACGCCTTGGTTTGTTTTTCCGAAGGATCCGGTTAAACTCGAAGTCTGGCATTGCTCTATGAGTGGGATCATCGGTGCATCCTAGCATCGACCCACGGCGGAAACACCATGCATTATCTATCATTTTGTTTATTTTTTCTCCGCTTCTGCATCGATTTCACTTATTTTTCATCGCTTATGCTCCGCATCGTAGCTGTGTCCGCCTCCGTTTCATCTCTAGTTGATGCCCAATATGTGCCTAATCATTATATTTGTCATATTTAGTCTATCGGTAACCCTAGCAAGCACCCATAGCCCTATTTTTTCTTAAAATCTGATGCATGCTACTCTTTTAAATTTGATATTTGCTGCTGCGAATCAAATTATTATATGCTGAATTTTGTTTTCGTGATAATAATTGCATCTTAACTTGTTAGATCTTAATCCATGTGTAGACACACAAATTGTGTCTAACCCGGACCCGACTCGCATGCACCTATGCGGAGGCAGACCCGACACGCACTCGGACCCGGACCCGACTTGCATGCACCTATGCGGAGGCGAACCCGACACGCACTCGGACCCGGACCCGACTCGCATGCACCGACTCGGAATCAAACCCGACACGCACTCGGACCCGGACCCGACTTGCATGCACCTATGCGGAGGCAAACCCGACACGCACTCGGACCCGGACCCGACTCGCATGCACCGACTCGGAATCAAACCCGACACGCACTCGGACCCGGACCCGACTCGCGCCCAACAAGGGGCCGGGTGGGCCCATCCTCAAGTGGGGCCCACCCGGCCCCCTACTAGAGACCGAACCCCTCATGGGGTGGCCGGCCATGCAAGAAAAGAAAAGAAAAGGAAAGAAAAGAAAGAAAGAAAGAAAAGAAAGGAAAGGAAAGGAAAGAAAAGGAAAGAAAAGAAAAGAAAGAAAGAAAAGAAAGGAAAGAAAAGAAAGAAGGAAAGAAAAGAAAGGAAAGAAAAGAAAAGGAAAAAAAAGAAGAAAAAGGAAAGGAATACCGCCATGCGCGGGGGGAGGTTGCGCATGACGTCTACCCACACGTGGATCTGCGCCGATCCCTCGATCCGACGGACAAGAAGAAGAGTCGGGTCGCCATCGATTTTATGTGCAAGATTCAAGATAAATCCAAAAATGATTGAGTCATAATTACCCCGCCAGAAAAGGAAAGCAAATAAATGTTATTCCTCTCTTCAATTGAAGAAAATCTCGGACAATTATGGGGGAGATATTAAAGGGATTTAAAATTAAAACTTCCCATATCTCTCCCCTCCCCCCTTCGCCTATAAATAGAGGGGGAGGGGGAAGGCTCAAGGGGCGGATGGCAAGAAGCGAAGAAGCTCTGCGGAAGAGGAGACGCGCTCTTCATCGACCCAAGGCTTCACGAGGCACGGGCAAGCCTATCCCTTCGGGACTGGCTTAGTCCATTGAAAGCCCTCATCAAAGTGAAGACCCTTGCACAAGAAGATCATCCCTTCGACTCCGTGCATGAAGAAGAAAGCTCGGAGAAGAAGAAACCTTCAACTCCGAAGACACCAGAAGCAAAGGCCGGAGAAGAAGATCGGAGCGACACTACCCCGTCGTCTCCAACAAGCCTTCGACTCCGATCAAGCTCAAAAGCCCGGAGAAGAAGCACGAAGCGGCGCTACACCCGTCATCTTCAACAAAGCCTTCAACTCCGATTACGCCGAATACGCCCGGAGGAGAAGCCGACGCCACAACCGTCGCCAGGTCGGAAAAAGTAGCAAGCTGAAGGCGAAGCGAGGAGGCTCTGCGGAAGAGGGGACGCTTCTTCATCGACCCAAGGCTTCACGAGGCACGAGCAAGCCTATCCCTTCGGGATCGGCTTAGTCCATTGAAAGCCCTCATCAACGTGAAGACCCTTGCACAAGAAGATCAAGCCTTCGACTCCGTGCACGAAGAAGAAAGCTCGGAGAAGAAGAACCCTTCGACTCCGAAGACGCCAGAAGCAAAGGCCAGAGAAGAAGCTCGGAGCGGCACTACCCCGTCGGCTCCAACAAACCTTCAACTCCGATCAAGCTCCAAAGCCCGGGGAAGAAGAACGAAGCATCATCACCCCGTCGCCTTCGACAAACGCCTGCTCCATCCACGAAGAAGAAAGCTTGGAGAGGACTCCCTGAAACGTCGCTACACCCGTCGTCTTCAAAGCAAAGCCGACGCTACAACCGTCGCACGAAGATCAGTGCTACCCCCGCCGCCTTCAAAGGTACCCTTCGACTCCGATCACGCCAAAGAAGCCCGGAGAAGAAGCAAAGTCTAGCCGACACCTAAACCGTCGAGGAAGCCAGAAGCATTGAAGACGTTGTCACCATCGTTCGAGGAGAAGATCAAATTGACGCCGAAGCAAAAGCCCACGCAAGAAGCCGAAGCAAAAGCCCCGGTAAAGCCCGCGCCAAAGCAACGCAAGTGCCAAAGCCAAGCGACTACGCCGGTCACGAGCAAAAGCACCGCACGTTCTAGCCGATACGACGCGAAGTCCGGAAGAACAAAAGCACCGCAAGTCTCCCCCGTCTACGTCCAAGCGCAAGCGCCAAAGCAAAGCAAAAGCCAGAGCCACGCCCAAGCCAAGCTAAAGCCGAAAGCCAAAGCCAAAGCCGACGCCAAAAGCACGATAGACGCCGCGAACCGACGATCAAGGACGCCGAGGTCAAGCAAGGAGCGAGGAAGACACGAAGATCGAGGAACGAAGCCAAAAACCCCCTAGCCGAGGAAGCGCAAAACACGGAAGGGACCAAAGCAACGGCGGATACTCCTTAGCCTCTCAAAAAAATCCTCACCCTGTAAAGACCTCTGTCCTGGGCAACCCCTTCAGAGCTCTCGCACGAACACTACGTGGAGACGCGGATCAAAGGGACCCTCCAGAGGATTTCTCCCACATTCTCCTGATCAACACTCGCCGCACCCGGACTCGCCACACCCGAGCCCCCGGGTCCCGGCCACTCTGTAATCTCGTGTGTTCGCAATAAAGACGACCCGTATCTTTTTTCTGCGTCCACAGATTTCTGGCACGCCCGGTGGGACGTCCTCTCCTTTCATCCGTACAGCTGAAGAAGTTGCTCCAAGTTCGCAATGGCAGGGACAAGCAACGATGCGTTTGCTCCAAGCCTTTCACCGATCGCCGAGTCTCCTCTACTCCGACACGGTGGTCCAGTAAACCCGGAGGGTGATGCTCCCCCGATGGTACGCGTCTACACTCGGCGTACTCGAACTCTTGCAGATGTCTTCATGCCAGAAACTGCTGCCGAAGATACTCGCCAAAGCGCCGGTGAGGCCTTAGTGCATGAAGAAACAAGCCTCGATCCTGGAGTCCATGTCCAGAAGTTTGGGGAGGAACAAGCCTCGATCCTGGAGTCCATGTCCAGAAGTTTGGGGAGGACCAGCCCCAACCCCGAGCCTGTTCGGATTCTCCAGCGGACGTGCACCTCCTCTGCAGGGGGCAAACATCAATCATCAACCAGAAGCAAGTCGGCGCAACTACGTCTCCAACGATGATGGCGAGGATGCAAGCATGCAGCATCGGGACGTCCTTCGTCATCATCCTCCATCCGCTCTCCAACTCCAAGTCATGCAAATGGGTGAGCAAATGGCACAAATCGCTCGGCTAATGGAGGAGAAGGATCGTCACATCAACACTTTGCTTTAGAGGCTAAGCGCAAGGGATGCTGCGACAAATGAGCAACCTATTGCTTCCCCGGTAGCCGCTCCAGCTCCGTCTTCAACTCCCGCTCCTGCAGAGGTAGTCCCGACAATTCAAGCGGTCACGCCAGCACTCTCGTCGGTTCCCGTCCCGGCGGAAGTCGTCTCTCCAGCGCCAGCCTCGGTGGCCACACAACCTCCGGCAACAGCAACAATGAATGCCCAGCAAATACAAGCATTAGTGGCTGACATGATGCGCTCCCACGGCAGTGGTCTTCCTCCAATCGCGGCGGCATACTCAAAGCCTTACACAACAAGGATCCAGCAGCTGCGCTTCCCCATCGGGTTCCAGCCGCCAAAGTTCCAGCACTTCGACGGGAAGGAAAATCCAAGACAACACGTTGCTCACTTCATCGAAACTTGCAACAACGCCGGCACATATGGCGACGAGATGGTGAAACAGTTCGTTCGCACCCTCAAAGGTAATGCTTTTGACTGGTACGTTGACCTTCCGCCAGGGACCATCGACAGCTGGGATCAGATGGAGAGGGAATTCCTCAATCGCTTCTATAGCACCAGACGCACCGTTAGCATGACCGAACTCACCGCCGTCAAGCAAAGGAAAGACGAGCCGGTGATCGACTACATCGACAGATGGAGGAACCTCGCGCTGAATTCACGAGACCGTTTGTCTGAAGACTCGGCCATCGAGATGTGCACCCAAGGCATGCACTGGGGCCTGCTCTACATCCTCAAGGGTATCAAACCTCGGTCTTTCGAAGAACTCGCAACTCGGGCTCACGACATGGAACTCAGCCTAGCAAGCCGCGGGGACTCGAAGAACAAGGACTTCTTGAAGGTGGAGAAGAAGGACAAGCCACAGGCACCGAAACCGAAGCAAGTCAACGCTGCTGACGTCGCTTCAACCTCCAAGCCACTCAAGATCGGTGGCAAGCCGGATCAGAAGAAGGGAGTCGCCATACCGCCGCCTTCGCCGCAAAGGCAAAGGATGACTCTCGAGGAGCTCGAAGCAAAGGAGTACCCCTTCCCGAACTCGGAAGTCTCCTCCATGTTTGATCAACTGCTGCAAGAGAAGATGATAGAGCTCCCTCCTTCGAAGAGGCCCGAGCAGATGCATCGCGTCGACGACCCTCTCTTATGCAAATACCACCGAGTGGTAAATCACCCCATCGAAAGATGCTTCGTCTTCAAGGAAAGAATCATGGCGCTCGCAAAGCAAGGAAAGATAGAGATCGATACCGGGGAAATCGCTGCGGCCAACATGACGTCCATCGCCTTCGGTTCCTTCTCACCGGTACTCATTGCTGCACGACAGAGCACGCCCAAATTGCGCATCAACCGTCAAAGGCCAACCGCGAAGACAGTTTCCCAGCCGAAAGTTTCGAAGCGATGCCAACATACTCCTGCGCTCACTGAGGAGGAAACGCCGCTGCCCCGGGGGCAACCATCGCTCACACCAGCACCTCTTCCAAGCAATGCTACATCCCAACGAGCGCTCCAAAGGAGATACGAGCAAGGAGATCCAGAAGTCGGTCTGCTGGGCCAGCCTTCGGGGAAGTTCGACTATTATGCCCTCTACTCAAGGCCTCCGTCCGTTTCGATAGAAGAAATCAAGCCCACCGACTGGGGATCGGAAGATGAGCCAGTGGAGCTTCAGGAAGAGCAAATCCCTTCCAGTCAAGCTACGTCCCAATGCGCTCTCCGGAAAAGATACGAGCAAAGAGATCCAGAAGTCGGTCTGTTGGGCCAACCTTCGGGCAAGTTTGACTATTACGTCCTCTACTCAAAGCCTCCATCAGTTTCGATCGAAGAAATCAAGCCCACCGGTTGGGGATCGGAAGACGAGCCAGTAAAGCCTCCGGAAGAACAAGTGTCTCCAAGGGAACCAGTTGCTGCTGCCAATCATCATCTTAACGGAGGAGAATCCACCGACGAAGAGGCATGGATCATGCTACCCCGGCGACGAAGGCCACGGCAAGAAAGGCAGCAGAAGCAAGACCGTGTGATGAGGAGGTTTTCCGAGCGGAGGACCTACAAAAAGAAAAGCAAGACTCCAGGAAGGAAGGCGTTCAAAGTGCCGCCGGCAAACCAAGACGATCTCCTCCAACAAAGCCTTCCAAAACCAGCAACCTTGCAGGAATTCTTCCCCGATCACTTCCTCTCAGTCGATCAACACATCAGGGTGTCTTGTTGCATGGTCGAAGTTCATAAGGCGTCGGAAGGAGAAGATGAAATCGAAACTTCTAAAGATGGCGACTCCACTGACGAGGGAGACGGTTCCGACAAAGGGGGCACTGCCTCTCAAGACGAAGCAATCTTGCACTTACCGCTCGTGGAAGCTTTGCATCTTCCGAAGAAGGCTCGCCTGGCAATGGCTGCAGCCTTGGCCGACCCGGACAGCTACAAGAGGAAAAGGAAGGACGACAAGAAGGTCAAAACTGTGGCCTCGTGTGATGCGACGATAACCTTTTCGGATGAGGACTTGCAACTCGGAACACGATTGCACAACCGGCCTGTCTACGTTTCGGGATACATCAAGGAGAAGCCAGTGAATCGTATCCTGTTGGACTGTGGCTCCGCCGTCAACATCATGCCCATCCAGACGATGCGGCAACTCGGCATCACCAATGACCAGCTCTCGCCCAGCCAATTGGTCATTCAAGGGTTCAACCAGGGCGGACAGTCCACTATCGGAATCATCCGCCTGAAGCTTTCAATCGGCCCGCTAGATACAACGGTCCTCTTCCACATCATCGATTGCCAGACGTCGTATCGCCTCCTGTTGGGAAGGCCATGGCTACACGAGAATGGCGTCGTAGTGTCCACCTGACACCAGTGCCTCAAGTATTACGAAGAAGGCATAAAGAAGTGCATAGTCGCTGATGACAAACCATTCAATGAGGCCGAGGCACATCTGGCCGACGCCAAGTTCTACCAAGCGAAAGACCTAGTCGCGGAAGTCCTTCCAGCTAAAGCCCCTCGAGCCCAGAAGGCTGAAGAAGTAAAACAGGGCAAGGCTCCGCCGCATGCAAATCCGATGCAACCTTCCGACAAGGCAAGACTTGAGGTCCAAGAAGCGTCAAAATCTATACAGAGGATGCGCATCAGTCCCGAGTCAAAAGCAATGCAACATACCCCGTTGCCCGTCCAAGCGATGCCAGTCCTGCGTCTCGCACCTCAGTGGTTGCGTAAATCCGAGCGATCGCCCTTTACTCCGGCGAGAAAGCTGGCCCCGCCATTATCACAGGCCAATGTCGTCACTCTGCAAGAAATGACGTTGCCATTACCCAGTCTGACGCAAGCTCCGAACCCGAGCAGACCTGTCGAATCTGTCGACCCTACTCGACTCAGATTCAAGCCGAGAGGGAGTTGGGGGCAAAACGCTGCTAAATTGCTATTCAAAGCCGGCTACGACAAAGAAAGCGCCATGGGCACACTTCCCCCAGCAGCAACTCCACATGGGATGACGAGGACTCAAGCTCGGCTGTTTCAAAACGGTGAACAAATTCTCCCGAATCGCCGAGGCGTCGGCTCCAGTCAAACCCCGTTGGTCGTCAGGACCGCAGCGAGGAAGACCTTCACCTCCAACTACATCGGGGCGAAGATGGTAGACGAAGCAGCTGAAGGATCGACAATCTCCGATGCACGCTCTACCTACGCCAGCCATCCCGACAGCAAAAGAAGACGGCGACGGGCTCGATGCCAAGCCTTACTCCAGAAGCAAAACAAAAGCAGTCTAAGCCGGTCGAATCTAAAGCGCACATCCGTGTTCGAAAGGCTCGGGCCAGTCAAGCAGTCAAAGAAGAAGTCGGTGTTCGATCGTTTGGGAATGCCAGTCGAGGACCTCGTTCCAACACCCGCCTACCCACCCATGGCAGCCGTCAATCACATCTCAGTTATTGAATCTGACAACGGTAATTCTTCTACTTCGGACGACGAGTTGTAAGATGCCCCGCCAGTCCTCGAAGTAGGGGGCAATCCATCGTTGATGACTTGAAGGAAATTAATTTGGGCACATAAACGGAGCCTCGGCCTACATTCGTCAGCACACTATTGACTCCTGAAGAAGAAGCTGCATACGTCAAACTGCTCCAAGAATATAGAGACGTCTTCGCATGGTCCTACAAGGAGATGCCGGGACTTGATCCCAAAATTGCAGTACACCAGCTCAGCGTCAAACACGGAGCTAGCGCCATCAAGCAAGGACAAAGACACTACCGGCCGGAACTGGTACCCCAAATAGAAGGCGAAGTGAACAAACTAATTGAAGCCGGCTTCATCCGAGAGGTCAAATACCCGACATGGATCTCTAGCGTCGTCCCAGTCAAAAAGACGAATGGCCAAATCCGAGTATGCGTGGACTTCAGAGACTTGAACAACGCATGTCTGAAGGATGACTTCCCCTTGCCAATCACGGAGCTAGTGGTGGACGCAACGACAGGTCACGAGGTACTAACTTTCATGGACGGATCCTCAGGCTACAATCAGATTCGGATGACACCCAAGGACGAAGAGCTCACAGCGTTCCGCACACCGAAAGGAATCTACTGCTACAAAGTTATGCCGTTCGGCTTGAAGAACGCAGGAGCCACCTACCAGCGAGCTATGCAGAGAATCTTCGACGACATGCTTCATCAAAATGTGGAGTGCTACGTCGACGACCTCGTAGTGAAATCCAAGAAGAAGTCGGCATATATACAAGATCTCGAACTAATCTTCAAACGGCTTCGAAGGTACCAACTCCGCATGAATCCACTCAAGTGCGCATTCGGAGTCTCCTCAGGCAAGTTCCTCGGCTTCGTCGTGCGACATCGAGGCATTGAGATAGATCAATCCAAAATTGATGCTATCGTCAATATGCCCGCACCAAAGACAGTGCGAGACCTCAGAGGCCTCCAAGGGCACTTGGCGTATATCTGAAGATTCATCGCCAACTTAGCTGGGAAGTGCCGCCCGTTTAGCCTCCTCATGAAGAAAGAAGAACCGTTCAAATGGGATGATGCTTGCCAAGAAGCACTCCAAAGCATCAAAGCCTATCTACTGAAGCCGCCAGTTCTATCAGCACCAGTTCAAGGAAGGCCGCTAATCCTCTACATTAGTGCCCAGAAGCAATCCTTGGGGGCACTCCTGACTCAAGAACAATGAGCTTGGCAAGGAGACGGCTTGTTACTACTTGAGTCGCACTCTCGTCGGCGCAGAGCTAAATTACTCCCCGATTGAGAAGGTCTGCTTAGCACTCATCTTCGCCACGAAAAAGCTGCGACACTATATGCTGGCTCATACCGTCAGACTCGTCTCGAAGGCCGACCCCCTCAAGTACATCATGTCAAGACCAGTGCTCTCCGGACGTCTGGCAAAGTGGGCGCTGCTTCTCCTCGAATTTGATATCACCTTCGTACCACAAAAAGCAGTTAAAGGACAAGCTCTCGCGAACTTCCTCGCAGAATACCCCCTCCCGGCAGAATGGGAGTTATCGGAAGATCTCCCAGACGAAGAAGTATTCTCCATCGACATCGCCCCCTCCTGGAAAATGTTCTTTGACGGCGCAGTAAGACAGGACATAGCGGGAGTCGGAGTCATCTTCGTCAGTCCAGACAACGAAATACTCCCCTTCTCATTCCTGCTGTCGGAATCATGTTCCAATAATGTGGCAGAGTATCAAGCTCTACTCATCGGTCTCGAACTTGCCAACGAAATGAAGCTTCAAGGACTCAAGATTTTCGGTGACTCTCAACTCGTTATCCAGCAAGTCTTGGGGGCATACGAAGTCAACAAAGAAGACCTAGTGCCGTTGCACGTGCGAGCTTTGGAACTCCTTGGCAAACTAGAGACTGCTTCCCTTCAGCACGTCTCCAGAAACCTCAACCAGCAGGTTGACGCACTCGCGAATCTTGCGGCTACACTCCCGTTTCCAGAAGAACGTCAGCTCATCGTCCCCGTCTGTAGAAGAATAGTGATCACCAAAGAAGAAGGTCCGATCGAAATTCCAGTTCAAACCAACGCGGTGCACGTCCTCGAAATTGAAGAGCAAGACTGGAGGCAGCCTTTTGTGGATTATCTCATCCATGGTAAACTCCCCGAAGATCCGAAGCGCAAAGTTGACATCCGGCGACGATTTCTGAAGTTCTACCACTTCAACAACGAGTTGTACCGTCGAAGCTACGATGGCACACTCCTGAGGTGCCTCGCGAAAGAAGAGGCAGAAGCGGCACTGGAAGAAGCACACGTTGGAATCTGCTTATCGCACCAGTCCGGTCCGAAGCTTCACTTTCGCGTCAGGATGGGCTATTACTGGCCCACCATGGTCAAGGACAGCTTGGAGTTCGCAAAAAAATGTCATGCTTGCCAGCTACACGGAGACTACATCCGTCAACCGCCGGAGCCTCTGCACCCAACAATCGCGTCTTGGCCCTTTGACGGATGGGGAGTGGATATTGTCGGTCCCCTGCCCAAGTCATCCAAGCAACATCTTTACATTCAGATGGCAACGGACTACTTCTCCAAGTGGGCGGAAGCAACACCTCTAAGGGAAGTCACAAGGCACTCCGTCATCAGCTTCATCCAGAATGACATCATCTTCCGATACGGAGTCCCTCGATACATCGTAACGGACAATGGAAAGCAATTCAAGAATGCTGCTGTCAGTCAGTTCTGCGCCAGGTATGACATTAAGCAGAAGTGCTCGACGATGTACAACGCTCCGGCCAACGGTCTGGCAGAGGCCTTCAACAAGACTCTTTGCAAGCTGCTAGAGAAAACTGTCTCGAAGACAAAGGACTGGCACGAACGCATGGGCGAAGCGCTATGGGCCTACCGAACGTCATTTCGCACTCCAACGCAAGCAACTCCATATTCCCTCGCCTATGGTGTAGAAGCCGTTCTTCCGCTCGAGCTCCAGATCCCATCGCTCAGGATAGCAATTCAGGAAGGCCTCACCAGCGACGACAACGCCCAGCTCCGCCTAGCAGAATTAGAAGCATTGGATGAAAGACGCCTCGAAGCTCAGCAACGTCTGGAATGTTATCAGGCCAGACTGTCTCGCGCCTTCAACAAGAAGATCCGCCCTCGATCATTCCAAACAGGGGAACTGGTGCTGGCAGTCAAACGGTCCATCATTCTCTCGCATCGAGGGAAGAAATTTGATGCCAAGTGGGATGGCCCGCACTTCGTCAAGGAAGTCTACTCCAACGGCGCCTATCTCCTTACCACGCGGTCCACGCCAGAAGGGCTGACACTTGGCCCTATCAACGGCAAGTACCTCAAAAGGTACTATGCCTAAAGCAAGACCACACCCCTTGCGAAAAAAAAAAAAAACCTAGCATCGTCCCAGAAAACCAGCCCAGAGAAGAACAAGTGCAAATCCACAAGTCCAGTCAGCAAACCAAAAGATGACAAGAAAGTCAAAGTTCTTGAGGCGCTGAAGCAGCTCGCCTCCTTCGGCCTACACGCCCTGCAACTCCTGGGGTAGAGAAGCCGTCAACTTCCGACGCGTCGCCAGCTATGCACGCTGCTTCGCAAGCTCTGCTCCAGACATCTTCTCGGTCGCTCGAGCTTTCCCCAAACGGAACTCCAGCTTCTAAAGCGACACACGATTAGCAAGTCAAAATCCTTAAGGCGCCGAAGAAGCTCGCCTCCCGCAGCTTACACGCGCTGCAACTCCAGGTGTAGAGAAGCCATCAACTTCCGACGCATTGCCAGCTATGCACGCTGCTTCACAAGATTCACTCCGGAAGCCTTCTTGATCGCTCCACCAGCTTCCGGCACTTCATCAGCCCTTCTCGCTGTTTTGCAAACCCTGCTTCAGAAGTCTTCTTATTCGCTCGAATGGGACTTCGACTTCTGAAGCGACGCACGAGCGGCCTCCACCTCCTTCTGCATCCGAACCAAATCTGCAGTAGCAAGCGTGCGAGGCCCGACAGCCGACGTCTCTCTCCCTCGGTCGCAGCTAAGCCCAAGGAAGCATCCTCCAGCGAAGACCGTCGCAAGCAACGAAGCTCGCCACCCTCCAAGAAGGTGTGTGTCTACTCTGCAAACAAAAAGCCGTCCGCCTTGAAATCCGCCAGGCTCATGCAAAAGCTCGAGCCCATCCGAAGGTCATCAGTCCCTCAAAATCGAAGACTCGAAGGATTGAAACCGCCACTGAAGTCAAAGGCAGCAACCCGAAGAATGGCGGACGCATCAACAACCGCCGTGCACTCTCCGACCCAGACCTCAGCAACTCACCCCGGCGAAGCCAAACCTTCGAAGTTCGAATCCCGAGAAGGCACAAGGGGAAGTGAAGGCGCCACTCCCGTAGGAGAAATCCTCAGCAACTCACCCCGGTGAAGCCAAAACCTTCGAAGCTCGAATCCTGAAAAGGCACAAGGGGAAGCAAAGGCGCCACTCCCGTAGGAGAAGTCCTCAGCAACTCACCCCGGTGAAGCCAAAACCTTCGAAGCTTGAATCCTGAAAAGGCACAAGGGGAAGCGAAGGCGCCGCTCCCGTAGGAGAAGTCCTCAGCAACTCACCCCGGTGAAGCCAAAACCTTTGAAGCTCGCATCCTGAAAAGGCACAAGGGGAAGCGAAGGCGCCACTCCCGTAGGAGAAGTCCTCAGCAACTCACCCCGGCGAAGCCAAACCTTCGAAGCTCGAATCCTGAAAAGACACAAGGGGAAGCAAGTCAAGTCTGGTGGAGAAGCCAGTCAAAAAAAAAAAAAAAGGGGATACCACCCTCTTATCTGATCCAAACCCACGCATGGGGGGGGAGCCGCTCGTCACAAGCCAAAAAGGGAGGAGGGGGCCCACAGCCCCCCCTTCTTCTCCGATTCAGTCAGAGGCTGTCCGACTCAGAGCCCGACCAAGCCGGAGACGCCGCCATTGCCATCGCGTCCCTTCTCCGACCTGATCGAGGCCCGCCCGACTCGAAGCCGCAGCCGCCTGCACCGCGCCCCATGTCCTTCGCCGACTCGCGCGAAGTCCTCGTGTCCGCACCACAGGCCGCCTGCGCCCCGCGCCCGCTCTGTGTCTCGTGCCTGCGCTGTATGCCGTTGCCGCACTCCGACCATGGCCCGCGCCTGCGTCGCACCCTGCGCCCATGCCGGACACCGCCGCGTCGCGCCGCAGCTCGTGCGCCATGTACCACTGCTACTGCTGTCCTCCGTACCCGACCGGCATAGAAAAAAAAAGAGGAAAAAAGAAAACAGAAAAGAAAAGAGAAGACAAAAAAAAAGACAGCAGCAGCAGAAGGGGGCTCGCAGCCTTCTCTTCCCAATCACGTCCCAACACCAAAAGAAAAGGAAAAAAGGGGGAGGGGGGGAGTCGTTCGCCCGACTTCTCCGACCTGATCGGCGCCCGACCGCACCGGAGCCGCGGCCGCCCGACTCGCACACGCCACCCGCACACCTCCGAGCCAGGGGCCCCGCGCCGCAGCTGCGCCCCGCGCCCCAGCGACGGCCTCCGCCCGCGCCGCGTGCCGCTTGCGCGCGTCCCTGCAAGCGCCGCCCGCGCCACGTGCCGCCTGCGCTCGTCCCTGCAAGCACCGCCCGCGCCCTGGCTTCCCCGTGCACCGCCACCGGCCACCCGCCTGCGCCGCAGCCAACCGCCCTCACCGGCACCCAGAGCTGCGCCCCGCGCCTGAGGCCAGCGCAGCCACCACCTACGCCGCACGCCGCCGCCAGCACCCGGCCGCCTGCACCCCGGCCTCCGACCCGTGCCGCCGTGCCACGCCACAGCTCCGGCCGCCGCTGCCACTGCTGTTTCCGCAAACCAGAACCAGAGAAGAAGAAAGAAAAGAAAAAGAAAATAAAAGAAAAGAAGAAAGAAAGAAAAAGAAAAAGAAGAAGAAGAAGAAGAGGAAGAAAGAGGAAGAAGGCGGCGAAGGCGGTCAGCACCTCAGCCGCGCTCCTCCGTCCTCCTCGCCGCGGTCGTCGTCGCCCCGTCGCTTCGAGCCCGCCTTCGCAACAATCTCCAAGTCGCGCACCATTGCCGCCGCCACCGACGAAAGAGGCGACACCGGGAAGACGGAGCAAGTCGCGTGCAACCCCAGGCAGCACTCTTCCGACGGCGGTCTCCAAGCTCCAGCCTTCTGCAAAAAAAAAAAAGAAGCACAGGATGAAAGAGGTAGGGCCCTTAAATAAACCAACAAGCCCATCCAAGAAAGGAATCAAGGACAAGTGCTCCGCGTTTCCTACGTACACAAGTACTCCGCGTTTCCGCCAGCGCACTCATCCTTGAGGGGGCATTTGTAGACACACAAATTGTGTCTAACCCGGACCCGACTCGCATGCACCTATGCGGAGGCAGACCCGACACGCACTCGGATCCGGACCCGACTTGCATGCACCTATGCGGAGGCAAACCCGACACGCACTCGGACCCGAACCCGACTCGCATGCACCGACTCGGAATCAAACCCGACACGCACTCGGACCCGGACCCGACTCGCGTCCAACAAGGGGCCGGGTGGGCCCATCCTCAAGTGGGGCCCACCCGGCCCCCTACTAGAGACCGAATCCCTCATGGGTGGCCGGCCATGCAAGAAAAGAAAAGAAAAGGAAAGAAAAGAAAGAAAGAAAGAAAAGAAAGGAAAGAAAAGGAAAGAAAAGAAAAGAAAGAAAGAAAAGAAAGGAAAGAAAAGAAAGAAGAAAAGAAAAGAAAGGAAAGAAAAGAGAAGGAAAGAAAAGAAGAAAAAGGAAAGGAATATCGCCATGCGCGGGGGAGGTTGCGCATGACGTCTACCCACACGTGGATTTGCGCCGATCCCTCAATCCGACGGACAAGAATAAAAGTCGGGTCGCCATCGATTTTATGTGCAATATTCAAGATAAATCCAAAAATGATTGAGCCATAATTACCCCGCCAGAAAAAGAGGTTTATTCCTCTCTTCAATTGAAGAATAAATCTCGGGCAATTATGGGGGAGATATTAAAGGGATTTAAAATTAAAACTTCCCATATCTCTCTCCCTCCCCCCTTCGCCTATAAATAGAGGGGGAGGGGGAAGGCTCAAGGGGCGGATGGCAAGAAGCGAAGAAGCTCTGCGGAAGAGAAGACGCACTCTTCATCGACCCAAGGCTTCACGAGGCACGGGCAAGCCTATCCCTTCGGGACCGGCTTAGTCCATTGAAAGCCCTCATCAAAGTGAAGACCCTTGCACAAGAAGATCATCCCTTCGACTCCGTGCATGAAGAAGAAAGCTCGGAGAAGAAGAAACCTTCAACTCCGAAGACACCAGAAGCAAAGGCCGGAGAAGAAGATCGGAGCGACACTACCCCGTCGTCTCCAACAAGCCTTCGACTCCGATCAAGCTCAAAAGCCCGGAGAAGAGGCACGAAGCGGCGCTACACCCGTCATCTTCAACAAAGCCTTCAACTCCGATTACGCCGAATACGCCCGGAGGAGAAGCCGACGCCACAACCGTCGCCAGGTCGGAAAAAGTAGCAAGCTGAAGGCGAAGCGAGGAGGCTCTGCGGAAGAGGGGACGCTTCTTCATCGACCCAAGGCTTCACGAGGCACGAGCAAGCCTATCCCTTCGGGATCGGCTTAGTCCATTGAAAGCCCTCATCAACGTGAAGACCCTTGCACAAGAAGATCAAGCCTTCGACTCCGTGCACGAAGAAGAAAACTCGGAGAAGAAGAACCCTTCGACTCCGAAGACGCCAGAAGCAAAGGCCAGAGAAGAAGCTCGGAGCGGCACTACCCCGTCGGCTCCAACAAACCTTCAACTCCGATCAAGCTCCAAAGCCCGGGGAAGAAGAACGAAGCATCATCACCCCGTCGCCTTCGACAAACGCCTGCTCCATCCACGAAGAAGAAAGCTTGGAGAGGACTCCCTGAAACGTCGCTACACCCGTCGTCTTCAAAGCAAAGCCGACGCTACAACCGTCGCACGAAGATCGGTGCTACCCCCGCCGCCTTCAAAGGTACCCTTCGACTCCGATCACGCCAAAGAAGCCCGGAGAAGAAGCAAAGTCTAGCCGACACCTAAACCGTCGAGGAAGCCAGAAGCATTGAAGACGTTGTCACCATCGTTCGAGGAGAAGATCAAATTGACGCCGAAGCAAAAGCCCACGCAAGAAGCCGAAGCAAAAGCCCCGGAAAAGCCCGCGCCAAAGCAACGCAAGTGCCAAAGTCAAGCGACTACGCCGGTCACGAGCAAAAGCACCGCACGTTCTAGCCGATACGACGCGAAGTCCGGAATAACGAAAGCACCGCAAGTCTTCCCCGTCTACGTCCAAGTGCAAGCGCCAAAGCAAAGCAAAAGCCAGAGCCACGCCCAAGCCAAGCTAAAGCTGAAAGCCAAAGCCAAAGCCGACGCCAAAAGCACGATCGACGCTGCGAACCGACGATCAAGGACGCCGAGGTCAAGCAAGGAGCGAGGAAGACACGAAGATCGAGGAACGAAGCCAAAAACCCCTTAGCCGAGGAAGCGCGAAGCACGGAAGGGACCAAAGCAACGGCGGATACTCCTTAGCCTCTCAAAAAAACCCTCACCCTGTAAAGACCTCTGTCCTGGGCAACCCCTTCAGAGCTCTCGCACGAACACCACGTGAAGACGCGGATCAAAGGGACCCTCCAGAGGATCTCTCCCACATTCTCCTGATCAACACTCGCCGCACCCGGACTCGCCACACCCGAGCCCCTGGGTCTCGGCCACTCTGTAATCTCGTGTGTTCGCAATAAAGACGACCCGTATCTTTTTTCTGCGTCCACACCATGCTTTATGTTGAATGCATAGAACTCTAGAATTGCGTAAAATAGCATGTGTTTGCTGTCTTTTTGAGTTATACGTCACTATATTGATAATTAAACCCTAGTTTATTGACCAAGGAGAAACCCTAAGGGTTTAGATTGTAGTGCGCCTTATCGGAGCCTACATCAAGTTGGTATCAGAGCAATCTGACGCCATGTCCTATCATAGCGTCCTATCCCCTTATTCACTTGATCCATTAGATACCCAAACCTATAAATAATTTGTTAAACTATTCAAATCTTTTGGACCATGTCCTACCCTTTTGCCAAGATCATCGATAGAACGTAGCTACTCCTCTTTGATTCGAGATCGAGCCCATGACCTAGATCTATCTTCTAATCCTTTTATTCAATGGGTTTTACGGAGTCCTTCATTGCCATCCTTGAAAGCCAGATATATTGAAACCCAACTCTTATTTGACGATATTGAGGATGAGTTGGCCTGGCGAAAGAAGCAGAATAAGAAACTTGCCAGACGCAGTAGGCCCCCACCTCCAGCAGAGCCTCCACCTCCTGTGGAGTACTCGGTTCCACCAGTGGCACCACTTGAGGAGCGTCCACCTCCAGTGGAGCTTTCTTCTCCAGTGCTTACAGAGGTGCCACCTCCTCCTTCAGTGACTCCAGAGCAGTTCCTTACACCTTTAGCAGTGCCCACAGAGAAGCCACATCCCCTAGCAGTGACTGCAGAGAGTCTTCTCCTATCTTCCACAAAGCTTACAGAGGAGACACCTCCTACCGTTCTCCCTACGACAGAGACACCTGTGGAGCCTCCACCTACCATGGAGCTTCTACCACCGCTGCAGTTAAAGCTAGTTGTGGAGTTTCAGCCAGCTAAGCTGCTTGAGCACTTCGACTTCGTTCGGGACAGACCGACCGCTTACAGCTCGTGTGCTTCTGTTCATGTACCTCAGTAGTTTCTGGTCCTCGCTCGACTCCAGCACTTCCTTCGCGAGGGACTCGGAGATTGTCGGTTGTCCGAGACATCACCTATTAGGGATTCATCATCAGATCTAGACACAACGACGATCCCACGGTGATGGTCTCCCTCCCGCTACAGACGATGTCTTCTGGCGTAAACTCGAGGGCGAATTTTTCGTAGTGGAAGCGATTGATGCAGACTTGATCTTCACAGGGAGTTTATTTGCTGCGTTTTCTATTTTCAGGCCCATTTATTATTGTTTTAGGCCTTCAATTGAATTATTAGTAGTCAAACTTGTTACCCAATTCATAGGGGATGTCCATGATGTCATCCGAGGGCTTTTCGGATTGAATTCAGGCCTTTTTGGGTGAGTTTTTAGTATTATATTAATAAAATCTGGGTTTGTGTGTTTGAAGGGTACCGGCGGACAAGATTAAGTCTCGAAACTGACGATTAGATGGCAAATAACTTAAAATTTTGATGACATGGCATATTGGGCCTCAATTAAGGGATAATTGGGCAGTTTGGGCTTATCTTAAGCCCAATAGGGATTCACCTTGAGATGCCGCTCTCTCTTTTTTTCTGTGACCTACCAGCACCCCCCCTTTTCTGTCCCCTTTTCGTGTGGAAACCGGGCACCGTCCCCTTGTGTTGTCCTCTCTCTTCTCCCTCTCTATCTCTCCCTTGTTTCTCTCTTTTCCTTTCCTTTCTTGGCCAAACAAATCCCTACCACCCGCTTTGTTTTTCCCTCGATCCAAGCCATCCGTTGGAAACCCTAGTTCTACAAAAAGAAAAAGATCAAAGAAAAAATGGAGATCTTGTTTGCTAAAATTCGTGCCTCCGTGTGAGAGCTTCCGGGAGAGACTCATGTCCCCGATCCCCGCCGCTTCCTCGACTTCGCCTCGAGACGATCCGCAACTTCGCCTCACGTAGGCCTTGGTTTGTTTTTCCGAAGGATCCGGCTTCACTCAACGTCCGGTCTTGCTCCGTGAGCGGGATCATCGGCGCATCCTTGGCTTGCATCGACCCACGGCGGAAACCCCAGGCATTATCTATCATTTTGTTTACCTTCTCTCCGCTTCCGCATCGATTCCACCTATTTTTCATAGCTTACGCTCCGCATCACAGCCGTGTCCACCTCCGTTTCATTTCTAGTTGATGACCAATATATGCCTAATCATTATATTTGCCATATTTAGTCTATCGGTGACCCTAACAAGCACCCATAGCCCTATTTCCCCTTAAAATCTGATGCATGCCACTCTTTTAAATTTGATATTTACTGCTGCGAATCAAATTACTATATGCTGAATTTTGATTTCATGATTATAATTGCATCTTAACTTGCTAGGTCTTAATCCATGCTTTATGTTGAATGTATAGAACTTTAGAATTGCGTGAAATAGCTTGTGTTTGCTGTCGTTTTGAGTTATACGTCGCTATATTGATAATTAAACCCTAGTTTGTTGACCAAGGAGAAACCCTAAGGGCTTAAGATTGTAGTGCGCCTTATCGGAGGCTTCATCAAACAGCTTGTCATTAGCAACGATGCATTTCTCCATGCCTTCCTCGTAGTACTTGAGGCATTGGTGCCAGGTGGACACAACACTGTTTTCTTGTAGCCAAGGTCTTCCTAACAAGAGGCGATACGACGTCTGACAGTCGATGACGTGGAAGAGGACCGTCTTGTCGAGCTGGATGATGGAGAGTTTCAGACGAATGACGCCGATGGTCGACTGTTCGCCTTGGTTGAACCCTTGGATGATCAGCTGCCTTTGTGAGAGCTGGTCAGTGGTAATGTCGAGCTGCCTCATTGTTTCGATGGGCATGATGTTGACGGCAGAGCCACAATCCAGCAGGATTCTATTCACCGGCTTCTCTTTGATGTACCCCGAAATATAAACGGGACGGTTGTGTAACAGTGTACCGAGCTGCAGATTTTCATCCGAGAAGGTTATTGTAGTATCGCAGGATGCAGAAGCTTTGCCTTTCTCACCAACCTTCGCCTTTTTCTTGTAGCTATCCGGATTGGTCAGGGCTGTAGTCATTGCTAGGCGAGCCTTTTCTGGGAGGTGCAATGCTTCTACAAGAGGTAGGTGCAAGATTGCCTCGTCGTGGTAGGTGGCGCCTTTCTTGTCGGAACTGTCTTCCTTGTTGTCGGAGCCGCTTTCTTCATCCTCCTAATGCGACATCTCGTGCACTTCCACCATGCAGCATGAGACTCTGTGGTGCTGATCGGCTTAGAGAAAGCAACCGGGAAAGAACTCCTGCAATGTTGCTGGTTTTGGAAGATTTTACTGGAGAAGACCGTCTGGATTTTTTGGAGGCACTTTTAACGCCTTTCTTCCTGGAGCTTTGTTTTTCTTCTTGTAGGTTCTTCGTTCAGGGAGCTTTTTTGTCACTCGATCTTGCTTGCGACATTTTGATCGTCGGGGCCATCGCCTTGGAGGTTTCATGATCCATGCATCTTTGTCGGTAAGCTTTTCCTCTCCGAGGGGAAGACTTGGGGTCGCAAATAAAGGATCTTCTTCAACTGGAGGAACGTGCTCTTCCGAAGGCTCCGCTGGCTCATCTCCTGACCTCCAGCCGGTTGACTCGATCTCCTCCATTGGGGCTGAAGGAGGCTGGAAGTAAATAACGTAGTAGTCGAACTTACCCGAGGGATGGCCTAGCAGACTAACTTCTGGGTCTTCTTGCTCGTACATTTCTTGGAGAGCACATTGAGATGTAGCTTCGCTCAGAAGAAGTGCTGACATGAACAATGGTTGCCCTTGAGGCGATGGTTCTTCATTCCTGGCTAGCACAGGAGTACACCATCGTTATCTCAGAACCAACTATTTCTGTTGTGGAGCTGGCTTCGCGATCGGCCTTTGATGGTTGATGCGCAGCTTGGGTGTCTTTCATTGCGCAACTACCAAGACTGCCGGAAAGGAACCGAAGGTGATTGACGTCATGTTTGCTGTAGCGACATCGCCGGAGTCGATCTCGATTATCCCTTGCTTTGCGAGCGCCATGATTCTTTTTTGAAGACGAAGCACTTCTCGATGGGATGACTAACCACCCGATGGTACTTGCAGAAGAATGGATCGTCGACACGATGCATTTGCTCCGGTCTCTTTGATGGAGGGAGCTCGATCATCTTCTCCTGCAGAAGTTGCTCGAACGTAGAGGAGACTTCTGAGTCCGGGAAGGGATATTCCTTTGCTTCAAGCTCCTCGAGGGTTATCCTTGGTGACCTTTGAGGCTGTGGAGGTGCTATGATGGCCTTGCTCTTGTCTGGCTTACCAACGATCTTAAGTGTCTTGGAAGGTGAAGCGATATCGGTAACGTTGACTTACTTTTGTTTGGGTGCCGCCAGTTTGTCCTTTTTCTCCACCTTTAGGAAGTCATGAGCCTGAGTCGCCAATTCTTCGAAGGATCGAGGCTTGATCACTTTGAGGATGTAGAGCAAGCCCCAATGCATGCCCTGAGTGCACATCTTGATTGCTGAGTCTTCAGACAAGCGATCCCGTGAGTTTAGCGTGAGGTTCCTCCAACGATCGATGTAGTCAATCACCGACTCATCCTTCTTTTGCTTGATGACCGTGTGTTCCACCATGCTGACAATGCATTGGGTGCTGTAGAAGCGGTTGAGGAACTCTCTCTCCATCTGATCCCAACTGTTGATGGAACCTGTAAGAAGATCAACATACTAGTCAAAAGCATTACCTTTGAGGGTGTGAACGAACTGCTTCACCATCTCATCGCCGTATGTGCCGGCGTTGTTGCAAGTTTTGACGAAGTGGGCAATATGTTGTCTTGGATTGCCCTTCCCGTCGAAGTGCTGGAACTTTGGTGACTGGAACCCAGTAGGGAAGCGCAGCTATTGGATCCTCACTATGTAGGGCTTGGAGTATGCCGCCGTGATTGGAGGATTGCCACCGTGGGAGCACACCATGTCGGCGACCGATGACTGTATTTGCTGGACAGTCATGGTTGTGGCCGTCGAAGGTTGTATAGCCACCGAAACTGGTACTAGAGAGACAATCTCCGTAGGAACGGGAGTCGAAAAGAGTGCTGGAGTAGCCACTAGAATCGTCGGGACAACCTCTGCCGGAGTGGGAGTTGAAGATGGCGCTAGAGTAGCTACCGGAGGAGTTGGACCTTGATTGACCATTGGAGCATCCCTTGTACTTAGCCTTTGGAGCAAGGCGTTGATATGATGATCCTTCTCCTCCATTAGCCGAGTGATTTGTGTCATGTGTTTGGTCATTTGCATGACTTGGAGCTAGAGAGAGGACAGTGGGTGATGACGCAAGATGTCCCGATATTGCACGCTGGCAACTTTGGCATCGTCGTCGGAGACGTAGTTGTGACGACTTGTCTCCGCTTCGTGACAAAGGTTTGCCCCCTGCATAGGAGGTGCAAGGCCCGTTGGAGAACCCGACTGGGCTCGGAGTTGGGGCTAGACCTCCCCAAATTTCTAGACTTGGATTCCAGGATCGAGGTTTGTTTCTTCATGCACCAAGGCCTCGTCGGCGCTTTGGCGAGCATCTTCGGCAGCAGTTTCTCGCATGAAGACGTCCGCAAGAATTTGAGTACGCTGAGTGTAGATGCATACTACTGAGGGAACATTATGGTCCGGGTTTTCTGGATCACCGTGTCGGAGTAGTGGAGACTCGGCGATGGGTGATAGATTTGGAACAAGCAAATCATTGTTCGTCTCGGCCATGGCGAAACTTGAGGCAACTCCTTTAGACGAACGGATGAAATGAGAGGAATGTCCCACTGGGTATGCCAAAAATCTATATACGCGAAAAACGATATGGGTCGTCTTTATTGCGTAACATGAGATTACAAAGCTGGGACCCGGGGGCTCGAGAGTGGTGAATCGGGTGCGGCGAAGATTTGATCAGGAGATTGTATGAGAGATCCTCTGGAGGGTCCCTTTGATCCGCGTCTCCACGTTACTTTGTGCGAGAGCTCTGGAGGGGTTGCCCAAAAGTGGGCCCACCCGGCCCCGTTTGGCTTCGAGTCGTGGGCCCGATGGGTCCTACTTGCATGGGTGGGCTCACTCGAGTTTGTTCGAGTCGAGTCCGTTCTGTTTCTTTTGCGGGCCATTGTGTGTGGGCCGAGTTTCGTGTGAGGGCCGTTGCGTGTGGAGCAGGTTTGCATACAAGTCGTTGTGTGTGGGCCGAGTTTAATTTGCGGGCTAATTTTGATACCCACATACCCACATATATATATATATATATATATATATATATATATATATATATATATATATATATATATATATATATATATATATATATATATATATATATATATAGGGTAGCAATCCAGTAAGATAATGAGATATATGAGATACCTTGTGAGAATCTATCTAAAGGTTTTAGAATTTCATGAAAATTGGTGGGCATGCTCTCTATGGCAAGTTGATCATCCTCACAAAAATTCATCAAATTCTAAAACCTCTAAGGGCATCAAATGTTAGAAGATTTATCGACCGTCTCTTACAACCAATAATTTGAATTATGTATTTGATACCTCTAGAGGTTTTAGAATTTGATGATTTTTTGTGAGGATGATCAACTTGCCATAGAGAGCATGCCCACCAATTTTCATCAAATTCTAAAACCTCTAGATAGGTTTCTCAAAGTTATCTCATATAAGAGATATCTCACTGGATCGCTACTATATATATATATATATATATATATATATATATATATATATATATATATATATATATATATATATATATATATATATATATAGGGCAAGGATACTCTTATTAATGGAATCTTACTAATGAAAGTTACAAATCGCCTTTTATGGGGAGGGAGGTTTCAGAATTTGATGAAACTTGGTGGGGATGCTCTCTATGGCAAGTTGATCATCCTCATCAAAAATCATCAAATTCTATAACCTCTAGGGGAATCAAATGTTAGAAGCTTTATCGACCGTTCATTTTAACCGTTAATTTGAATAACATATTTGATGCCCCTAGAGGTTATAGAATTTGATAATTTTTGGTGAGGATATCAACTTGCCATAGAGAGCATCCCCACCAAGTTTCATCAAATTCTGAAACCTCTTGGTTAGGTAAAAGGCGATTTGTAACTTTCATTAGTAAGATTCCATTAATAAGAGTATATTCCCCATATATATATATATATATATATATATATATATATAGAGAGAGAGAGAGAGAGAGAGAGAGGAATGTTACAGTGAGCTGTGAGCTACCGGTTTGGAAAGTGAGCTGCGGGTATTTTGACCCCCCTAGGAGTTTTGAAATTTGATGAAATTTGGTGAGGGTGTTGTCTAGGGTATTATGATCATCCTCACCAATTTTCATCAAATTCCAAAACTTCTAGGGTGGTCAAATGGTTGAAGCAAAATCTGTCGTCTGCAGTCACCGTTAAAATCTGCAGATTTTGCTTCGGCCATTTGGCCCCTCTAGAAGTTTTGGAATTTGATGAAAATTGGTGAGGATAATCATCTTACCCTAGACAACACCCTCACCAAATTTCATCAAATTCCAAAACTTCTAGGGGGGTCAAAATACCCGCAGCTCATTTTCTCCTACCACAGCTCACAGCTCATCGTAACAGCCCCCTCTCTCTCTCTCTCTCTCTCTCTCTCTCTCTATATATATATATATATATATATATATATATATATATATATATATATATATATATATAGGGTCCCGATCCAGTGAGAAACCTCTTATATGAGAAACCTACTTAGAGGTTTTAGAATTTGATGAAACTTGATGGGTGTGCTATGTATGGTAAGTTGATCATCCTCACCAATAATCATCAAGTTCTAAAACCTCTAGGGGCATCAAATGTTAGAAGACTTATCGACCGTCGATAAAAACCGTTAATTTGAATAGCATATTTGATAAGTCTAGAGATTTTAGATTTTGATGATTTTTGGTGAGGTTGGCATAGGTAGCACGCCTACCAAGTTTCATCAAAGTCTGAAATCTCTAGGTTGGTTTCGCACAAGGTTTTGCATATAAGAGGTTTCTCACCCCGATCGGGACTATATATATATATATATATATATATATATATATATATATATATATAGGGAATAGGGAACACGACCCTCCCGACCACCCAACATGCTAGTCATCCCTTCAATTTGGGTGCCACATGACAATTTTTAACCATATTTCTTTTTATGGATGGTCAATCCACTCTACTTAGATCAAGATTTAAAAAAAAATTCTAAAAAAAAAACTTAAAACAATCCGATCAACGGTCGATAAATTTAACGATAAACTGTAGCGTGCAAATAGCCCTTGCTATGGTTAATTTAAAAATGCCACTTGGCATATTTTTTTTCCAAATTTTTTTTCATGATCATTGTTAGGAGGGATGTACCCACCTTGACCAACCCTGGTTAAAAAGTGCCATGTGGCACCCAAATTGAAGGGAGGACTAGCGTGTTGGGTGGTCGGGAGGACCGTGTTCCCTATTCCCATATAGGGTGTTGTCTAGGGTAAGATGATCATCCTCACAAATTTTCATCAAATTCCAAAACTTCTAGGGGGGTCAAATGGTCGAAGCAAAATCTGCAGATTTTAACGGTGACTGCGGACGACTGATTTTGCTTCGACCATTTGAACCCCCTAGAAGTTTTGGAATTTGATGAAAATTTGTGAGGATGATCATCTTACCTAGACAACACCCTCACCAGATTTCATCAAATTCCAAAACTTCTAGGATGGTCAAACAATGCCTGAGGTGCAGCAACGACGCTGCACCTCAGGTCCAGCATCCCTTTTCCCTATATATATATATATATATATATATATATATATATATAGAGGAATGTTACAGTGAGCTGTGAGCTGCGGTTTTAGAAAGTGAGCTGCGGGTATTTTCACCCCCCTAGAAGTTTTGGAATTTGATGAAATTTGGTGAGGTTGTTGTCTAGGATTATATGATCATCCTCACCAATTTTCATCAAATTCCAAAACTTATAGGGGGGTCAAATGGTCGAAGCAATTTCTGCCGTCCGCAGTCACCGTTAAAATCTGCAAATTTTGCTTCGACCATTTGACCCCCCTAGAAGTTTTGGAATTTGATGAAAATTGGTGAGGATGATCATCTTATCCTAGACAACAACCTCACCAAATTTCATCAAATTCCAAAACTTTTTGGGGGGTCAAAATACCCGCAGCTCACTTTCCCCCCATGGCAGCTCACAGCGCAACGTAACAGCCCTCTATATATATATATATATATATATATATATATATATATATATATATATATATATATATATATATATATATATATATATTCATAAGAAACGATGAACTTTCATGCAAACTTGAACAGTGATGTAAAGAAAATAATATTGAATCCATTGGTGACCTCATTATCAAACTCGCGGGTTCCCTGAGTTGATGTGGCAGACCGAACTTTTACTGCCACTTCTTGACCATGTGGCAGTGTACCACGGTAAACAGCTCCAAATCCACCTTCCCCTATCAAGGATTTGTAATTGAATGTTGCTTTTTCAATAAACTGAAGGGAGAAGGACTGCACTACAGGGTTAATAGAAAGGTCATGGAAGCTGGGCACTGAAAGACCTGTATCTGCACATTTTAGGGCAAATTAGATGAGCAAAAATAGGTTAAGGGACAACCCAATGTATTAGAAGATACTAAAAAAATCGGTCCAACATGGTATTCGTTCAGAGTGTTGTATTTCTAAAAGAGAACTGAAACTAAATAAATCTGAGAAAGATTTGGTCATATAACATGGTATACATTCAGAGGATTGTATTTCTAAAATACACTTGAAACTAAATAAAGCCGTGAAAGATTTGGTCAGAGATAGTGGTAGAAAGTGGTAAACATGTTTCCGAACCATTGTCCCAGAATAGTGAAACCGACATAGATTGTAAAATTCAGAGCAACGGATAGAAAATGGCAACATCAAGGATCAATAATACCATATGCTACTGAGTGCAAAAATAACAAGCACAAGAGAGACAGAAAGAGACACAATGGTAGTAGCAACAACAAAAGGCATCGTTACTTAATAATCCCATTTCATGAATATAAACTGAAATTGGTAGAACAAAGGTTGCATGATTGCACTATATTCAATGGGGTATAATTGCAATATACGTACAAATAATACGGGTCATGATGCTCTCATATAGTGGAAGGTATATAATACAGGTATCTCTGTGACTGTCTCAAGGCCTCAATATTGTGGATGACCAATCACCAAGAGTTTTCACAATAGATACTAAATGCATGTATGGGGATATTGTATCATTCATCACTTGGATTAAATTTTTGCCACAAAGATGAATGCAATTTCCCAAATCAAATCTTGCCTTCTACCCCCATTGCATAGACTCTTTCATAGTCTAGTGGGGTTTAGTTCGATCCAACAACTGGCCTAATAGGTTTCTCAGCATATGCGCTTCTTTTGTCCAATTGCCTTGGCCAGATTTTTGGAACCAATTTTAGAGGTTGTCGTTAGGCTGACAACCGATCGGAAAATTCTAACCAAATGTTCCCTATTGTCGACCAAATCTTGATAGGATAAGACTGGTATGATCATAATAAATGTGTGATCGTATGTCTTCATGACAAAGTTAGTGTGTTGTTTGATACATTGGATATAAGGAAGTGACAGAATGGTAAAAAGTATGATACATAACGGCAATCCATCTCAATATGCTTTATCTGCCCATGAAATTTTAGGATTTTGGCAACCTGTGTCCCACTTTTTGTTATTATAATAGCCAGTAGTAACAGCAGCAGAAATAATTGATGTAAATGTGGCAACCAAGTCAAATATAGAAGGACGAAGCCAAAAATTCTCAGCGAAAGTATAGGGTAAAGTACAATACAAGGTTTCAGATTTTGAAAGAGGGACGACTTCACAAGGGAACCTTTGAGGAAGACAAATAAGTTGATAGGAGATCCTCAACAATAGGATCTATAACCCAATCATCATTCGATCCATGAACAAGTAGAAAAGAGTAATCAAGATGGTCCTTTGTGGTAACGAAGAACATGCAGTACATTTGGTTTAGAACTTCCTGTAGACACACGAATTTCGTCGGACCCGAACCCGACTTACGTGTGCCGACGCGGATGCAAACCCGACACGCAGACCCGACTCGCACCTGGCAAAGAGGAGCGGACCCCATGCGCCAAGGGGGGCCGGCCCCTACTAGGGTCCGAACCCCATGGGGCCGGCCCCTACTAGGACCCGAGCCACATGGGGCCGGCCCTAGTAGGACCTGAACCCCATGGGGGGCCGGCCGGCCCTGCAAGGAAAGGGAAGAAAAGGAAAGAAAAGAAAAGAAAGAAAAGAAAAAGGAAAGAAAAGAAAGGAAAGAAAAGAAAAGGAAAGAAAAGAAAAGGAAAGAAAAGAAAGAAAAGGAAAGAAATACCGCCATGCGCGGGGGGAGGTAGCGTATGACGTCTGCACACACGCGGATCTGCGTCGATCCCTCGATCCGACGCACAAGACGAAGCGCCCGATCGCCATCGATTTCGTGCGCAAAATCCAGCCATAATTGCACCCGCCAGAAAAGGAAAACAACTAAATGTTATTCCCCTCATCAATGGATGAATAAAATCCGGGTAATTATGAGAGAGATACAAAAGGGATTTAAAATTAAAAAGTTCCCATATCTCTCTCCCCACCTCTTTGCCTATAAATAGAGGGGGTGGGGGAAGGAAAAAATGGTCGGGAAATTGAAGACGAAACGCCAGAGCTCTGCAGAAGAGGAGACGCTTCTTCATCGACCCAAGGCTTCACGAGGCACAGTCAAGCCTGTCCCGAGGGATCGGCTTACTGAAAGTCCTCATCAACGTGAAGACCCTTGCACACGAAGATCATCCCTTCGACTCCGTGCACGAAGAAGAAAGCTCGGAGAAGAAGAACCCTTCGACTCCGAAGACGCCAGAAGCAAAGGCCGGAGAAGAAGAGGAGCGGCACTACCCCGTCGTCTCCAACAAGCTTCGACTCCGATCAAGCCCAAAAGCCCGGAGAAGAAGAGGAGCGGCACTACCCCGTCGTCTCCAACAAGCTTCGACTCCGATCAAGCCCAAAAGCCCGGAGAAGAAGAGGAGCGGCACTACCCCGTCGTCTCCAACAAGCTTCGACTCCGATCAAGCCCAAAAGCCCGGAGAAGAAGAGGAGCGGCACTACCCCGTCGGCTCCAACAAATCCTCGATCCCGATCAAACCCCAAAGCCCGGAGGAGAGAAGCGAAGCGTCATCACCCCGTCGTCTTCGACTAACGCCTGCCCCATCCACGAAGAAGAAAGCCTGGAGCAGATCGTCTGAAGCGTCGCTACCCCGTCGTCTTCATCAACAAAAGTCGACGCTACAACCGTCGCACGGAGACCGTCGCTACCCTCGTCGTCTTCATCAACAAAAGCCGACGCTACAACCGTCGCACGGAGACCGTCGCTACCCTCGTCGTCTTCATCAACAAAAGCCGACGCCACAACCGTCGCACGGAGACCGTCGCTACCCTCGTCGTCTTCATCAACAAAAGCCGACGCCACAACCGTCGCACGGAGACCGTCGCTACCCTCGTCGTCTTCATCAACAAAAGCCGACGCCACAACCGTCGCACGGGGATCGGTGCTACCCCCACCATCTTCGAAAGCATTCTTCGACTCCGATCACGCCAAAGAAGCCCGGAGAAGAAGAGAAGTCCAGTCGACACGCAAATCGTCGAAGCACTGAAGAAGTAGCTCACGTCGTTCGAAGAAGAAGATCGAGTTGACGCTGAAGCTAAAGCCAACGCAAGAAGCCAAAGCAAAGCCCCAGTAAAGCCCGCGCCAAAGCAACGCAAGTGCCAAAGCCAAGCGACTACGCCGGCCACGAGCAAAAGCACCGCACGTTCTAGCCGATACGACGCGAAGTCCGGAAGAACGAAAGCATCGCAAGTCTCTCCCAGCTACGTCCAAGTGCAAGCGCCGAAGCAAAGCAAAAGCCAGAGCCACGCCGGAGCCAAGCCAAAGCCAAAAAAGCCAAAGCCAAAGCCAACGCCAAAAGCTCGATCGACGCCGCGAACCGACGATCAAGGACACTGAGGTCAAGCAAGGAACGAGGAAGACGCGAAGACCGAGGAACGAAGCCGAAAACCCCCTAGCCGAGAAAGCGCGAAGCACGGAAGGGACAAAGCAACGGTGGACATTCCTTAGCCTCTCCAAAACCCTCTCCCTGTAAAACCCCTGTCCTGGGCAGCCCCTTCAGAGCTCTCGCACGAACACCACGTGGAGACGCGGATCAAAGGGATCCCCCAGAAGATCTTTCCCACAATCCCCTGATCAAAACTCGCCGCAACCCGGACTCGCTACACCCGAGCCACCCGGGTCCCGGCCACAATTGTAATCTCGTGTGATTCGCAATAAAGACGACCCGTGCTTTTTTCCGCGTCCACACTTCCGTAGCACGTGAATCATCTCCCTTTGGGTATAGCCCAAAATATATTTGTACTAGTTACGAGTGTGGTCATCAACATGGCGAACATACCAGGCAAATAGTAAAAAGAAAGAGCAAAGCCTATACATGTACAAGCTATTTCTACACTCCTAACACTCCTCAAACTCAAGGTGAATCATAGACCAAGAGTTTGCTCAATAGAAAATGAAAGAACTAAGTAGTATGAGTCTGAAGATATCCCCAATATTCTCCGTAGAGAATACATGAGGAAGGGAGAGAACCATCTAGATAGGGGTGGCGGACATAGTGTCAGTCAATCTCAATGTTTTTCATACGCTCCTTAACAGTCATAATGCTAGCAATCTGAATAGAGCTTTGGTTATCAAAAAAGAAGATCATCTTATATGCTCTGGAAAGGAGCAACCCAGTGGCGGTCTTGAATATTCTATTCTGTGAAGCAAAATTATAACATGTGGCGGTCTTGAAGATCATTTTATATGCTTTGGAACATTGCTCAGGCCTGCGGATAATCTTCACAAAGAGCTCTATGTTCTATGTGGGGAGCAACCCAGATTTTGGTCGCTTGGTTGCTACTATCCTAAATTGCAAATTGGATACCTTCTCGATGAAGTACCATGGCCTCCCTATCAGTAATAAGCAACTTTCCTGTTAGAAGATGACGGCTAGGGTTTGGAGAGAATGAAATATCTCTATTGAGGGACTAATGCTCAATATATATGTACATCAATAGCACATGAACCCGATCCGACTATACATAAAACCCGATCCATCTCTATATATTAACACTCCCCCTCAAACTCACAGTGGATCATATACCGAGAGTTTGCTGACAAAATGCCTGAAGCGAGCAACTGTAAGAGCCTTCGTGAAAAAATCAGCAGTCTGCTCCATCGAATGAATGAATAGCAAGGAGATGGTGCGGGCAATGAACTCCTGGTGAACATAGTGACAGTCAACCTCTATATGTTTTGTCCACTCATGGAAAACTGGGTTGCTAGCAATCTAAATAGCACTCCGGTTGTCACAGAATAGGGGTGTGGGCTCGGATTTCACAACTCCCAGGTCAAGGAGAAGGCAACGAAGCCAGACAATCTCTACAGTGGTGGAAGTCATAGCCTTGTATTCGGTTTCAGTGCTGGAGCGAGCAACAGACTCCTGTTTCTTACTGCGCCAAGAAATGAGGGAGTCACCAAGGAACACACAGTATCCGGTGGTAGAACAGCGAGTAGCAGCATCTCCTGCCCAATCTGCATCGGAGTAGGCGCGCAGCACTAGAGTAGAGGTGGAGGGGAGAAGCAAAGAGCGAGTGATGGTGCCTCGGAGATAACGAATGATCCTGAGTACTACGGCATAGTGAACAGATCGGGGAGCCTGAACAAACTGATTGACAATGCCAACAGCATGAGCAATGTCAGGTCTAGTCCTAGTGAGAAAAACTAGCATACCAACCAATCTCTGATATCTGGAGACATCCCGGAGAGGCTCAACATCTGTAGGTAGGAGATTCAAGTTGAGCTCCATATGTGTGTCAGCAGTGCGAGAGTCAGTGAGATCATCATCGGCAAGAATATCGGAAATGTACTTCTGTTAGGATACTAACAAACCACGGGTCGAGCGGGCAATCTCAAGGTCAAGGAAGTACCGAAGAGGGCCAAAATCTTTCATCTCAAACTGACTCTGGAGGTGATGCTGAAGGGATGCTATGGTGGCACTGTCGTCTCTAGTGAATCATATCGTCCACATATAGTAGCAAAATAGCAAGACCCTGACTGGAGGAGCGGATGAACATGGCATAGTCAGAATGTCGCTCTACAAACCCAGCGGCAAGAACTGCACTGCGAAAGCGCTCAAACCAGGCACGAGGGGCCTATTTGAGCCCATAGATAGCCCGGCGCAGACAACAAACGTGCCCTGGAGGAACAGGAACTTCCAGTGGAGGAACCATATATACCTCCTCGGAGAGGTCACCGTGAAGGAACGCATTGGTGACATCCATCTGATAGAGAGGCCACCCTCGAGTAGTTGCCACAGCTAAGAGGGTGCGCACAGTAGTTATCCGAGCAACTGGAGCAAAAGTCTCCTCGTAGTCAATCCCATACTCCTGGGAGAAGCCACGAGCAACGAGGCGGGCCTTGTGTTGCTCAATGGAACCATCAGGTCGAGTTTTCATCTTGAAGATCCATTTGCAGCTGACAGGCACCACGCTAGAGGGACAAGGAACCAAGTCCCACGTCTGAGTCCGCTGAAATGCCTGAAGCTCCGCTGTCATGGCCTGTCGCCACTCTAGGTGCAAAACTGCCTCACGGTACGACTGGGGCTCCCGATGGGAGTGGAGAGCAATGAGAAAGGCCTGGTACGACGGAGAGTAGGAAGCAACAGTAGAGTGTCCAGTGGTGTCAGAAGAGGCAGGGGTAAAAGCAGAGTAACCAAACCTATCAGGGGAGTAGTCATATCTGTAGGAGGGTGATGTTCGCGCGAAGGGTAGCGCCGAACAGGACCAGGATCCGCTGCCGGAGAGGTGGGAGCAGCTGCAGGCAAAGTAGTACCAGTGGAGACAGTCTCGGTGGGAGAAACTGTGGAGCGACAAACTTAGACATTCGAGACATGTGGTGGTTGTGGAGGTGAAGGGGGAGACGAAGGAGGGAGAGGTGGCGGGGGAGGTGGTGCAGACGGGGGAGGTGGAGGTGGTGGAGACAGGGGAGGTGAGGAAGGTAGAGGAGGCTCAACCGGGAAGGTGGGCGTGGGAGCAGGATACGGAGGTAGGAAGGGGATGGTGAGAGGGGGTAACGGCATAGAGGATGACATAGGTGGTGAGGGAAGATCACGAGACTCAGTGGAAAAGTACGGGACATCCTCTACAAAGGAGACGTGATAAGAGACACGAATCCGACGAGCCAAGAGATCGTAGCACCGATAGCCCTTGTGCTCCCGACTGAGTCCTAAGTGAACACACCTAACAGACCTAGCAGAGAGTTTGGTGCGCTCATGGGGAGGGAGGAGGATGAAACACGTGCACCCAAAGGTACGAAGAAGAGAGTAGTCAGGAGATGTGGAATAAAGCCGCTCGTACGGGGAAACATCAGAGAGGGAGGAGGATGGAGTGATGTTGATGAGATAAACAACGGTCAGGACAACTTCAGCCCAGTAGGAATATGGAACAGAAGCAGACAGAAGTAGAGCTCGTGCTGCCTCGAGAACATGGCGATGTTTGCGTTCGGCGACTCCGTTTTGTTCATTGGTGTGGGGACACGACTATTGGTGAAGAGTGTCGTGAGTTTGAAGGATCTCACACATCTCAAATGAGAGATACTCCTGGATACAGTCAGAACGAAAAGTCTTAATGCTCCGACCGAACTGGGTGTAAAGCATAGTAGTGAAGGTCTTGTAAATATGAGGAATCTCAGAGCGGCGACGCATGAGATAGACCCAGGTACGGCGGAAGTAATCATCTACGAAGCTCACATAATACAAAAAACCAGTAAAAGAGGCAACTGGAGCTGGACCCCACATGTTAGAGTTGACGAGATCAAAAGGGGCGTTGGAACGGGAAACAATAGTAGAAAAAGGATGAGCAAGGTACTTTGCTAATCGACACCCAGTGCAGACAGAGAGAGGGAGGACACCCAACCCAAAGCACCAGAGCGAAAAATGCTTTGGAGTCGATCACTGGATATGTGACCTAACCTTCTGTGCCACAAATCGGCATCAGAGATAACAGATAGAGCTGACGGAGTGGAAGTAGGAACCTGAAGGTGATCCAATTGATAGAGTCCCCCTGCTCTACGACCCAGCCCAACTCTCTGACCCGTCCGCGAATCCTGCACAGAACAAGAAGAAGTAAATGTAACAATCAGGCCCGAGTCACAAAGAGAACTAACAGATATTAAGTTAATGTTTAAGCGGGGGGCAAGGTGAATACGAGATAAGGTTAGGCGACTAGTGGGATCGGAGGCAGGGGTGATGGATCCATACTGTGAAAAGGGTACACGAGTCCCGTCAGCAGTGTGGATCCCCGGGTAGGTGGGAACAGGGCTACAGTCCGTGAGCACAGAAGGATCGGAGGTAAGGTGGCAGGAGGCACCCGAGTCGAAGATCCATGGAACAGTAGTACCCGGAGTGGCAGAGAGACTGTGATCTATCAAAGAGCTGGTGGAGGCGAGGTATCGAAACAGTAACTCCTCAAAACGCTGGAGGCGATCGGAGTAAGACCGAGAGTGACTGAGCAGGAGTGGTGACAGGCGGTGCTGGAGTAGGGAGATCAGCGGCAGCAGCAGTTCCACCATCATGGCGGAGGGGACCTGATGACGTCCACAGTCGACTGACGTGGTGGAGGGACGTGGCCCGAGAATACCATCATAATGAGAAGACGGAGGAACTTGACGATTAGCTATTGTGTGCAGGCAGTACGGGGGCGAGTCGGTACAAGGGAGGTCCTGGGCAGTCCGGTACAGAGGAGACGGGCCGGAGGGGGGGCCATCGGTGGAGAAGGTCGGGGGTTTTATGGTGGGAGGAGGAGGGCCAGGGAAGGAGCGGTGGGGTGATAGGAGCGGCAGGGGGTGCAGGAGGGGGCGACGTGAGCTGCAGGGGGGGCAGAATGGGGCGGCGGGGGCTTCAGGGGGTGCAGGAGGGGGGCGGCGGGGCTTCAGGGGGGGCGACGGATGCTTCAGGGGGTGCAGGAGGGGGCGGCGGTTGCTTCAGAAGGTGCAGGAGGGGCGACGGGAGCTTCAGGGCGTGCAGGAGGGGGCGACGGGGGCTTCCGGTGCGGGAAGGGGCTGGAGGGGCTCCCGAAGGGGGAATCAGGTGCTGGAGGGGCTGCTGGAGGGGAAAATCGGGTGCAGGAGGGGGCTGGAGGTGCTGCCGGAGTACTGGAGGGGCTGCTGGAGGGGGGAATCGGGTGCAGGGGGTGCTGGAGGGGCTGCCGGAGGGGGGAATCGGGTGCAGGGGGGTGTTGGAGGGGTTCCCGGAAGGGGAATTAGGTGCTGGAGGGCCTGCCGGAGGGGGGAATCGGGTGCAGGAGGGGGCTAGAAGTGTTGTCGGAGGGGAGAATCGGGTGCAGGAGGGGGTTAGAGGTGCTGCCGGAGTGCTGGAGGGGCTGCCGGTGCGGGAGGAGCTGCTGGGGGGTTGCCGGAAGGCCGAAGGAGGAGGAGGTGTAGGCCGGGTGGGGTGCAGGAGGGAGAGGGGAGGCCGGTGGTGGTCGGGTGGGTTGCCGGAGGGGTGATCGGTGCCGGAGGGGAAGGCCGAAGGAGGAGTAGGCCGGTGCCGGAGGAGTCGCTTTCACCGCGGAGAAACCTAGAGCTCTGATACCATGTTAGAAGATGACGGCTAGGGTTTGGAGAGAATGGAATATCTCTATTGAGGGACTAATGCCCAATATATATGTACATCAATAGCACATGAACCCGACCCGACTATACATAAAACCCGATCCAACTCTATACATTAACATTTCCAAATTAGACTGGCACAAGGAGGTGGAAAAAGTTGAGGTCCGTCTTTCAGGCTAGAAGGGAAAGTACTTGTCTCTTGGGGACCGACTGACTCTTGTTAATGATGTACTTTCTGCTATTCCTTCCTATTATCTAGCATTCTATTTTATCTCTGCCTGGGCTATTAAGAAGATTGATGCCATCCGTAGTTCTTTTCTCTAGAAAGGAGCAAACGGTTCGTCTGGATCTTATCACCTAGCTAGCTGGGGCCTGGCCTGCAAGTCCAAAGATCAGGATGGACTAGACGTCATCAATTTGAAGGACTTCAATAAGATGCTATTGGGCAAATGGTGGTGGAGGCTGCAACATGACCAGGGAGATCACTGGTTGACCATCATCAAGGATAGATACTTTCGTCGTTTCTCTCCACTCTAAGCCAGAAGCCATCGTTCTGGGAAAGTCTCCCCCTTCTGGAAGGGCATTTGTTAGGTGGGTGCACCCTATAAACATGGTACTAGGCTGATCTTGGGCAACAATCGAAAAATTAAATTCTAGACAGATCAATGGGTGGATAATATCAGTCTTGCTACTCTGTTTGTGGACCTCTTTGATTTGGCATGGACTAGAATGCGTATGTACGTTCACAATCTACCTGGTTGAACGGTATCCCTCATGGTCGGTCAAATTTAGAAGGGTCATATCCTAAGATCTTTAGGGCTAACTCCTCAACCTATATCAGATCCTATGATCTTTTTCCATTGATGATCGCAAGGATTCAGTTAGCTGGAAGTGGGACCCCTCTGGTGTCTTCTCGGTCAGGTCCTTTTACCGTTTCTTTAACGCAGGGGGGATCGTTTGCCCGTTTGCGAAGTATCTCTAGATATCTCTGGCTCCTCTGAAGACTA
Source organism: Chamaelirium japonicum (assembly GCA_947650365.1). Lineage (NCBI taxonomy): Eukaryota > Viridiplantae > Streptophyta > Magnoliopsida > Liliales > Melanthiaceae > Chamaelirium > Chamaelirium japonicum. Next base: position 85,296,590 of record OX393550.1, on the reverse strand, counting down.
GAATTTTTATGTGCCATACCATTCAGGAAAGACTACTCACCAGAGTCAACCTCTGCAGAAGGAATAATCCGAATGTCCAAGACCTGTCGTGCACCCTCTGTAATTCTCATAGGGAGGACATTAACCACTTGTTTCCTCATTGCTCTTACTCCAAGAAACTATGGCGAATGCTAAACATCAGTTCAAGCTTAAGGGCCACCCGGACTTTTTGGAGAGCTAGGAGAGTGAAGAGAAAGTTACAGTCATCATGGGACTTCTTTGGATACCGTGGAACTTAAAAACAAAATTCTGACATCAGGAATGAAAGGGCTCTCAAGGACCCACAAAATGTCAAAATTAAAGTCCACTAAACAAACAAATAAAACATTAAAATATGTAGCCTGAGCACAATTGCCTTCAACAAATATTAAATAGTTAATGACCAGCAAAAAAGGTAAAACCAACTAAAGATAATGAATTTTGGAGAACAACAGAGATGAAATAATGCAGTAGAACCAGGCTTCAAATGTTGATCGAAGGTCAATTGTGCAGATAGACTCACAATTTTAATATCCATGGATATTAGTATTGTTTACCCATCATTGATGAATCAAATTTTTATTAAAGCAAAGCAAAACAATACCCCTGAAGTATAAATGAGAAGGTGGAATCAATCTACCTAATAGTCACAGTCGACGGCGAGCAAGGCTGCCAAAAGAATAGTAGAGAACAGTGCTATTGGGCACTATTCTCACCTCTAAGAAGGTCCAATGAATCAGAACACAGGGATGACTATTGGAGAACCAATTTTGGATCCAAGTTCTCCTTGAGAATCGCCAAGAGAAACGTTCCAACAGTCAAATCACCAGATTTAGCAACTGTTCAGCATTTCACATTAAGACCATTGTTAAAGGATATGAAAAAACCAATAAGTGAGTCAATCTTCCATGGTGAGCCTTCAAAGCATCTAACAAATCTAGGAGGAGGATCCGTGGTTTTGATTCGAAGAAACCTAAGGAGAAAATATAAAAGATTACAAGGAGACAATATTACTATTGGGAGCGACGACCCCAACTAGGTTTTAGCTCAATAGTATGTGAATGCCAAGCATAACATATACAGGAAAGGTAAATATACCTATGTCTCTAGAAATTTAGTATACAAAACCCTCATACTTGTTTTAGTTACACTTGACACATCAATAAAGAATAGGCTCAACTTAATATATTTAGTTATTAATTAGACTTTTGCGTTAGCATCACACTTAGAGACTTGGGATCTCAGCAGGAAATGCGAAGGTTGCTAAAACCCGGGCAGACGATAGGCGAAAGAGAGTCAAAAAGTTGAGTTCTGATTTGAGTAAGCTCAACCATTCCTACTGTAAAGTAGGTTAATACTTAATACATTAAAGAACAGAAATTGGCTGAGAAAAGTTGCAAAGAGAATCCTCGATACATAATATGATATTATTTTAAACAAACAATTGCATTTATCATCTAACAAATTCTAAATGAAGATTCAAATAAAATTTTGAATAGAGAACATACCCTTCGTAGCCAGTTGATCACTCCTATTAGGTCGATGGGCACGCTTGTAGAAGCAAGTGAAAATCACCCCAAGTGCAAGGGTGAATGCAACAGATCCTCCAGCAACGCTGCCTATGAAATAATTAGTTTGTTGGGGAGCCTGTGACTGCGAAGGGTCTTGAGCTACACAGCTTCCAGAGCTGAAAATCACGATTTACAAAGAATATAAAATAAAATACACTGTACATCCCATTAGCTATTCGCAGATAATGAAAGAATGGTGCAGAGTTTTCATACACTATTGTAAGATTTGTCTGGTCCAATCCAGGAGGAAGTTGACTGTTCAACTGCGGGTTACATTTGAGAGACCTAAAGTATAAGAGAGAACTATTGAAGTAAACCCATTTAGTTGGAAAGCATACTTTCATAAGTGTTCCCTATCATTTTCATCAAAAAATGGGAAAGTCCTCAAAATTGGGCCAAAATTACTTGCAGTTTGCACCAAGAAATTGAGAATCCGTGAATAGCAGAGTTCCAAAGTTTCAATGAAAATGAAATAAGTTAAAAAGAAACATAAGTCACAAATTTACAGCTTTGATAACTGGTGAAGAGAGGCAAATGTTTCTGGAATAGACCCTGTGAAGTTATTATTCTGTACATCCCTGCAGTAAACAAGGGTTTAAAAATTTCAGATCCAAGAAAACTAAGTCTAGCATGAAGGTGGCTTCATATTTGTAGGTAATAGTAAAGCATACAGTTCCTTTAGCTCTGTTAGGTTACTGATGATAGTAGGCAATGGTCCTTGCAAATTCTTCGAGGAAAGATTCCTGAGCACCATTGATGGTTTTAATCATTTAGTACCCAATAAATGGAAGCTATATATATGACATATTTTGTAGATAAAAAAAAAAAGAAAATATACAAATAAAAAATGCATTAATCCAACCTGCAAGCCAAAATATTAGAAAAATGATGCAAAGTAACATGGAAGCATTTCAACCACCAATCAGCCGAAAGAACAAAAGAAAATTACAACACAGATATCTAGAGGGTAAAGCTAAATAATCACCCATTACAGAAACACTAAAGCCCATTAGCTTGTTGACCAGAGAAGGAATACTTACAGCCCAGTGATGACATGAGTACCATCCCTCTCTTCACAGGCCAAACATTCCCAGGGATAAGGCACACATGGATCCCCAAGCCATTTCCCTAAAATCTCATTTCCTGGATTTTCACCCACCAACTCATCCCTCAGCACCTCCACTGCATTCACTGTAGAAATATGCGGGCACATAAATCATTTTATCAAATAGCAGAAAAGAAAAGCAAAGGCCAAGCTCAGTTATGTTGCCTCTAGGTACAAAGATCACTACATTTGTTCTTGAAAGAAGGTGTGTTGCATTGACAAACCTGTGGGTGGAAAAAAGTAGAAGCCTATAATACTGGCAAAGATCCAGCTAAACAATCATAGATTCCATGCAGACCCTCATGCGGTGGCCAGTACGAAGGTACTTGCCAGTGGCACACTAAATAAAGCAAAACAACAAAGAAAAACTATGTTGCAATGCTCTCTTGAGATCCATATGTAATGTGTTCCATTGTGTGCATGTGTCAAAAACCCACAAATGATCAGACTATGCACTTTATATATTACTAGAACATGCATTGCAACCTATTTGATTCTCTTAACAGTATCTCCGCGGATTAATTCAATGCCGAAAGTGAACTCACATTAACTGAACTGACTCATTGGGTAATTTAAGGAATGTTAAACAATATAGTCTCCATATATGAGCCTCACATTGAGGCATCTCTCTTGTATATATTTGGGCATTGCCCCCACTAATGACATTGATCTAATTCTCTCACAAACCCTATCTCTCCTCTCCTAACACGGTATCAGATCCCTAGGGTTCCTCCTCCTTAGAACCCCTCACCCACAACCCCACCACCGCTGCCCTCTCACCACAATCCCATCCCGCAGCCCCATCCTGAACTGACCTACTCTCGCTCACCACAGCCCCATCTCACCTTGCAGCCCGTTCTCCCTCCCGACCTCCTCTCACCCCACAGCCCCTCCCGACATCCTCTCACCCCGACCCGACCTCCTATCCCTCCCGTCTGCCTTCTTACAGCCCCACCCCGACCCGACCTCCTCATCTCACCCCGCAGTCCGCCCGACCTCCTCTCACCCCACAACCTTCTCTCCCTATCGACTTCCTCTCACCTCGGCGTCTCCCGTCACCACTATTGCTCTGCCCCTATCTAACTCCGACCGTCTTCAGCGACTTGAAGAGTTACTCATTCGGTACCTCACCTCCACCAGATCTTCGGCTGCTCACGGCATGTCCGCCACTTCTGATATTGTTGCTCCATGGATCTTCGACTCTGGTACCTCCTGCCACCTCACTTATGACTTCAATGTCCTCACCGACTATACCCCTGCTCCCACTCACCTGGGGTCCGCACTGCTGATGGGAAAATCGTTCCCATTTCGCAATGTGGGTCTATCACCTCTGCCTCTGACCCTACTAGCCGCCTGAACTTACCATTTGTTCACTATGCTCCTCTTTTACACATCAATTTGATTTCTGTTAGCTCTTTTTTTGACTCTAGACTGACAGTCCATTCACCCCTTCTGCTTGTTCTGTACAAGATTCATGGCTGGGTCAGAGGATTGGGCTGGGTCGTCGAGCATGAGGACTTTACCAGCTAGAGCACCTTTTATGTTCCTCCTTTCACTCAGTCCGTTGCTCCCGCCTTTTAAGTTATCTTTGATGTCGACCTGTGGCACAAACGGCTAGGTCACCTGTCTAGTGATCGACTCAAAAGCGTTTTACATTCGAACGCTTTGGGCCGAGTGTCTTTCTCCCCCCTCTCTGTCTGTATGGGCTGCAGATTGGCAAAGCACCTAGATTTCTAATTTTCTCCTATTGCTTAACGATCTGATGTCCCCTTTGATTTAGTGCATTCTGATGTTTAGAGTCCTACATCAGTTGCCTCCTTTTGCTGGTTTCATATACTATGTGTAACATCCGCCCCAAACACACAAGATTTTGTCCGCTTTGCCCGTGCCCGCACGAGAACTTCCCAGGGAGGTCACCCATCCTGGTACTACTCTCGCCCGAGCACGCTTAACTACGGAGTTCTTACGAAATCCGTAGCGGCGCACGGTTTTAAAACGCGTCTTCTATGTTTGGGAGGGGAAATTATATAAGTAGCTCAGGATCTCCTTCTCTCCAGGCGATGTGGGGCTAACTCATGGCCTTGTACACCTCACCTCACCTCACCTCACCTCATCCATCTTGGCATTCCCGCCTCAGGAGTCTTGGCTCTTGGCTATTGGCCTATTGGATCTTGGTCGTCACAATTTAGACCCCATAGAAAGCAAGTTGGGTGTGAGTGCCCCGTGGTGAAAGACCAAGCCCCCTTTTTGGCCACTAGGGTAGTATGTCTCGAGGCTGTATCCCGAGCATAAGGAACGGAGTGGTTCCCCTGTTGCGAAAAAGGAACCCAATAGTAACGCCACCAAGTCGGGAGCCTAGCTCAAACTTGGGGTTCACACTTGTTTTTCTCATTCTCCTTTTTCTTTCCTTTCTTCTCCTTAGCCTAGGGTCTAGCACCACTATGCACGACCTAGAAAATGGGTTCTCTCATGAAGTGGAATGGGACGCCTCATGAGAGAATTGTCGGTTAGGACATTGAATGTATAATATGGATTTACTAGACACATTAGAATATACCTTTTAGTGTATACTTACGGTAGTAGTACTAATTATTCCGTTGGTTATTCAATTATGTTGTAGCTTTACTTTACCGTAGAAGTATATTTCTGCTTTATATCTGTCTCGTGTTCTCCGACTTGTTCTTTAGGACCACTGACTTTTATACTCAGGGGGAGTTGTTTCGTTGTTTTTCCTCTCCCCCAGGTTCTTTCTCTCGGACGGAGCGTTAGGAGCTCTGTGGTAGTTTCAGCTGGAGTAGCAGTTCTTCACCGGATCTGCGAGGGTAGGAGTGACAACTGGACTCGTCTAGTTTTTACCATTTCTTCTTATCGTTTTTGGACTGTAAGATGTTGAAGAATATTGTTAGTGGAATGGGTATTTAAGTATTAATTAATGCTTCCGCGTTATGTTATCTCTGTAATTATATTTCCCTCTATTTCAAAACATCACCCTTGAGTTTTGGACCCTCTCTTCTTAGTCCAGAATTCGGGGCGTGACACTATGTGAGTTTTATTGATGATTATTCTAGATGCACTTGGGTTTACCTTATATGTCACCGCTCCGAGATCCCTCAAATTTATCGGACCTTCACCACCATGCTTCATACCCAATTTGGTGGCGCATTAAGACCTTTCAGTCTGACTGTGCCCAAGCGTTTTTCTCTTCTGAGATGTGTGAGATACTTCATTCTCACAGCACTCTTCACCAGCAGTCGTTCATCCATACCTATGAACAAAATGGAGTCGTCGAGCACAAGCATCATCATATCCTTGAGACAATGCGAGCTCTGCTTCTCTCTGTTTCTGTTCCCCACTCCTACTGGGGCGAGGCAGTTATGATCGTCGTTTACCTCATCAACGTCATTCTGTCCTCCACTTTCTCTGGTGTTACCCTATAGGAGTGTCTCTACTCCACATCCCCCGACCATTCCCTGCTTAGCACCTTCGGGTGTACGTGTTTCGTCCTCCTTCCTCCCCATGAATGCACCAAACTTTTTGCCTGATCTGTTAGGTGTGTTCACTTGAGTCTCAGTCGGGAGCACAAGGGTTATCGGTGCTACGATCCTTGGCATGTCGGATCCTCATCTCCCGCTATGTATCCTTTGTTGATGATGTTTCATACTTTTCCACTGAGTCCAGGGATCTTCCCTCATGGGCTGTGTCTCCTTCCCCATTACTTTCCCTCCATCTACTACCTCTGTGTCCCACTCCCACGCCTTCATATGTTTCTTCCTCTGTACCATTGACCTCTCTGCCACCGTTGGGACCCTCCTCTCCTACCCCCTTTTCACCACCCCTACCTTCGTCTCCACTACCCATCAATCTTGCTTACTTTTGTCGCCCCAAGGTCCCTCCTCCTCCTCCCCTCACTTCCATCGATTCTGACTCCCCTGGTACTCCCCCGCCTGCAGCTGCTCCCTCCTCCCCGGTCGTGGATCCTACCTCCGTTCGGTGCTACCTTGTGCACAATCGCCACCCTCCTAACAGATACGCTACTCTCCTGACAAATTTGGCTACTCGACCTTTGCCTCCTACCCTCCTTATAGTTTTGGCTTCTTTGTCGATGCCTCCTACTTTTCTTTGTACAAAGCATTTCTTACAGCTCTCTACACCCATCGGGAGCTTAGCTCGTACTGTGGGGAAGTTTTGCATCCAAAGTGGCAGCAAGTTATGACAGAGGAGCTTGAGGCCTTTTACCATACTCAATCTTTGGACTTGGTCCCCTGTCCATCAAGCGTGGTACCTGTCAGCTGCAAATGGATATTCAAGGTTAAGACTAGACCTTATGGGTCCATTTAGTGGCACAAGACCATCTTGTTGCTCAAGGTTTCTTTCAAGAGTTTGGGATAGACTACGAGGAGATATTTGCTCCAGTTGCTTGGATGACCATTGTGTGCACCCTCCTGGTCGTGGCAACCGCTAGAGGATGGCCCACTCACCAAATGACATGGCGAACGCTTTTATTCACGATGACCTCTCCAAGGAGGTGTACATGGCCCCTCCACCGGGCCTCTCTACTCCTTTAAAGCATGTTTGCCGCTTGCGTCGACCATTTACGGGCTCAAGCAATCCCCTTGTGCATGGTTTGAGCGGTTTCGCAGTGTCGTTCTTGCCTCTGAGTTTATGGAGTGCCACTCCGACTACGCCTTGTTTACTCGCTCCTCCAGTTAGGGTCGTGCCATCCTGCTCCTGTATGTCAATGACATAATCTTCACCGAGGATGACAGTGTCATCATAGTGTCCCTTCAACGCCACCTTCGGAGTCGATTTGAGATGAAGGACCTGGGTCCTCTTTATTACTTCCTCGGACTTGAGATCGCTCGCTCGGACCATGGTCTTTTGGTCTCCCAGCAGAAGTACATCTCTAAAATAATTGTTGATGCTGCTTTCACTGACTTTTGCACAGTTGACACCTCGATGGAGCTCAATTTGAAGCTCCTTCCCATAGATGGTGGGCCTCACCATGACGTCTCCAGATACTGACGACTGATTGGGATGCTAGTCTATCTCACCATAACTAGGTCGAATATTGCCCATGATGTTGGCATTGTCAGTCAATTCGTTCAGGCTTCTAGCTTCGTTTACTACGCGGACGTACTTCGGATTCTCTGCTATCTCCGTGGTACTATCACTCGTTCGCTTCTACCTTCCACCTCTCCTCTCATGCTGCACGCCAACTCGGGTGCAGACTGGGTAGGAGATGTTGCCACCCACCACTCTATCATTGGCTACTGCGTGTTTCTTGGTGACTCCCTTATTCATGGTGCAGCAAGAAATAGGAAACCATTGCTCGTTCTAGCACGAAGGTTGAATACCGTGCCATGGCCTCTACTATTGTAGAGATTGTTTGGTTTCGTCGTATTCTACTCGACTTGGGTGTTGAGATCTCCGGGCCTACACATCTTTTTTGTAACAACCGGAGAGCTATTTAGATTGCTAGCAACTCGGTCTTTCATAAACGAAGCACATAGAGGTTGACAGTCACTACATTCGCCATGAGTTTCTCGTTTGTACCATTTCCTTGTCGTTCATCCCTTCGGAGGAGCAGATTGTCAACTTCCTCATGAAACATCTCACTATCGCCCGCTTCCGACACTTTATTAGCAATTTCTCAATGTATGATTTGTCGTTAGTTTGAGAGGGGGGGGGGTTAAACAATGTATATGTTAGGAGATGACGGCTAGGGTTTGGAGAGAATGGAATGCACCTCATTGAGGGACTGAAGCCCAATATATATATGTACATGTATACACACACAACCTGACCCGACTGTACATATAACCCGACCCATCTCTATACATTAACACTCCCCCTCAAACTCACGGTGGATCATGGACCGAGAGTTTGCCGATAAAATGCCGGAAGCGAGCAATCGTAAGAGGTTTCGTTAGAAAATCAGCAGTCTGCTCCGATGATGGAATGAATGGCAAAGGAGATGGTGTGGTCGAGAAACTCCTGGCGAACATAGTGACAATCAACCTCAATATATTTTGTCCGCTCATGGAAGACCCGGTTGCTAGCAATCTGAATAGCACTCCGGTTGTCATAGAAGAGAGGCGTGGGCCCAGATATCACAACTCCCAGGTCGAGTAGAAGGCGGCGAAACTAGACAATCTCTGCGGTGGTGGAAGCCATGCCCTGTATTCGGCTTCAGTGCTGGAGCGAGCAACAGACTACTGTTTCTTGTTTCGCTAAGAAATGAGAGAATCACCAAGGAACACACAGTATCCGGTAGTAGAACGGCGAGTGGCTACATCTCCTGCCCAATTTGCATCGGAGTAGGCACGCAGCACCAACGAAGTAGTAGAGGGAAAAAGTAGTGAGCGGGTAATGGTGGCTCGGAGGTAGCGGATAATCCGAAGGACTGCTGCATAGTGAACCGAACAAGGAGCCTGAACAAACTGACGGACAATGCCAACAGCATAGGCAATGTCTGGCCGGGTCATAGTGAGGTAGACGAGCATCCCAACCAGCCTCTGGTAGCGGGAGACATCCTGGAGTGGCTCACCATCTGTAGAAAGAAGCTTCAAATTGAGCTCCATAGGTGTGTCAACAGTGCGAGAGTCAATAAGAGCAGCATCAACAAAGATGTCGGAGATGTACTTTTGCTGGGAGACCAATAGACCACGAGCTGACCGAGCAATCTCGAGGTGATGCAGACGAGCCACTACGTGCAGTTTTTCTACAGCTGATGGCGTATTTTCATCCGCGCCGGAGATCCAGGAACCCGATCGTCGATCCGTCTGCATCAGTGGAAAGCTTCATCGAAGCCCCACAGTTTTGGTTTTTACTTTATTTCGATCCGACCAACGGATCTTTAGTTATTTCAGTTTTTATTTCTGGTTTGGGTAGGTGCGAGCCATGTTCGCATCCGGTTCGAGCCACAGATGCCGAACTGACTCGTTTCTGTGTTAGAGTCTTAGCCGTAGGATCTTAAGTGAGATTAAATCTCAATGGATGAGATTTCAAGGGAAACCAAAATCACAAAAACCCCTAGCCGAACCTCCCCTTTCACCCGGCCGGCCCCTTTCCCGCGGAAGACCGCGCGTCCCCCTCTCTCTCATGCCGCGCGTCACCTCTCTCTCTCTTCCGCGCGTCTCTCTCTCATTCTTTCCTTTTTTGTGTTTCCTTTGTTGTTTCATCCCCTATAAACCCTACAAACCCTAATTGAGAAGGGAGATGAATAGATGAATTGAAACCCTAGAAACGGAGAAGCGGCTCGCTTGTTCGGTTTATCTTTTCCGACGAATTCCTCCTTGCTTCTCAACCTTTTCTTCCTTCGCAAGCTTCTACCCCGTCGCCTCGCTATTCATCCTCGGCTTCACGGAAGATCGACGTGGAGTTTCTTCTTCTTCAAGATCATCGTCTCGGCTTCTTCACCCCGTCTTCTGGATCACACCTCCCCCTTCCGCGCCATTCCTCTGCAACACGGAGTATCGGAAAGCTGCCGGCATTGACCTCAGCACGGTTTGGTATCATCCTTCGATAATTTTCATGTGATAAATCATTTTTTTTCCAACCGGCCTTATTGCTGAATTGTCATTAGGGTTCCTAAGTATTTGGTTTTTCCGAAGATCTCATCCATTAGGATTTTAACTTTTAGGTCTATGGTTGTCTTTGGTACATTGGCATTATTAATTGAGATTGTGGTCATCATTATTGCTGGGATTGGTTTATTATAATCTGAAATTAAATTATTCTCTTGACAGTTGTTATCACTTCTTTGAATTAAATCTGATTGGTGATGAATGAGTGCTGAAACGTGATTATAAGCATTGCTGAAATTTATTGATACATGCTGAAATCTGATTTTTATTGTTAAATTCTGCACTTGGATTCATTCAAGCATTCCGCATCGCATTTAGTTGATATCAGATCGTATCAAGTTGATACTTGATCGCATCAAGTTGGTATCAGAGCGCACTAGTCGTCGCGTCCTTACGCAACGGCCGGTCCTCTCGCATCATTCGCATCATTGCCTGTTTGCTGAAATTTTTTTTTTTTTTATTTGCCTTCTTTCATTTTAGTTTGTATCTTGCATTAGCTAGTCACACGCATCGCGTGTCGCATCCATATTAGGGTCATCCCTTTCTCTCGTAATTGAATCGATAGCATCTACTAAACAATCTAGAATGGCTGGATCGTCTCCGCCCCGTACTTGGCAGGATGCCTTCATGAGGCAACAAGATAACATTGAGAGGCTTCAGACCCAGATAGAAACATTGACCTTAGCCTTCAATAATTCCCAGAATCCCCCGCGACCCCGTCGCGAACACAGGACTAGAGCGTCACCCGGGCGTAGCGAGTTAGACCTAGGGTCAGGAGGTGACAGCGTCAGTTCCTCTGATGGATCTGCGCGGCAAAGTAGGCAAAGTCATAGGAGATCGAAACCCATTGGGGCTGGGATCAGGGCATCAAGATAGAAATTCCTGAGTTCGAGGGTAGGATGGACCCTGAAGAGTTTCTAGAGTGGGCCGAGAGAATCGACCAGTACTTCGAGTGGAAAGAAATCCCCCGCGACAAACAAGTTAAGTTTGTCAGCCTTAAACTGAAAGGTCATGCACTGATCTGGTGGAAACAGTTGCAGACCGCTAGGGGTAGAAAAGGAAAAGAAAAGATTTCCACCTGGACACATATGCGGGGAAAAATGCAACAGAAGTTCCTCCCTTCTGATTTCAAGCAGAATGTGTTCCAGAAATTCCAGAACCTGCGACAGGAGCATAAATCTGTAGACGACTACACTAATGAATTCTACAAGCTCCAAGTTTGGAACGATCTGCACGAAGATGAAGAGCAGAGCGTCGCTAGGTATGTCAACGGTCTCAAGCCTTCAATTCAGGAGGTGGTGTCCCTTCACGACTTGTATCAGGTCAGTGATGCACACCGTCGGGCCAAGAAAGTCGAGTCTCACCACTCCCGATCTGCGTCCCGGCGATATGACATCACCAGGGCGCCATCCGGATCCGTTAGTAGACCACTCCCTGGACCTTCACCTGTAGCTGGCACAGTTCCCGCACCCACTGAGAAGGGTAAAGGAGTCCTAGGACCCAACCCGAGTCAGATAAAGTGCTTTAAATGCAACCAGCCGGGTCACAAGTCCGCCGACTGTCCTCGCCGTCAATTCCATCCACAGACAAATCTTGCGGATAATGACGAGGATAGTCACGAATCTGATGGGGAACACTTTAATGAATTAGTCTTGGAGGGGGATGATGTGACTGCACCACTGTTGGTCATTCACCAGTCGCCATCGCCCCAAGCACCCAAAGCGTTGTTACCCCACGAGCTCTGTGGAGGACCCCCTAAGCCACACTGCAGGAACCAGAGGTTCGAACTATTCCGAACAATCTGCACTGTCAACGGAATGGACCTTTGTCTCTTGATCGATGGAGGTTGTACCACCAATCTGATAAATGAAAGGGTAGTTAGGAGCAAGCAATGGAAAGTTAAACCATTAGCTCACCCTTACAAGACATCCTGGCTAGACAACACCACAAGTCAGCTGGTAACTCACTGTTGTTTGGCAAAGTTATTTATTGGGCTGCAATATAGAGATGAGATCTGGTGCGATATCATTCCGCTAGAGGTTGCTGATGTTATCTTAGGACGTCCATGGCAGTTCGACCGAGATGTCCAACATCACGGTAGAGCCAACACCTATACTTTCCTGAAGGATGGCATCAATGTCACCCTATGGCCTACATGTTTTAGGAAACACCGATCCCATGCACCTCAAGCCCTTCTGAGTCAGAGTCCGTCCATACCACCATTCGCTGAAAACTTAGTTGGATGTCCATCTGCTTTACTGAAGATTGATAAGGGATTAGAGAACATTTTGAATTCCATTGCATGCACATCGCATTTAGAGTCGGTAGGCATTCATGACACTTGCATTCATCATTTGCCTGACTTCCATTCATTCATAGATCATTCATATGTGCATCCCTATTGTCATCCAAGTGTTGACTTAAGCAATAATGAAGATTTTGGCATGTCTGATCACTTTTCGATGCAGAACACTTATGAATCATGCTTTCAACTTTCAGCCAACCCATCATCTTTAATTTTTCGAAATCATAATAATTGGCATGATGGATTCTTTAATTTCTTATTTTATTCACTGTATCCGGACAATGATGACATGACATATCTTCCTGGTTTAGAATCCCCTTGTTTTGCACCGTGCGCAGGCCATTTTGTGCAATACATTACGCACCCGCAACCCACGGCCTTTCAAGTATACCATTGCCAATCGCGCAAGCCGATGACCCGCAGCACATTATGCTCCCGCGGCCTTTCTTTTCACATGTCATTTGAATTTCATGTCAACCCACATTCCTATTATCACATGAAATTATCTGAGTCTTTTGATGATCTTATCGTGCCGCGGAGGATGTTGGTGTTGACTTTCAGGTCTTCGCTTGGCGGCGAGGGGCAGAGGCTACGAGATGGAGTTGCCGTGTACCTGAGGCGGATCACTTGGCCACCGGACCCGGGAGAGCAGTCAGATCAGAGGCAGCGGCTGCAGTTGCTGCCAGGAGAGCCCCCGCCGGACCCAGGACCTGGCTCGACAGGAGTCGAGTTCTTTTGAGTCCGGGGGACTTGATGCAGACGAGCCACTACGTGCAGTTTTTCTACAGCTGATGGCGTATTTTCATCCGCGCCGGAGATCTAGGAACCCGATCGTCGATCCGTCTGCATCAGTGGAAAGCTTCATCGAAGCCCCACAGTTTTGGTTTTTACTTTATTTCGATCCGACCAACGGATCTTTAGTTATTTCAGTTTTTATTTCTGGTTTGGGTAGGTGCGAGCCATGTTCGCATCCGGTTCGAGCCACAGATGCCGAACTGACTCGTTTCTGTGTTAGAGTCTTAGCCGTAGGATCTTAAGTGAGATTAAATCTCAATGGATGAGATTTCAAGGGAAACCAAAATCACAAAAACCCCTAGCCGAACCTCCCCTTTCACCCGGCCGGCCCCTTTCCCGCGGAAGACCGCGCGTCCCCCTCTCTCTCTCTCATGCCGCGCGTCACCTCTCTCTCTCTTCCGCGCGTCTCTCTCTCATTCTTTCCTTTTTTGTGTTTTCTTTGTTGTTTCATCCCCTATAAACCCTACAAACCCTAATTGAGAAGGGAGATGAATAGATGAATTGAAACCCTAGAAACGGAGAAGCGGCTCGCTTGTTCGGTTTATCTTTTCCGACGAATTCCTCCTTGCTTCTCAACCTTTTCTTCCTTCGCAAGCTTCTACCCCGTCGCCTCGCTATTCATCCTCGGCTTCACGGAAGATCGACGTGGAGTTTCTTCTTCTTCAAGATCATCGTCTCGGCTTCTTCACCCCGTCTTCTGGATCACACCTCCCCCTTCCGCGCCATTCCTCTGCAACACGGAGTATCGGAAAGCTGCCGGCATTGACCTCAGCACGGTTTGGTATCATCCTTCGATAATTTTCATGTGATAAATCATTTTTTTTCCAATCGGCCTTATTGCTGAATTGTCATTAGGGTTCCTAAGTATTTGGTTTTCCCGAAGATCTCATCCATTAGGATTTTAACTTTTAGGTCTATGGTTGTCTTTGGTACATTGGCATTATTAATTGAGATTGTGGTCATCATTATTGCTGGGATTGGTTTATTATAATCTGAAATTAAATTATTCTCTTGACAGTTGTTATCACTTCTTTGAATTAAATCTGATTGGTGATGAATGAGTGCTGAAACGTGATTATAAGCATTGCTGAAATTTATTGATACATGCTGAAATCTGATTTTTATTGTTAAATTCTGCACTTGGATTCATTCAAGCATTCCGCATCGCATTTAGTTGATATCAGATCGTATCAAGTTGATACTTGATCGCATCACGAGGCCCAAAAAGTAGCGAAGAGGGCCCAGATCTTTCATCTTAAACTGACTCTGGAGGTGACGCTGAAGGGACGCTATGGTGGCACTGTCATCCCCGGTAATGATCATATCATCCACATAGAGAAGAAGAACTGCAATACCCTGACTGGAGGAGCGAGTGAACAGGGCATAGTCAGAGTGGCACTCAATAAACCCGGCGGCCAGGACTGCACTGCGGAATCGCTCAAACCAGGCACGAGGGGCCTGCTTAAGCCCATAGATGGTTAAGTGCAAACGATAGACGTGATCTGAAGGAGCAGGGACGCCCGGTGGAGGAGCCATGTATACCTCCTCTGAGAGATCACCGTGGAGAAATGCGTTGGTCACATCCATCTGATGTAGAGGCCACCCTCGAGCAGCTGCCACAGCTAAGAGGGTGCGAACGGTAGTCATCCGAGCCACTGGAGCAAACGTTTCCTCGTAATCAATCCCATACTCCTGGGAGAAACCACGAGCAACAAGGCGCGCCTTATGCCGCTTAATGGACCCATCAGGTCGAGTCTTGATCTTGAAGATCCATTTGCAGCTAACAGAAACCACGCCAGTGGGACAAGGAACCAAATCCCACGTCTGAGTCCGTTGAAAGGCCTCAAGTTCGACTGTCATGGCTTGTCGCCACTCTGGGTGTACAACTGCCTCACGGTACAACTGGGGCTCCCGATGGGTGTGAAGAGCTGTAAGAAAGGCCTGATAGGACGGAGAGTAGGAGGCAACAACAAAGTGTCCAGAAGTGTCAGGAGAAACAGGAGTAAACACAGAGTAACCAAACCTGTCAGGGGAGTAGTCATACCTGTCAAGAGGGTGATGTTCGTGCGAAGGGTAGCGCCGAACAGGACCAGGATCCGCGGCCGGAGAGGTGGGAGCAGCTGCAGGCAAAGTAATATTAGTGGAGACAGCCTCGGTAGGAGGAACTGTGGAGTGATGAACGTAGACACGCGTGACATGTGGTGGTGGTGGAGGTGACGGGGGAGACGTGAGACAGGGAGGTGGCGAGGGAGGTGGTGGAGACGAGGGAGGTGGAGGTGGAGGTGGAGATGGTGGAAACAGGAGAGGCGAGGAAGGTAGAGGAGGCTCCTGACTGAGTCCTAAGTGACGAGAGACATGGATCCGGTGAACCAAGAGATCGTAGCATTGATATCCCTTGTGCTCCTGACTAAGTCCTAAGTGAACACACCTAACAGAGCTAGCAAAGAGTTTGGTGCGCTCATGGGGAGGGAGGAGGACGAAACGCGTGCACCCAAAGGTACGAAGAAAAGAGTAGTCAGGAGATGTGGAGTAAAGTTGCTCGTACAGGGAAACACCAGAGAGGGAGGAAGACGGAGTGATGTTGATGAGGCGAACAGCGGTCAGGACAGCTTCAGCCCAGTAGGAATGTGGAACAGAAGCAGACAGAAGTAGAGCTTGTGCTGTCTCGAGGACATGGCGATGTTTGCACTCAGCGACTCCGTTTTGTTCATGGGTGTGGGGACACGACTGTTGGTGAAGAGTGTCATAAGTCTGAAGGATCTCACGCATCTCAGATGAGAGATACTCCTGGGCACAATCAGACCGAAAAGTCATAATGCGCCGACCAAACTGGGTTTGAAGCATAGTAGTGAAGGTCCTGTAAATATAAGGAATCTCGGACCGGCGACGTATGAGATAGACCCAGGTGCAGCGGGAGTAATCATCTATGAGGCTCACATAATATAAAAAACCAGTAAAAGAGGCAACTGGAGCAGGACCCCACACGTTAGAGTGCACGAGATCAAAAGGGGTGCTGGAACGGAAAACACTAGTAGAAAAAGGAAGAGCAAGGTACTTTGCTAATCGACACCCAGTACAGACAGAGAGAGGGGAGGACACCCGACCCAAAGCGCCATAGCGAAAAACGCTTTGGAGTCGATCACTGGATATGTGACCTAACCTTTTGTGCCACAAATTGGCATCAGAGGTAACAGACAGAGCTGACGGAGTGGAAGTGGGAACCTGAAGGTGATCCAACTGATAGAGTCCCCCTGCTCTACGACCCAGCTCAACTCTCTGATCCGTCCGCGGATCCTGCACAAAACAAGAAGAAAAAGTAAATGTAACGATCAGACCCGAGTCATAAAGAGAACCAACAGATATTAAGTTAATGTTTAAACGGGGAGCAAGGTGAACACGAGGTAAGGTTGGCGACTAGTGAGATCGGAGGCAGGGGTGATAGATCCACACTGCGAAATGGGTACACGAGTCCCGTCAGCAATGTGGATCCCCAGGTGGGTAGGAGCAGGGCTACAGTCCGTGAGTACAGAAGGATCGGAGGTACGGTGGCAGGAGGCACCCGAGTTGAAGATCCATGGAGCTGTAGTACCCGGAGTGGCAGAGAGACTGTGATCTGTCGAAGAGCTGGTGGAGGCGAGATATCGAAATAGTAACTGCTCAAAGTGCTGGAGGCGGTCGGAGTAAGACCGAGACTGAGCAGAAGTACCCGGAGTGGCAGAGAGACTATTATCTATCGAAGAGCTGGTGGAGGCGAGGTATCGAAACAGTAACTCCTCAAAGCGCTGGAGGCGGTCGGAGTAAGACCGAGACAGAGCAGGAGTGGTGGCAGGCGGTGCTGGAGTAGGGAGATCAGTGGTAGCAACAATCCCGCCATCATGGCGGAGGGGACCCTGACGACGTCCACAGTCGACTGACATGGTGGAGGGATGTGGCTCGAGAATACCATCAAAACAAGGAGACGGAGGGACTTAACGATCAGCTACTGTGTGTAGGCAGTATAGGAGCCGAGAGATACTGTATGAAGCCATACCCCTGAAGTACGGGGGCGAGCCGGCACAAGGGAGGTCCCGGGCAGTCCGGTATAGAGGAGACGGGCCAGGGGAGGAGCAGTTGGGAGACGGGAGGCGGCAGAGGGTGCAGAAGGGGGGCGGTGTGGGTTGCAGGAGGTGTAGAAGGGGGGCGGCGGGGTGTCAGGGGGTGCAGGAGGGGGCAGCGGGTGCTTCAAGGGGTGGCGGGGGGGTCGGAGGGGCTGCAGGGGGGGTTCTGTTGGAAGAGGAGGGGCGCGGGGTGCTGCAGGAGGTGCAGAAGGGGGGCGGCGGGGCTTCAGGAGGTGCAGGAGGGGGCAGCGGTGGTTGCAGGAGGTGCAGGAGGGGGCGGCGGAGGCTTCCGGAGTGCTGAAGGGGCAGCCGGAGGAGGGAATCGGGTGTAGGAGGGTGCTGGAGGGGCTGCCGGCATAGTTACCAAGTCGGAAAACAGGAAAAAAACGGCGAAGGAAAAAATCGGAAAGATACGATGAAAACGGAAAAAAAACGTGAAAACATCGGAAAAAACAAAAAAAATCTTAAAAATTATACCAAGTATGTATATATGTCATTTTCCAACATTAAGTAAGCAAAAGTTCAAAACATATAGCATATGCGTTTTTTAAGCACGAATAAAATAAAACCCGAACCCAATTTAAATCCGGACCAAACCCGATGTGTTTTATACGTGTTTTATACGCGTTTTTTCCGTTTTAAACGCGTATAAAACGCGTAAAGAAGTTTTTTTCAAAAAAACGACTTTTTTTCCTGTTTACTACGTCTTCGGATCGATACGCGTTCTATACGCGTTTTTTTCAAAAAAACGCCCGATTTGGTAACTATGGCTGCCGGAGAGGGGAATCGAGTGCAGGAGGGGGCTGGAGGGGTTGCCGGTGCGGGTGAGAAGGGAATCTGGTGCAGGAGGGGCTGCCGGAGTGCTAGAGGGGCTGCCGGAGGGGGGAATCGGGTGCTGGAGGGGCGGCAGGAGGTGCAGGAGAGGGCGACGGGGGCTTTCGGAGTGCTGGAGGGGCTGCCGGAGGGGGGAATCGGGTGCTGGAGGGGCGGCAGGGACTGCAGGAGGTACAGGAGAGGGCGACGGGGGCTTTCGGAGTGCTGGAGGGGCTGCCGGATGGGGGAATCGGGTGTAGGAGGGTGCTGGAGGGGCTGCTGGAGGGGGGAATCGGGTGCAGGAGGGGGCTGGCGGGGCTACCGGGTGCTGGAGGGGCTGCCGGAGGGGGGAATCGGGTGTAGGAGGGTGCTGGAGGGGCTGCCGAAGGGGGGAATCGGGTGCCGGAGGGGGCTGGAGGGGCTGCCGGTGTGGGAGGAGCTGTTGGGGAGCTGCCGGAAGGCCGAAGGAGGAGGAGGAGGCCGGTGCCGTAGGAGTCGCCTTCACCGCCGAGAAACCCTAGAGCTCCGAGACCATGTTAGGAGATAACGGTTAGGATTTGGAGAGAATGGAATGTATCTCATTGAGGGACTAAAGCCCAATATATATGTACATGTATACACACACAACCCGACCCGACTGTACATATAACCCGACCCATCTCTATACATTAACAGTATATATGGCTGGGTCACTGTATAGTCTGCCTGTTTGAGCCTCACATTGAGGTCTTTCTCTTGTATATATTTGGGCATTGCCCCCTCTAAAGACATTGATATGATTATCTCACAAACCCTAGCTCTCCTCTCCTAATAAGGAAAATGACTGATAAAAACATCAGAAAAACACTTTTGCTAAACACAAACTACATGCTCCTCTACACGACAGCCTTGCCTGGATTGGGTCCCATAAGCATATGATGTGTCAATGAATCGAAAGTTTGTGTTTACAATTGTGTCATCAATTGACTGCTGGAGGATCGA
The DNA here is from genome assembly GCA_947650365.1 of Chamaelirium japonicum. Classification (NCBI taxonomy): domain Eukaryota; kingdom Viridiplantae; phylum Streptophyta; class Magnoliopsida; order Liliales; family Melanthiaceae; genus Chamaelirium; species Chamaelirium japonicum. The sequence continues at coordinate 85,277,319 of OX393550.1, read as the reverse complement.
TCTAAATTGACAAAGGGGTGTGAGTAGTATTCATTCACACAAGGTAGACAAAAGGTATTAGATGATTATGAGAAACCACATATACACATACCATCATTTTCGACTGTGTCGGCTACTTTGGTATGAACCTGGAAGATCTCGTAGGCATTGCAGATGGGTCCATATTTTGCTACACTTGAAACCTTGACTAGAGAAATATTGAGATACCCATTCGATTTAACCCTCATTGAAACTTCTCTGTAGTTGGAAGCATTGCCTTCATCAAGTATATCAAACTTCTCATACTTTTTATCTCCGTTTACATAAATGTTGAAGACCCTTTGCCCGGTTTGCACATCAGCACTGAGCTCAAGGAAATAAAGGATGATGAGGTAGTCATCATGACTTGTGTCAAGGTTGGTATGAAGAAATCCTAATTGCTGTGCATCCACTGCGGCATTCCGGAGAACTTCGAGAGGTATGGAGCTATTAGCATGCAGGGAGATATCAGCTGAACTTAAGACAGAACCGCTAATGTAATTTTCTTTGACACTCCAATGGCGGTCAGCTGGGTCCACTGGATACCTGAAAATTACAAGTAGGTACCAGCTTCTTTCACTAGGAGTTCAAATATTCCTATTATAAGAGGGTTAGTGACTTGTAATGCTAAAACTAGCACATGGAATGGCTACAATAAGAACAACAAACCATACCTGTAATCAACGTTTTCATTCCCAAGATCAAGACGAGCAACCAATTTCAGAACAGTGGATGAGTTGCCTCCCAGGTAAATGGCGTAATTTAAAGGACGCATCTCAAGCATGGATATGTAAGCATTGCCCTTCCCTTTAAGCAAGCAAATATTTGTGTGGTTATCAGTGCCTGCAAAGACAGTTTCTACCTCCAAAAAACTGAGGGATGAGTTGACTCTGGATATTGATGTAGATCCAATTGAAAGGTTGAAGCAGGTTTCGGGCATAGATCGGAGAATGGGCCCATAAAGGAACGTAGCCCTTACTAGGTAATCCTGTCCTTGAACTACTGGTAGCTTGTAGCACCACCTGGTTCGATGGTCCGTACCGAATACTCGGGCTTTTCTATAGAATAAACTGGCTGTAGAAGGAACAGAAATAGTCTTGCATCTTCCCACATTATTGAACAAAAAATTATCTGATGTCCACGTTATATTGGTACTTCGATCTGTAGTATTCGATGTAGCACAAGTTCTGAGGCTAACAAAACCTGCATATGCATTCACATCACATGAGAAACCAGATAAACCATTGCAAAATTATTATGTAGATGACACAAATCTGAATTGGGAAGGGAGAAAAAGAGGGGGAGCACAGAATTTGCATAACAGTCTCAATCAAAAAGGGGTTTATGGTATTCTTTTGGACTATGCTCAGCTCACCTGCTACGGCAAAGAAAGACTTCTCCACAAATTATGCCGGACACACAATGCAGATAGAACAAAGAAACAACTCAAGGGTTCTCCAAATTACAACTATTAAAGAATACTCGGAGTGCATATTTTGGAGAGTTAACTTTAATAAGCAAACTAGTATAACTTGGACAGTTGTGATAGAAGATAATTGGAGGCATTGCAGCTCTGCTTATGAACAAGAACCAAATCATCTGGTCAAATTCTTAATTCTTGCCTTCAAGGAGTCACACCAAAGTTTTTATAATAGTTTTTCATTAATATCATCATTAATATGTTTCAAAATGCATTACACTTACTTTTGTAGGTATTTACACGTAGATTCCCAAGAAATTCTACAACCCCCCCCCCCCCCCCCCCCCTCCAAAATGTATTTCTTTCTTTCTTTATAGAATGATATTCAATTTCAATCAAGTGAATTGTTTCTCACAGCTTCCTCGACCATTGTCTCATTCTAGAGCAGGTTACACCTTTCGTAAAAAAGTAGTAAAATTGAAAATTGATGTATTGATTAGACAACTGTTAGATACCCTCACACCCCAAAACCCAGGTCGTAGGGGAGGTTCACAGCGGGTATATTAAGCGGCCAATGGGTGCTCCCCTTATCGTTGTGGGACTAAAAACCGGTGGACTATCTCAACCCCCCCTCTCTCACGTGGAGCATGCGTGGCACGGCACAATCGGTAAGGGTGCACCCGGAGATAGAGACGGGCCCAGCTTTGATACCATGTTAGATACCCTCACACCCCAAAACCCGGGTCGTAAGGGGAGGTCCACAGAGGGTATATTAAGCGGGTCATGGGTGCCTTCATCATCGATGTGAGACTATCCGTTAACACTTCCGCTCACGTGAAGCATGTGTGGTAAGGATCCTCCCATGCGAAGCACGCGTGGCAAGGCACGATCGATGGGGAGCACCCAGAGCAAGAAACAGCAGGCCCAACTCTGATATCATGTTAAATACCCTCGCACCCCAAAACCCGAGTCCTAAGGAGAGGTCCACAGTGGGTATATTTAGCAGCCTATGGGTGCTCCCCTACCGACGTGGGACTATTCGTCAATACTCCCTCTCACACGGAGCATGCGTGGCGAGCCACAATCGGTAGGGGCGCACCCGGAGCGGAGCAGGTGAGCGACCTGAGTGTGTGGGTGGGTCTCCTCGTTGATCGGAGCTGGCTTTGATACCATGTTAGATATCCTCACGCCTCAAAACCCGGGTCGTAAAGGGAGGTCCACAACATGTATATTAAGCAGCCAAGGGTGCCCCCCTTACTGATGTGGGACTAAGCCGGTGAACTATCTCAACCCCCCCCCCCCCCTTTCATGCAGAGAATGCATAGCAAGGCACAATCAGTAAGGGTGCAGTCGGAGTAGGAGATGGGCCTAGCTCTAATACCATATTAGATACCCTCACACCCCAAAACCTAGGTCGGGAGGTCCACAACAGGTATATTAAGCCGCCAATAGGTTCCCCCCTTATCGATGCGTGACTAAACCGGTGGACTATTAAGCGGCCATTGAGAGCTCGGAGGTGGAAATGTGTTGAGATAGGTGTCACAACCGTCGCAACCAGTGAGAAAGGATTGGCGGATCTAGAGGTCGTCGCATACGAGGAGGGAGGGCACCAGCGTGTGGAAGAGGGTCAGATCGTCCGGTTTGATACCATGCTATCAGTAACCCCAGCCAGGAGAAAGAGAGAGAGAGTAGGGTTTTGGAGAGAAGCAATGTCTTCTCATTAGGGTAATGCCCAACATATATATGTAAGTGTATATACTAATACATACAAGTATATTTAAGCATATACAAATATCTCTAAGTATATACAAGTATCTCTAACACATATCATTAATTTAGCGGATTACGACCGACTAGTTCAGAAGAAAATGCAACATGTCTCCATATACAATATCGAGATAGAACTTCTCATTTACATTGGGTTGAACGATTTCAACCAAAAAGTGTCAACTATATCGAATATAAAAACCTATGACTCCTAGTAATGTCAGCCTATCTCACATACAATAATGGAGTAATTGCCCAATGTAGAGGGACTATCTAAAATAACTTGGGACTTCTGCTCCACTTTCTTATGGTCTCTGTTAGGAGATGACAACTAGGGTTTGGAGAGAATGAGAATCCTCTCTATTGAGGGACTAAAGCCTAATATATATGTACATCAATACACAAGCAACCCGACCCGACTGTACATAGAACCCGACCCGATATATACATTAACACTCCCCCTCAAACTCACGGTGGATCATGTACCGAGAGTTTGCTGATAAAATGACGAAATCGAGCAATCGTAAGGGGCTTTGTGAGAAAATCAGCAATCTGCTCTGTCGAGGAAATGAACGGCAAGGAGATGGTGTGGGCAAGAAACTCCTGCCGAACATAATAACAGTCAACCTCGATGTGTTTGATCTCCTCATGGAAAACCGGGTTGCTAGCAATCTGGATAGCACTCCGGTTGTCACATAAAAGAGGGGTGGCCCCGGACATCCAAACTCCCAGGTCGAGTAGAAGACGTCGAAGCCAGACAATCTCTGCAGTGGTAGAAGCCATAGCTCGGTATTCGGCTTCGGTACTGGAGCGAGCAGCATACTTATGTCTCTTGCTGCGCCAAGAAATAAGGGAGTTGCGAAGGAAAACACAGTAGCCGGTGGTAAAGCGGCAGGTAGCAACATCTCCAACCCAATCTGCATCGGAGTAAGCACGAAGGACCAGCTGAGAGGTGGAGGGAAAAAGCAACGAACAAGTGATGGTGCCTCGGAAATACCGAATAATCCGAAGGACCGCAGCAAAGTAAACAGAGCGAGAAGCCTGAACGAACTGGCTGACAATATCAACGGCATAGGCAATGTATGGCCTAGTCATGGTAAGGTAAACGAGCATTCCAACTAGCCGCTGGTATCGAGAGATATCCTACAGAGATTCACCATCTGTAGAAAGAAGCTTCAAGTTGAGCTCCATGGGCGTGTCAGCAGTATGAGAGTCGGTGAGAGCAGCCTCGGCAAAAAGGTAAGAGATATACTTCTGCTGGAAGATCAACAATCTACGAGCTGACCGGGCAATCTCAAAGCCAAGAAAGTAACGGAGAAGGCCCAGATCCTTCATCTCGAACTGACTCTAGAGTTGGCACCGAAGGGACGCTATGGTAGCATTGTCATCCCCAGTGATGATCATATCATCCACATACAGAAGCAATACAGTAATACCCTAACTGGAGGAGCAGGTGAACAGAGCATAAACAGAGTGTCTCTCTACAAACCTAGCAGCAAGAATTGCACTGTGGAATCGCTCAAGCCAGGCCCAAGGTGCCTGTTTGAGCCCATAGATAGCTCGGCGACGTCGGCGTAGACGGCAAACGTACCCTGGAGGAACAGGAACACTCGGAGGAGGAGCCATGTATACCTCCTCGAAGATGTCACCGTGAAGGAACGCATTAGTGACATCCATCTGATGGAGAGGCCACCCTCAAGCAACTGCCACAGCTAAGGTGCGCACAGTAGTCATCCGAGCAACTAGAGCGAACGTTCCCTCGTAGTCAATCCCATACTCCTGGGAGAAGCCACGAGTAATAAGGCGGGCCTTGTGCCGGTCAATGGAACCGTCAGGTCGAGTCTTGACCTTGAAGATCCACTTGCAGCAGACAGACACCACGCCGGAGAGACAAGGAACCAGATCCCACGTCTGGGTCCGATGAAAAGCCTCAAGCTCTACTAACATGGCCTGCAGCCACTCTGGGTGTAAAGCTGCCTCACGATACGACTGGGACTATCGGTGGATGTGAAAGGCAGTAAGAAAAGCCTGGTAAGATGGAGAGTATGAGGCAACAACAGAGTAGCCACAAGAGTCAGAGGAGTCAAAGGTAAAGAAAAAAGCAACCCTTTGCAGAAAGGGCATATTTACGCCCCTTTTGATTATTTGGGAAACTGGGTCTAGGCCCGTTCAGAGTAGCCAAACCTATCGAGAAAGTAGGCATATCTGTCAGGAGAGTGATATTCGTGTGTAGGGTAGTGCCGAACAGGGTCAGGATCCGCGACCGGAGAGGAGGAAGCAGCAGCAGCAGGCGAGGAAGTACCAGTGTGAACCGACTCGAGGAAAGGAACTGTAGAGTGACGAACATAGATACACATGACAGGTGGTGGTGGTGGAGGTGGTGGGGGAGACGGGGGAGAGAAAGGTGGCGGGGGAGATGGGGATGGTGGAGGCTCAACAGGGAAAGGCACAACCAAAGGTGTGGGAGCAGGTTACAGAGGTAGAAAGGGGATGGTGAGAAATAATGAAGGGATGGAGGGTGACGTAGGTGGTGAGGGAAGATCCCTGGACTCGATGGAAAAGTACAGGACATCCTCGACGAAGGAGACGTGACGAAAGACACGAATCCGACGAGCCAAGGGATCGTAGCACCGATAGCCCTTGTGCTCTCGACTGAGCCCCAAGTGAACAAATCTAACTAATCGAGCAAAGAATTTGGTGCGCTCATGTGAAGAAAGGTGGACAAAACACGTACACCCAAAGGTACAAAGACGGGAGTAGTCTGGAGATGTGGAGTAAAGTCGCTCGTACGGGGTAACCTCAGAGAGGGTGGAGGACGGAGTGATGTTGATAAGGTGAACGGCGGTCAGAACAGTCTTGGCCCAGTAGGAATGTGGAACATAAGCAGACAGAAGTAGAGCGCGCGCTATCTCAAGAACATGACGATACTTGCGCTCGGCTACGCCGTTCTGTTCATGGGTGTGCGGGTACGACTGTTGGTGAATAGTGTCATGATTCTGAAGGATTTCACGTATCTTAGAGAAGAGGTACTCTTGGGCACAGTCAGACCTGAAGGTTTTGATGCGTCGACTAAATTGGGTATGGATCATGGCGGTGAATGTCTGATAGATGTGAGGAATCTCAGAGCGACGGTGCATGAGATAGACCCAGATGCATCTGGAGCAGTCGTTTATAAAACTCACATAATATAAAAAGCCAGAAAATGAGGCAACCGGAGCAGGACCCCAAATGTCAGAATGCACTAAATCAAAAGGGGCAACAGATCGGGAACCACTGGCCGAAAACGGTAGATCCAAATGCTTTGCCAATCTGTAACCCGTACAGACAAAGAGAGGAGAGGACACACGAGCCAAAGCGTCCGAACAAAAAACACTTTTGAGTCGATCACTAGACAAGTGACCTAGCCTTCTGTGCCACAAGTCGGCATCAGAGGCGACTGATATAACTGACTCAACAGAAACAGGGGAAACATAGAGATGGTCCAGCTGGTTAAGTCCTCTTGTCCTACGGCCCAGCCTAATCCTCCTCCCATTCGCAAATCCTGCACAACACAAGCAGAGGAGGTAAATGTGACAGTCAGTTCAGAATCACAGAGAGAACTGATAAAGATCGGATTAATGTTAAGAAGAGGAGCATGATGGACATGGGGTAGGGTCAGGCGACTAGTAGAGTCTGAGGTAGGAGTGATAGATCCACACTGCGAAATAGGTACAAGAGTCTCATCCGCAGTGCGGACCTCTATGTGGGTAGGAGCTGGAGCACAGTTTGTGAGTACTAAGTGGAGTCATAGGTGAAGTGATAGGAAGCACCTGAATCAAAAATCCAAGGAGCAGCAGTACCAGAGGTGGCAGACAAGCCATAAGCAGTCGAGGAGCTGACAAAGGCTAGGTGGCGAAGAAGCTCCTCAAGTCGCTGGATGGTCTGGCTCAGTCTGAGAAGGTGCAGTGGTAACGACGGGGGATGTTGGAGTCTCTACAGCAGCAGCAGCAATACCACCAAAGTGGCAAAAGGAGGACTGGCCACATTCACGACTTCGTCTACCTCGACCGCCGTGTCAATCATCACTAGAAACAGCAGCCCAGCATGGTTCCCGCTCGTCCGGACCCTAGCGGGGGTTGCGAGGAGGACGTGTAGGACACTCACGCTTCATATGACCGGGCTCTTTGCAGTAGTGACAGAAGACAGACCTGTTAGAGAAGCTGGCCGCTAGGGCGCTGTCGAGTCCAGGAGTAGGCGGAGGAGGACGAGTACCCTGAGTCTGAAGGTGAGTCTCCTCGTCGACCAAGGCTAGCAGGGCATCCTTTAGCTGAGAGAGAGGCTCACGGTGCAGGAGCTGAGCAGCAATGAGAGCGAAGTCCGGTCAAAGCGTGGCTAGAAACTGGTGGAGATGGCCTTCATTAAGATAACGCTGGAAGTCCCTGGAGCGTGAACAAGCACACTGCTCGTGGATCAGAGAGTCCAGCTCATGCCAGTAAGCACTCATCAGGCTGAAAAAGTCCTAAATCGTACACTCCCCCTGGCGAGTGGACTGGGAGTCACATATAAGTTGATATCGGTGTGCACTGCCACGCAGGAGAAACCTATCCCGAAGATAATCCTACGCGTTGTAGGAAGGCGGCCGATGGGAGCAAGGAGCGGACGAGCAACGGAGTCCAGGAGATAGGCCCGGATGGCCTGATCATGACTATGCTATGTGAGGGCGATCGTGGCAGCAACAGCAGCAGAAGACTCTCCGGTAGCATCGGCGCGACTGGTGACCGAGGAGGAACCGGAGGAGGCAGCCGGAGGTGGGTCATCACCGCTGATATGACCCCAAAGATCGCGACTGGAGAGTGCGACCTCGACGGTGAGCGACCAATCAAGCCAGTCGTTGGCCGAGGTCAACTGAAAGGTGACCGCCTTCAGCAGCGGAGAGATCTCGACGACGGAGGGCACAAAAGAGGACACCATGGATGGTTAGCAATGGTTGGGGGAAGACTGCAGGTGAAGGAGTAGGGCAGGAGGGGCTGCGGGACCGGAGGGGGGTCCAGGGTGCTGCAGGACCGGAGGGGGGGCTGCGGTGCCGAGGGGGGGGTTGTGGTGCCATCAGGGGGGGAGGGTACTGTGGTGCCGAAATGAGGGGCCGGGGGGTGCTACGGTGCCGGAAGGGGGGGCGAGGGGGCTGCGGTGCCGGGGGGGGCCGCGGTGCCGAAAGGAGATCGGGGCCGTCAGAGCTGGAGAACCCTAGAGATCTGGTACCATGTTAGGAGATGACGGCTAGGGTTTGGAGAGAATGAGAATCCTCTCTATTGAGGGACTAAAGCCCAATATATATGTACATCAATACACAAGCAACCCGATCTGACTGTACATAGAACTCGACCCGATATATACATTAACAGTCTCACATGTTATAAGTCTAATTTCAACCTAATACCTCCTATAACATTTTGGGGACTTAGTGATAGGTCCCTGACGAGAGATCGGTTTAGTGAAAAAGACAGACAACAATATGGTTTTGCACCAGAACCCTCCAGAAAAAGATGCAGTTAGAGCAAGCCCCTCCGTTGACTTTTATCCCCTTTAAATGACAAAATTGCCCTTTAGAACAAGTCCCTCCATCCTTATTGCTACAGTAATTCGTAGATTTTTACTACAGTGATTTCACTGTAGCAAAAGAGTAACAATCTGCGCAGATTGTTACTCCACAAAGATTGTTACTCCATCTGCAACGATTGTTACTCTTTTGCTACAGTGATTTCACTGCAGCAAAAAAAATTCAGCGAGATTTCTCAAAAAAAAAAAAACAAATTGCTACAGTGATTTCATTGTAGCAAAAAGTAACAATCTGCACAGATTGTTACTCAATCTACAAAGATTGCAACTCTTGCTATAGTTATTTCACTGTAGCAAAAAAAATTCAGCGAAATATCTCAAAAAATTGCTATCGTGATTTTACTGTAGCAAAAAGAGTACAATCTGCACTGATGTTACTCTTTTTGCTACGTGATTTATGTCAAAATCGGATTGTTGCTTCCCTGTATAGCAGCCCATGGGGGTAAAATGGACATTTCCAAGTGGGGGGACCTAACGTTAAGGCATCACGCTGTCCGTCCTTATCGCTAGATACGTTCTGTTAGAAGAACCTAACACTAATTTGCCCTAACATTTTTGAAACTTCTTGACTTGAATTAAACTCAAAGATCTTTATTTTGAAACCCAATGAAGTTGTAGAACCTTTGCATTACTAATGAAACCAAATACATCTAACTGTATCCAAAGATTGATAAAACAAACTAAATTAGCATAATTGGGAATTCTAAGTTATCAATTCTTGTAAAATTTTCTGCAAAAAAAAAAAAAAATCCTTTGTAAAATTGATGAACTCCCCAATTCCCAAGCTTGTCGGATCACCATTAGCACCAAAGGATGGCGAGAAAGAAAATCGCGATTACCTGGTTGTGCGCATGCTAGCGGAAGGAGCGTCGTCAACAAGAGGAGGAGACATGCCACCATGATGGTCAAACTATCTAAAGGATCGGTGTCGCTGCCGCCCCACCATGTTCCCAGTCCTGAAGCTATAGAAAACAGAAATCCCCTTTCCGATCCGTTCTCAACGCCACTGCCATCGTTCTCCGGGTAGCCCGCATCGCCACCGATCGCCGCTGCCGATGAGATCCTGCCGCTGCCACCGCCAGCTCCCTCACTCTGCCAGCCACCGTCGTTCTCGCCGGCGCGCCGATGCGAGCTGCCGAAGGTCCACTCCGTCCCCCCGGGCCCGGCGACCTAAGAAAGAACCTTGCGGGAAAAAGATTCTGCCCGCGCCGCTAAGTGCTAACTGTTAAATTCGGGATGTGGCTTTGACCTCAACGGGGACGTCTCGGGAGCATGCGATGACGCCACGTCAGCAAATCTGTACGGGCTGCATTTGAAGAGAGCGGTTTTGATTGGCGCGATTCAGTGTTGTGAGTGTCTGCGGCTCACACACCTGAGACGCTTACCCTCGTGTACGGTCAAGGTCCGACTTGACGACTTCCAGGGGCTGAAGATGAGAGATCCAACGGGGACCGGTATTCCATCCGTCCCTTTACCAGTTATTTGGGCTGAGTGCGATTCAGTTGGCAGGGCTGGTGCAACGGCCGGCTATGATTAGATGCCACATCAGGATGGTCTGATCTGCGTGGAATTCAGGATGGCTGAGTAGCATTTTTCCACCTTTTGCTGCTGTCTCGGTTCAGACAGGAGCAGAAAAAATTTGTTGACCTGTTGTATGATCGGTAGCATGACCGACCTACAATAACCCGCCGTGTGTTCAAAATCATACTGGCTTTCTATTTGGGTTTTTTTACTTACACCCCCACAATTATGTCTAATTTTGAGTTACACCTCTCTCTTCTTAAAAATTTGACTTCACCCCCCTAATCCGAACCCTTTAAAAGTGGCGTCTTTCTTTGACTTACACTACCACTTTATATGGAAATTTGAGTTACACCCCCACTTTTTAACGGGTCACTCGGTGAAGTAACGGATTGTGATGTAAAGTCAAATTTTTAGAAAAGTGGGGGTGTAACTCAAAATTTGATATAAAAGTTGGGGCTCCTTTCTATTTCAAATTTTTATTCAAATTTAAACAGGTGGCGTGTTATTATTGGATAAGCATATTTTGGGGTTGGAGCAGAGGTCTGGTGGGGATATACAGCATAGGAATTTCTATGTTGGATAGCATCGGCAGCCGGCATCGCTTGTTATGGCCATCGGAGGGAAAATTTTCAGCACATCGTGCGTACGCTACAACTGCAGGGCCCAATGCAGTTAGAGACATGGGATAGCAGATAGAGCTGGCAATTTCGGACCCGACACGGCAGACCCGACATGACCCGACACGAAGTTAGCGGGTCTGGGTCAGGGTTAAACGGGTTCGGGTCGTAAACGGATCGATACGATTAACCCGTTTAATAAACGGGTCGGGTCCGGGTTTAGGGTCTGGACACGGTAGACCGGGAAGACCCGTTTAAAATTCAACGGGTCAGGTTGGGTCGGGTCGGGTCTACCCGTAATCCGATAATATAATATGATGTACCAGCTGGTTTATCGGGTCAGGTCGGGTCAAGTCGGACTGGGTCGGATCGGGTCAACTGAATAGACCCGTGCGGTAAACGGGTCTACCCGTTTATAAACGGGTCGGATACAAGTTTAGGATCTAGACAAGATTAGTTAAACGGGTTGGGTCCGGATCTAGGGATTTTAGACACAACCCGAAACTAGACACGACACGAATCCGACACGACACGACACGACCGTTGCCACCCCTAATAGCAGGTCCCAGCACAAAGGGGTAGTGGCCTTTAGCACTTAAAGCGTGCTGATAGACTATGAGCAGCGTTTGTAGCGTACGCAGGATGTACTGAAAAATTTTCCGCCATCCAATATTCTGCAGTACGGCGGGCCGGATTTCTGTAGAATTTTTTTTAAGTGGGTGGGGCGGGACCAAGCTTTGTCAAGCACTTAGATTAAAAAAGTGGGATAAGCCCATGATTAGGAGAAAAGGCCCGTTCTATCGCTTCCCACTTGTTTAAGTTGGCATCCTTTTGATTTTTATTTTTTTATATCTAAACTGACCTTATTCCTACGGGCTTCTACTAGGGGTGTCAACGGGTCGGGTCGGGTCGGGTTGGGTCTAGTTTTGGGTCGTGTCCAAAACCCCTAGACCCAGACCCGACCTGTTTAACTAATATTGTCTAGATTCTAAACCCATACCCGACCCACTAATAAACGGGTGGACCCGATAAGATCCGGTATGACCCGTTTACCACACGGGTCTATTCAGTTGACCCGATCCGAGCCAATCCGACTCGATCCGACCTGATCCGATAGACTCGCTGGTATTATATATTACAGTATCGGATTGCGGGTAGGCCCGACCCGACACGACCCGTTGAATTTTAAACGGGTCTTCCCGGGTCTATCGTGTCCAGACCCTGAACCCGGACCCAACCCGTTTATTAAACGGGCCTATCGTGTCGACCCGTTTACGACTTGAACCCGTTTAGCCCTGACCCAAAACCGCTAACTTTGTGTCGAGTCGTCGTGTCGGGTCCGAAATTTCCAACGCTAGTTTCTACACAGCAACGATAGAGGAGGAAGGGGGGTGATGGGGGAGGCTGGATGTGGTGTCGAAAACGGAGCAACGAGGAGAGAACAGCGCAAGGGGATGGGGCCGGCGTCAAGGCCGAGGGTGTGGGTTGGCTGGAGGTTAGAGGTGATATCATTTTTGGATTATTGGAGGTGCTAACATAAATGGAAAAAAGACCTGAGTGCTGATAAATGCAGGTGCCAAGCTGAAAGAGGTGGGTGAATATAGAACGGGTCTTGGAATAATCTGAATTGAAAAAGAGTAAGGTTTTTCATTTTCTTGGTAGAAGTTTTTCTCATGTCCCCAACTTATCTGTATTGCTACTTTTAACATAATTTGTTTGACTTCCATCTTGCATGCTCCGGTTTTATTAATTTTGAATCGTTTTGCTTTACAAAAGTTAAGTATTATTTTTAGGGTCTCTATTTTTGGCGAGATATAAATGAGATGAAAATTTTGTTTGCTCGAGACATTCATGGGCAAGAGCATTGATGTCTTAGGAATAGATTGCTCGAACAAATAATATCTAGTCCGCGGTGGATAATCAATGTCCGACCAATTTTGATAGGACTATTGTACGTCCCACCAAAATAGGAAAAAAAAAATCTTAAAAATCTATTTACTCGGGACATTGGCACAAAGTTTGAATCGTGAGATTACAGTGTAAAACAATTTCCAACCTAATTTATTCACCAAAAATATTTCTGGGATGTTAATGAGGAAAACGTGCTAGGCTAGGGATATCTTTGTGCGTATGGTGTAGCGCTTAGCCAGGCAAAAGAACGGAGCATTAAAAGACAAACATGTCATGGTTAGAATGACACATGTAAGTACCATTGCACAAGAGAGACCATGATTTGAAGCCTGCCAACTATAGGAGTGCAAAAAAAAATTTCCTAAGATAGAACCTTGTTTTTGCCCACAGGTGCACCACTTTATTTATATGCCACAGGGCTTAAGACAAGTCCGAGATTCGATCCTATGACTGCCCTGGAGGGAAACAATGGGGTTAATCATTGAGGTATAAACCGTAGTTGTTACAAAAGTTAAATACACATTGGGGTAAGTTTTATTTATTTATTTATTTTATTTTTTAACCTAAATATTAGGTTTAAAAACTTGCCCCAATGTGTCATTGCTGAAAGTTCTGTCCTGCGAAGGGGGACATAGTAGAGACCGATGGTGGTACGATGGGATACACTACAATTTCTAGAACCACTCATCTCGCTTCCAATTCTCGAAAGCACAAGATAGGACCGAATCAGGGATACAACTAGAGTAGCCAGTGGAAGATTATTGTGGGGGAGGATTTCGGCCGTCGTACGTGACCCTCCTCCAACAGTCGATTGAAGATTTTATCCTTCGGGATGTGGTGCGCTTCGAAGCGCTGAGTGGTGACTTGCTGGGTGTCACAAAAGCACTGTAGAGTAGAAAGGTCGAGGAAGAGATGACACAGGATGTGGTGATGAAGTTTGGCCGAAGCCTACGTCTCCGTGCGGTAAGACGCAATCTTTGAATCCACTATATCTGAGTAAACAGTAGAGATACTCTCGACAGGCCGATGAGTGCTTCTTACAAGTAATCAGAGGGTGGAGATGGGATCTGAAAACTAGAAAGCCCGGGGAGCTCTGGAAAACAGAAAGTGGGATTATGGTTTGGATTTTAGGATCTGGAATTATTTACAGTGTTTGTTATTTATAAGGGCTTAGTTTATCTGGGAAATATTCTAGGAATATTTCTAAGAATATCTGGGGTTTGGTAAATACCCGGGGGGATTTACTAAACCCCAGATAGTGCAAGTGGGCCCCAGGCAGGACTGCGGGTCCCACCGTCTTACCCATGGGCCCCAAGCAGGGCGGCGGGTCCCACCGTCGGACTCGTGGGCACCAGGCAGGGCTGCGGGTTCCACCGTTGGGCGTTAGCCAGATTTTGCACTCACAGTTACCCCCTCCCAGCTAGATAGGTGTTAACCTAGCTGGTTGGGATTTTCTAGTGCAAAGCCGGTCGCTCATCTGCCGACCCTTTGTCCGGAGTTGGTCATCATTTGTCTGTCGACCAGCTACGTGAGGTTGACCATTGGGTTCGCCGACCCCCTGCCAGGGGTCGGTCGGGTATGTGTCTGCCGACCCGCTATATAGGGCCGACCATCGTCTGTCTTCCGACCTGTTGCGCGGGGCCGACCCTCATCTGCCTACTGATCCCCTGTCCGGGGATGACTGCAGTGCGTCTGCCGACCTGTTGCGCGGGACCGACCATAGTATGTCTGCCAACCCGTTGCGTGGGGTCGATCGTAATCTGTCTGTCGACCCGTTGCGTGGGGCCGACCGTAATATTTCTGCCAGCCAACCCCTGCGCGGGGATGACTGTTGTGCGTCTGCCGACCCATTGCGCGGGACCGACCATAGTCTGTCTGCCGACCCGTTACGTGGGGCCGACTGTAATCTGTCTGCCGACCCGTTGCGTGGGGCCGACCGTTGTCTGCCAGCCGACCCCCTGCGCAGGGATGACTGTTATGCGTCTGCCGACCCATTGCACGGGACCGACCATAGTCTGTCTGCCGATCCGTTGCATGGGGCCGACCGTTGTTTGCCAGCCGACCCCCTGTGCGGGGATGACTAATGTGCGTCTGCCAACCCGTTGCGCGGGACTGACCATAGTCTGTCTACCGACCCGTTACGTGGGGCCGATCGTAATCTGTCAGCCGACCCCCTGCGCGGGGATGACTGTTGTGCGTCTGCCGACCCGTTGCGCGGGACCGACCATAGTCTGTCTGCCTACCCGTTGCGTGGGGCCGACCATTGTTTGCTTGTCGATCCCTTGTCCGGGATCGACTGCTGTCTGTTTGCCGACCCCCTATCCGGGGCCGACCGTCGTATGTCTGTCGAGCCGTTGCGCGGGGCTAACCGTCACGCCCATGACCCCCTGCCAGGGGCCGATCGGGTGTGCGTATGTCGACTGTACGTATACCCCCGCCCAACCAGCTAGGTGGTAACCTAGTTGGTTGGGACGCCGTGGTGCGAACGGGTCGGCACCTAGCCGGCTGGGATCGGGGGTTCGATGCCGGCAGAGGGGCGGAGTTATGCTGAGGGGACCCCATGGGGCCAGGGTAGGCGAAAACTGCCCAAGGGGGGTCAGATGCAAACAAAGGGGAATGAGGGGTCGGTAGCAAAACGAAAAAGGTTGGGGGGGGGGGGGGGGTTGATTACAAATATAGGTAAAAAATGGGTTGAAAAATACGAGCCGGAGCTACGTACGACGAGACATAGTGGTTGCATCCGGGATCGAAATCCGTCGAATTCAGAGCCAGTGCGATCCTCGTGTGACCCTCTATAGGGGCGGCCATAGACAAGGGAAGTATAGGACCCATAAGACTATCGTATCGCAATGGAAAAATAGAATAAAATGTGAGCAAAAAACCAAAATGGTGAAGAAAAAATGTGTGAAATCACGACCCGGAGCCATGTACGACGGAGATACCGTGAGTATCCGGACCCAGAATTTATTGATTTCAGAGCCAGTGCGATCCTCGTATGGCCGTCTATAAGGGCAATTAGAGTTGAGGGGAGAATGAAGCCGAAGAGCCTATCATTTTGAGATGGGAAAACAAGATAAAACGCGAGTTAAATAACTCAAATGTTCGTTTTGGTCCGGGGCACCCAACGTGTATTTAGACGTAGGGGTGAAGTGGAGGAGAGCCTCTTATGGGTGCGTGTTCCCCGCTGGGTAGCGCAGCCCCCAAAGGGGAGCTGGGGACGGCCTTGGTTTTAGGGGCAAAGGGGGGGTGGGAGTTTGGCTGGTCGGTTTTGGTGTCACTGCCAAAACCGAATAGGCCAAACACCTGGTCAGATTTTGTGTGGTGATTTGGTCGGGTGGGGGGAGAGAGGGTCACTTATGGGTGTGCGTTCCCCACGGGGTGGGGAGGTAAGGCATGCAGCGCACCTCCTAAGGGGGAGCTGGGGGCGGCCTCGGTTAAAGGGGAAAACGGGCAAGGGGGGTGGGGGTTTGGCTGGTCGGGTAATATGTAGTGCTCTAGTCGGTTAGGCTGGTCGGGTGGGCTGGTCGGGTGGGAGGCAGGGGAAGGGGCTGGTCGGGTGGGGTGGTGGTCAGGTTCACTCTCTCACATACACACTCTTACTCTCACTCCCATGCCCTCTGTCTCTCTCTCTCTCTCTCTCACTGTCACTCTCTCACCCTCTCAACCTCTCTGAACCCCTCTCTGACTCTCCCACTCTCATCCCCTCTCTCTCCCTCTCTCTCTCACCTCTCTCTTCTCTCACCCACTCTCACTCTCTGGTTTTCTCTCTTTCTCTGTTTCACTTTTTTTTTTGCAGCTGTTGGGGAGGGGGGCTGTGGTGGTGATGATGATGCACTAGAGCACTAGTCGGTTTTGAAGGAGCACTAGCAGAAGGAGGAAGGCTTGGTTAGAGAGAGTAAAGGAGGTCATTTGAGAGGGTGGGAGAGCTTGCTAGGTGTTTGGTTGGGCCGAGTCATTTCACCACGAGCCGAGCCGAGCCGGGCTTTGGCCTATTTGTGCTTGTCTTGTTTATCAAGTGAGCCTAAACTCCAGCGTTGGCTATCGCACCTGCCGACACGTCATCCAGCTTCAGCCACCGGGCATGCGCCGACCCCCTGCCAATGGCTGGTCGGGGGAGTGTTTGCCAAGGCTCAGGTCATCTCGGGCTTCGTCGAATGCCGAGGCGAAGGCCGCCTCGGGCTTCATTTTTGAATGCCAAAGCGGGACTTCGGGCTTCATAGAATACCGAGGTGAAGGCCGCGCCCGCGCCTTGGGTTTTGCTTTTGAATACCAAGGATGTCGCCTTGGGCTGAGACGGTGCCAACGTCTCGAGGGCTTCGTCAGGTGCCGAGGCGGCAAAGCTCACTTCGGACTTTTTTTGCAAACGCCGAGACGATACGGAGCACCTTGGACTTTGCTTTCGAATGTCAAGGTTATCACCTTGGGTTGAGGCGGTGCCGGCGTCTCGGGCTTCATCAGGTACCGAGGCGACGAAGGCTGCCTCGGACTATCTTCGAATGTCGAGGCGAAGGTCGCCTCGGGCTGAGACGGTATTGACGTCTCGGGCTTTGTCAGGTGCCAAGGCGACGAAGGCGACGAAGGCGATGAAGCCTGCCTCGGACTGTCTTTGAATGCAGAAGCGAAGGTCGCCTCGGGCCGAGATGATGCTGACGTCTCAGGCTTTGTCAGGTGCCGAGGCGGCGAAGCCTACTTCGGACTTTGTCTTCGAATGCTAAGGTGAAGGTCACCTCGGGCCAAGATGGTTCCAACGTCTCGAGCTTCGTCAGGTGCCGAGGTAGCAAAGCTTGCCTCAAACTTTGCTTTTGAATGCCGAGGTGAAGGTCGCCTTGGGCCGAGACGTTGTCGACGTCTCGGGCTTTGTCAGGTGCTGAGGCTTTGACACCATTCGAATGCCAAGGCGAAGGTCGCCTCGGGCCGAGATGTTGTCGCCGTCTCGGGCTTCGTTAGGTGCCGAGGCGGTGAAGCCTGCCTCGGACTTTGTCTTCGAATGCCGAGACAAAGGTCACCTCGGGCCAAGACGGTGCCGACATCTTGGGCTTCGTCAGGTGCCGAGGCGGTAAAGCCTACCTCGATGTTTGTTTTCGAATGCTGAGGCGAAGGTCACCCCGGACTGAGACAGTGCTGACGTCTCAGGCTTCGTTAGGCACCGAGGAGTTAAAGCCTACCTCGAACTTTGTCTTTGCCGAGGTGACTGTGACCTTGGGCCGAGACGGTGCTGACGTCTCGGGCTTCGTCAGGTGCCGAGGCGGCGAAGCTTGCCTCGAACTTTGTTTTCGAATGCCGAGGTGAGGGTCACCTCGGGCTGAGACATTATTGACGTCTTGAGCTTTGTCAGGTGCCGAGGCGGTGAAGCTTACCTCGGTCTTTTTCTTCGAATATCGAGGCGAAGGTCACCCCGGGCCGAGACAGTGCCGACGTCTCGGGCTTCGTCAGGTGCCGAGGAGGTGAAACCTACCTTAGACTTTGTCTTTGAATGCCGAGGTGACTATGACCTCGGGTTGAGATGGTGCCAACGTCTCAGGCTTCGTCAGGTGCCGAGGCGGCGAAGCTTGCCTCGAACTTTGTTTTCGAATACTGAGGCGAGGGTCGCCTCGGGCCAAGACATTAGCGATGTCTCGAGCTTCGTCAAGTGCCGAGGCGGTGAAGCCTGCCTTAGACTTTGTCTTCGAATGCCAAGGCGAAGGTCGCCTCGGGCCGAGATGTTGCCGATGTCTCGGGCTTCGTCAGATGCCGAGGCAGCGAAGCTTGCCTCGGACTTTGTTTTCGAATGCCAAGGCGAAGGTCGCCTCGGGTCGAGATGGTGCCGATGTCTCGGGCTTCGTCAAGTACCGAGGCGGTGAAGCCTGCCTCGGACTTTATCTTCGAATGCCGAGGCGAAGGTCGCTTCGGGCCGAGACATTACCGATGTCTCGAACTTAGTCAGGTGCCGAGGCGGCGAAGCTTGCCTCGGACTTTGTTTTCGAATACCAAGGCGAAGGTCACCTCGGGCCGAGACGTTGCCGACGTCTCAGGCTTCGTCAGGTGCTGAGGTGGTGAAGCCTGCCTCGGACTTTGTTTTCGAATGCCAAGGTGAAGGTTGCCTCAGACCGAGACGTTGCCGACGTCTTGGGCTTCGTCAGGTGCCGAGGCGGTGAAGCTTGCCTCGAACTTTGTCTTCGAATACCGAGGCGAAGGTCGTCTCAGGCCGAGACGTTGCCGATGTCTTGGGCTTCGTCAGGTGCCGAGGCGGTGAAGCCTGTCTCAGACTTTATTTTTGAATGCCAAGGCAAAGGTCGCCTCGGACCGAGACGTTGCCGACGTCTCGGGCTTCGTCAGGTGCCGAGGCGGTGAAGCCTGTCTCGGATTTTGCTTTTGAATGCCAAGGTTGTCACCTTGGGCTGAGACGATGTCCGTCTCGGGCTTCGTCAGGTGCCGAGACGGTGAAGCCTGCCTCGGATTTTGCTTTTGAATGCCAAGGCTGTCACCTTGGGCTGAGACGATGTCTGTCTCGGGCTTTGTCTTTGTATGCCGAGGGTGGGACCTTGGACTCACTGATTGACGGGGGGTAAGAATTCGGAGTACTTGACGTGGTGCCTTTGTATCGATTGGACTTAGGCAAAGCGTTGTTTCAGTCAAACCTATGTATTGGGGCACATAGCTTTGTACCGTTGCAGGTTAGTCGGCCGTGTCACAACGCGTATCGAACTAACTATGGCGGGGCACTAGTGCATGTGTCCTTACGTGACAATAAGAGCACGTGCGACGCTAATGATTCATAGTACTTAGCATAGCACCCTTGTATCGGTTGGACTTAGGCGAAGTGCCGTTTCAATCGAACCTACGTATCGGGGCACATAGTTTTGTACTGTTGCAGGTTAGTCGGCCGTGTCGCAACACGAGCCCGAACTAACTGTGGCGAGGCACTAGTGCATGTGTCCTTACGTGACAACGGGAGCATGTGCAACGCCAATGATTCGGAATACTCAACGTAGCGCCCTTGTATCGGTTGGACTTAGGCGAAGCGTCGTTTCAATCGAACCTATGTATCGGGACACGTAGCTTTGAACTATTGCAGGTTAATCGGCCGTGTCGCAACACGAACCGAACTAACTGTGGCGAGGCACTAGTGCATGTGTCCTTACATGACAACAGGAGCATGTGCGACGCCAATGATTCGGAGTACTCAGTGTAGCGCCTTTGTATCGGTTGGACTTAGGCGAAGCGCCGTTTCAGTCGAACCTACGTATCGGGACACATAGCTTTGTACCATTGCAGGTTAGTCGATCGTGTCGCAACACAAGCTGAACTTACTGTGTCGTTGAGTAGAAGTTGAGATAGAATTTGATAGTCTTCAATATAACTTGAAACAGCTGTCATTTCATTGATAACTCGGAGGATGTTACATCATGGATTTCAGATGAGTGACATTTCGAGTTGTTGACAGTCGATGGTATTTTACTCTGATCGGTCGATGGGGTATTCCCTTTGGTATCCGTGGTTTTTTGAGACTCTGTAAGTCTATCGCCTGATTGCCTCGACCTCTTGGAGGCTCTATCTTTGTCAGCCTGAGTGTTGCGAGCTTGAGCTGTTGGTCTTGTTGGTTCTTTTTCAAAAAGATGCTTCTTGAGATCAAGTTTCTTGAGAGCGACTTGATCGTCCTCCACCTCAATCTCTTTTTGAATTTGATCGAATAGAACTCTGAGGGAGGCAGGAGGATTGCGAATGAGGTCATTGTAGATGTGGAAGTCAATGCGTAGGGCATTCTGGAATGCGAGCATGATGGCTTCATCGTCAAGGTGGTGTCCGGAGAGTGCATCATGCTCGTTCCGGAACCTCCGAGAGAACTCTCAGAGGGTTTCATCCGATCCCATCCTGAGCCGATAAATGGAGTCCAACTTCTTTTCCGGCTTGAGGTTCAGCCGATAGTGCTGAACAAAGAGATCTGTCAGATCCTCGAACCAACTCATGGAACTAGTCGGGAGGTTGTGATACCAATCGAGCGACATGTCATCCAGGCTGCCAGCAAAGGTGCGACATAGAACCTGGTTGCCGCTATTATATGGCGTCAATGCTTGCCTGAAGGCGAGGATGTGCAGCGTCGGATCTCCAGTCAAGCAGTTGAACTTGGGGAGAGCGGGGGCTTTCCAGCTTCGAGGAAACAGGGCGTGGATAATATGTCGATGAAGTGGGCCTTCGGAGGCATGCTCATTCCTTCTATTGCCTCGCTAGTCGGAGAGGCGTCTTGGAGGAAGAGGAGGTATAGAGGGCGTCAGAGTCCATCTCGTCATCCGATGCCCAGCTGGGGCTTGGTCGCTATTATAATATTGTCGAACTCTTGAGCGGTGTCCGTCATTCTGAACATCCCTCATGATGTGGGGATCGAAGGATGACTCGGAACCGAGAGGCTCATGATAGCGAGCAGATTCATTGAGCCATTCCCAGACCGTTGGCTTGGGAGGAATATGCAAGGGTCTTCTTGAGAGGGATTCAAGGGACTGTCGAGGAATATTGACGGTGGATCGTCTGGAAGGAGCGGAAGATTGGTCGACTGACCGGTGGATGTTTGCTCCGTCGTTGATGTCGACGGCTGACTGCGGAGGGTTGACTCTTGCATTGATAGTGATTTGTCGGAGAGAGTCTCTCTCCACCATAAGATCAGCGTTCTGCTTCATGAGAGTAAGGAGCTGGAAATTCTCTGTAGTGATCTGGTACGTCGCTTGAGCATCGACACTGGGAGAGATGTGTGTGTTTCCCCAAGTGCTAAGGAGTTAGGTCGGTGAGTTGAGGTGAGTGTCAAAGTTAAGCCTGGGCGGCGCGATCAACCAACGGGCGACTCCTCGAATTGGCAGCGAGTTGCTGTTCTGGATGCTGGCTTGTTGCAAACCGGTGACTCATTGATCGAGTCGTCGGATGTTGAGCGTCTGGGTGCATGCCGCTTTTCTCTGGCTGGTCCATCGGTGTCTTCGCCATTTAAGTGCAGTGATGGAGGTAGACGGGTTACTCGAGCAACCGGTGCTTGCTACTGGAGGAGTTAGGAAACTTGGACGTTGCAAGTTGATAGGATTCAGATCCCACAGACGGCGCCAAACTGTGGGGGAGGATTTCAACCGTCATACATGACCCTCCTCCAACAGTCGATTGAAGGTTTTACCCTTCGGGATGTGGCGCGCTTCGAAGCGCTGAGTGGTGACTTGCTGGGCTGTCACTGTGGGGGAAAATTTCCGAGCCGCCTTGATCGGGAACCCCCACCCCACAGCCTTGATTGAATTGGATTGTTTGTAGAATTAGAGATTAGAAAATAGGGAGATAGGATTGACACGTGGAGTTGTTGTCGAAGTTCGGTCTTACGACCTACGTCTCCGGGCGAGAGGTGCCACCTGATCTTCACTATAATATGAATATAAAGGGTTGAGCGTTCTCTCGACAGGCCAAGAGAAGCTCTTTACAGTGGGGGTTGCACGGAGCAACAAGAAAAGAAACTAGGAGGAGAGAAGTAAGCTCTAGCTCTGGATCCTCTCTTCCACTGATTGAATGACCAACCCCCTTCCTGGATGCCTTGGGGGTCCTTTTATAGCGTAGGCACGTGCCCGATATGGCAGTGATGATGTGGCGTTGATGACGTGGCACTGGTTCTGGGACTCCTTGCTGGGCCCTTATTGGGCCGTTGTTCGGGCCCAATAAGGGGTAGGGCTTGATCTGCGAGCCTCGTAGAGTGGGCCCATGTGAGCCCAGGCGGGCTTACCCATTTGGGCCGTTGCGCGGGCCCATGCTGCTCTGATCTGGTACGGTACAATTTTTGCACCCACAGTTACCCCCTCCCAGTCGGGTCAGGACCCCCTGGGTCGGCTGGGATTCCAAGGTGCAAACGCTTTAGGATCCTGGCACGGTTGGCGGGGGTTGTCGGTGTCGCGGTTCGTATTAGCAGAGCCTTCTTCCGCCGATGCCGAGACCCTTTTTGGCGCGAGCCAAAAAGTCTCGGTTTTGCGAGGGGGTGTTTCCGAAAAAACAGTGCATTTTCCGACCGAGTGGATACCGAGAGGGTACCGAGTGCATACCGAGTGGGTACCGAGAGCATACCGGGTGGGTACCGAGACCCTTTTGGTGCAAGCCAAAAAGTCTCGATTTTGCAAGGGGGTGTTTCCGAAAAGGCAGTGCATTTTTCGACCGAGTGGATACCGAGAGGGTACCGAGTGGGTACCGAGAGCATACCGAGAGGGTACCGAGAGCATACCGAGAGGGTACCGAGACCCTTTTGGTGAAAGAACAACTTTTCTCTTTTTCCTTTCTTTCTTTCTCTCTTTCCTTTCTTTGCTTCCCTCTTTCCTTTCTTTTGCTTTTTGATTTTCATTCACGTGAGTCCCCGCTCTCTCTTTCCTTTTTTTGTTTGTGCTGTGCACAGGAGATGGGGGGTATGCCAGAAAAGGGTCGTGGGGCTCGTGCACGAGTTTCCTGCCGGCTCTTCTTTTTTTTCTTTTTGTTTGTTTGTTTGAGCTGTACACGGGAGCCCACCCCTTCTTGCTCGACTTCAGCGGATGAGATCCCAAGACCCGGACTTCAGCGGATGAGATCCCAAGGCCAAGACTTTGATGCAGCAGCCGTTGATTTTCTGGACATCTCTGATGCAGTCATTCACTACATGCCATCCCACCCCAGGTTCTGGGCCAGCTACCCCTTTCTTTTTTTTTCTTTTTTTTTGTAAGAGAGCAGGCGTCTCTCTCTCTCTTTCCTTTCTCTCTTTTGTTTCCATTGGCCCGTGGAGGCAGCGGCGTAAGCGGAGGCCCGGGCGCAGGCGGCGCAGAGACCTGACCGACGCGGGGCAGCGGCACAGGCGGGCGGGCTGCGCGCGGACGGCTGCGTGGGGCGCAGCAGCGGCGGTCGGGCGCGGGCCGGGGGGCTGGCCCCGATCGGGTCGGAGAAGGGGGCTGCGGGCGCGAGTCGGGCGGCCCTCCCGACTGGATCGGAGGAGAAGAGGAAGAGGGGGTTGTGGGCCCCTCCTCCCCCTTTTTTTTCTTTGTTTTCGGTGAGAGAGCAGAGCAGCGCCTCTCTTGTTTTTCTCTTTCTCTGTTTTCTCTATTATCACAGCTTAATTCTCCACACCAAGGCCATAGAGCATCCCGGAGTATCTCTCAGTCGTTCCCTTGAAGAAGCACTCCTTCAGCTTTCTGAATGTACAGGTGGTGAGCAAGTTGTCGGAGCCGGCCTGGTGGCAGACCCCGATCCGCTCGACCTCCAGGATCTCGGCGAGCTTGTTCATCCCCCCATGGAAGCTGTTGCAGAACTTCATGAGGTGCTTGACATTGTAGACGGTGGGGAAGTAGAGCCGGATGAGGTCGAAGAAACCAGCCTGGGTGTCGGGGAGGTGCCGGCAGGTGAGGAGCTTGAGGAGGTACCCGAAGTCGTACCCGCTGTGGAATGTGACCCAGCTGACACCGTCGTTGAGCACGATGCCGGAGGACATGAGTAGCTCGCCGAAGCGGCGGGCGTCGACCCCGCGCTCGGCGTTCCGCTCGAGGTCGATGCCGCTGCGGCGGGGGAGCTCGATGGAGTCGGCGACGAAGACGTCGGTCCGGACGTCGTACTCGCGGAAGTTGAACTGCCAGACGCAAGGGCGGCCGCCGTCGCCGCGGGCGGGGAGGCGGCCGGACTCGTCGGTGAAGGTGAGGCCGAGTTGGATGAGCTTGAGGAGGTCGACGTTGGTCTTGAGGGTGAGGTAGTGGTAGTCGGAGTTGATCTCTTGTTGTCTGTCCGACCGTCCCAGGGGAAGGCTTCAAACTCTTTCGGCTACCATGTCCTTTCGTGCGAGTGTCAGATCGATGCACATAAGGTCCCATCATGCTGGCACCAAAGAAGCAGTCTGCGTGGTCGTGAGGTATCGGGCTTGTTGACATGTTGCTTTTCCAATGTCTTCTTTGGGGAAAACGGCCTCTCGACAGCCATAACTTTTCATACGTGCGTCGGATGAATGCGTATAAGGTGTCGTTGTGTAGGCACCGAAAAAATGGTCAAAGTGGACGTGAAACATTGTTCGCTTTGACGTGTAACTTTTCTGGTATTCACCTTTATAGAGAGATGACTCTTAAGAACGCGCCGGCCAGGTTTTAGGCTAGCGTCTTAAAGATGTCTCGGCACACAGTAACTCATCCGTTCTGTCCGACACCCAACTGCACCTAGTTACTGTGTTCACTAGGGACTGCAGTCGGGCCTCAGTGATAACGCGATGGTTACCGCGTGCTCACCCCTGATGAGAAAGGGGATTTTTTCTCTTGTGAAGTTTGTACAAGCAAACCAATAGGTTTGGATAAGATGCTATCTAACCGACCCAATGGAAGATAGCTCTTCGTCTTTGAATAATCATTGTGTGTGGATGACACCGAGCACCCCCCCTCTCGGTTTTCTGACGAAACCAAGGGGTGAGATGATATTGATGCCGTACACCCCCCTCTCGGTTTTATGTCGAAATCGAGAGGTGGGTTGCTGATGGCGCGCCGTCACCCCCTCCCTACTCGGTTTTTGTACGAAACCGAGGGGGGGCTGCTCGTTGATGCCGACACACACCCCTTCTCAATTTTCTGACAAAACCGAGGGGTGTGCTGCTGATGGTGTGTCGTCACCCCCTTCCCACTCGGTTTTTGTGCGAAACCGAGGGGGGGCTGCTTGTTGATGCCGACACACACCCCCTCTCGGTTTTTTTGACAAAACTGAGGGGTGTGCTGATGGTGTGCCATCACCCCCTCCTACTCGGTTTTTATGCGAAACCGAGGGAGGGTTGCTTGTTGATGCCGACACACACCCCCTCTCGGTTTTCTGACGAAACCTAGGGGTGTGCTGATGGTGTGCCGTCACCCCCTCCCCACTCGGTTTTTGTGCGAAACCGAGGGGGGGTTGCTTGTTGATGCCGACACACACCCCCTCTCGATTTTTTGACGAAACCGAGGGGGGTGCTGCTGATGGTGTGCCGTCACCCCTTCCCCACTCGGTTTTTGTGCGAAACCGAGGGGGGGCTGCTTGTTGATGCCGACACCCCATTATTGGGGATGCTAGAAGAGGCCAAAAAGTGTCGGTATTGAAAATAGTGTATTTTTCGAATTTTAGCCCCATTTGAAACCGACACTTTTTCGGTAAAACGCTGGTGCGTGGGAATGTCGGCAAGGGACAATGCTATATTCGAGGGGGCTTCTTAGAGATAATCTAGGATGATGCCACATGATGGCCAGCCAGTCTCCACCCAATGTACTACCGCACCTGGTTACTATATTCGCCAGGTACTACGGTCACGTGAGGGTGTTGACTTGGCCAGGATCAAGAAAGCACCATTTTATCCCATGTTACCCACCGTCAACTGCACCAGAGTGGAGACACGCACTGATAGAGTTAGACCAACCACCCCCTGACCGGTTTGGAACCGTTAGTCGTCGAGAAAAGGTAATGGCCAGTGACAATCTGATCCTTGGACCTGAGTGACAAGACTAAGCTTGGACTTTTGATCGAATGCCAATACGTCGGCGACGACATCTCGGACTTTATCTTTATGTGTCAAGGGTAGGGCCTTGGGATTATAGAGTGCCGAGGTGTTGGTCGCCTCGGACTTTGCCTTCGAGTGCCAAGGGCTGGGCCTTAGGCTTGTAGAGTGCCGAGGCGTTGGTCGCCTTGGACTTTGTCTCTGCATGCCAAGGGATGAGCCTTGGGCTTGTAGAGTGCCGAGGCGTTGGTCTCGTCGGATTTTGTCTTCGAGTGCCAAGGGCTGGGCCTTGGGCTTGTAGAGTGTCGAGGCATTGGTTGCCTCGAACTTTGTCTTCGAGTGCTAAGGGCTGGGCCTTGGGCTTGTAGAGTGCCGAGGCATTGGTCTCCTCGGACTTTATCTTCGAGTGCCAAGGGCTGGGCCTTGGGCTTGTAGAGTGCCGAGGCATTGGTCACCTCCGACTTTGTCTTCGAGTGCCAAGGGCTGGGCCTTGGGCTTGTAGAGTGCCGAGGCGTTGGTCGCCTCAGATTTTGTCTTCGCGTGCCAAGGGCTGGGCCTTGTGCTTGTCGAGTGCCAAGGTGTTGGTCGCCTCGGACTTTGTCTTCGAGTGCCAAGGGCTGGGCCTTGGGCTTGTAGAGTGCCGAGGCATTGGTCACCTCGGACTTTGTCTTCGAATGCCAAGGGCTGTCTCCTTGAACTTGGCGCATGTCAAAGCGACGACACCTGTCTTGGACTTATTCTCATCGCCTCGGATGAGTATAGTTGATAATTTAGCTTGACTTGGATTGTCAGGAGCATTTTTATCGGACTTTCGCCTTGAAAGGGCGTAGCCGAATTGCCTTCGAGCTTCCAACTTGAATGAGCGGAATCGAAGGTCTTTGGTTGACCTGGGTTGCCAGGAGCCTTTTATCGGACTTTAGCCTCGAGAGGGCATAGCCGAATTGCCTTCGAGCTTCCGACTTGAATGGGCGGAATCGAAGGTCTTTGATTGAGCTGGGTTGCCAGGAGCCGTTTTATCGGACTTTTGCCTTGAAAGGGCGTAGCCGAATTGCCTTCGAGCTTCCGACTTGAATGGGCGGAATCGAAGGTCTTTGGTTGACCTGGGTTGCCAGGGGCCTTTTTATCGGACTTTAGCCTCGATAGGGCGTAGTCGAATTGCCTTCGAGCTTCCGACTTGAATGGGCGGAATCGAAGGTCTTTGGTTGACCTGGGTTGCCAAGAGCCTTTTTGTCGGACTTTCACCTTGAAAGGGCGTAGCCGAATTGCCTTCGAGCTTCCGACTTGAACGGGCGGAATCAAAGGTCTTTGGTTGACCTCGGTTGCCAGGAGCTTTTTTATCGGACTTTAGCCTCGAGAGGGCATAGCCGAATTGCCTTCGAGCTTCCGACTTGAATGGGCGGAATCGAAGGTCTTCGATTGACCTGGGTTGCCAGGAGCCTTTGTTTTTTTATGCCTTAACATGGTGGAATCGAACTTCGAGAGATTTGATTTTGAGAAAAAAAGAGATACTTTATTGATACAACAAAGTGGCGGTTACACTTTTCCAGAAGTTGCCCAGCGGACGTTACGATTATGCATCCATGTATTACATTGACTTTTTTTTCTCCACTGCTGCTGCCTTTACTTCTCTCGACCTGGTTCCTTGTTAGCGAGGTAGCCATCGAGCCGCCCTTCTTGGATCAGGTCTTCGATGTGATGCTTTAGCTTCCGACATGTAGAGGTTGGGTGGCCATGGCTGCGATGAAACTCACAGTAGGCTGTCGTATCTCCCGCCTGGTCGGAATTTGGAGGGAGAGGCTGTGGCCACTTGCAAAAGGGCTCGTTCTGTAAGTAGGCGAAGATGTCTTCAATGGAGGTGTTCAGCTCAGTGAAACCCTTTGCTCCGTTGGAGTTCGCCTCTTTTCTGCTGGAGGGGTTTTCGGATCTTCATTGTACCTTTTGGCCTGGGCCTTTTGGTCGGACGCAGCATGGGCAGACTTCTTGTAGCGTGCTTCATTAGGAGCTTCATCATCTTTCTTATGTCGGGAGTCACGAGACTCGCGGGGCTCGCGTAGTCTTCTGGCCTGCTGATTGTCTTCCACCTCTATCTCCCGCTGTACACGCTTGAACATTACCTCTAAGGTACTGGGAGGGTACCGGATGAAGTCGGTGTAGACGTGGAGCTCTGGCCGGATAGCATTCTGGAATGCCAGCATGATGGCCTCCTCATTCTGGGACCGACCGGTGAGCTCAGAGTGCTCATTACGAAACCTCATCGTGAAGCTCCTTAGAGACTCATCGGAGCCCATCTTCAGCCGGTAGAGTGTATCCAGCTTCTTTTCCGGCTTTAAGTTTAGCCGATAATGGTCCATGAAAAGTTCAGCCAACTCTTTGAATGTGGCCACCGTACCGGTAGGCAGCGTGTGGTACCAGTCGAGGGTAGGTCCCTCGAGACTTCCCGCGAACATACGACAAAGGATATGATTCTCATACTCATATGGCGTCAGGGTCTGCTTGTAGGCTAGGATATGGAGAGCAGGGTCTCCCTTGATACAGTTAAACTTTGGCAGGCTCGGTGTTCGCCAACCCATAGGAAATGGGGTTACTAGAACCTGGGGATGCAGTGGCCCCACCGAGGTGATTAGCTATCTACGGTCTTGATGACGGCGTCCCATGTCGGCGATATGCCTTAATCGGTTGAGCAGCTCGCGGGCATTTGTTGCTTTCATGTGCGGAGGGATAGAACGTCCAATGGACCTTGTTGACTGAGGCGATCCTTCTCGGCGATAACTTAGTGCACCGTCGACATCGAGGCGATCCCACACCGTTTGCCTTGGTGCTTGTGTGGATACCTGACGCCTCTCGATCCGCGGCACATATGGTTCTTCAAGATGATGACTCGCAGATGGGTGAGTCTTCAGTGGGCCTTCAGTCGCAGCGGGAGAGTTAAGGATCATAACCCCCGCCCTCTCAGCTGCTTTCTTCAAGGAGTCTC
Organism: Chamaelirium japonicum; assembly: GCA_947650365.1. NCBI lineage: Eukaryota > Viridiplantae > Streptophyta > Magnoliopsida > Liliales > Melanthiaceae > Chamaelirium > Chamaelirium japonicum. The sequence goes on along the minus strand of OX393550.1, from coordinate 85,248,055 downwards.
TCTCTTGTTCGAGGGCCGCATTCTTCTTGATGAGATTTAACAGCTGGAAGTCAGCAGCCGAGATCTCATATATAGCTTGAGGCTCGTTCCCTTGAATAACAGGTTCTTTGCCGGACCGACGCCTCGGGGATGATGGGTCTCGCCGATCGCTGTGCCCTTCTGGAAGGCTGCCTTGCAGCCCCAGTCGTTCCCGAACATTTCTTCGGTTGGTTGCAACCGAGACTTCTTGTTCTTCTTCGATCAGCATATCGTTTGTTCGTTTAGCACCCGCCTTTGGTGGATTAGTGCTGGCCTTCACCATCGAGCGTGTTGATGTCGGCGTGATGAAGGCTTTGAGGTTGATTTGGAGGAGGACTTGTGGCTCGTCACCACAAACTGAATAGGAGTCGGTAGAGGTGTGGGTAAGACCTCTATCGATATCCCACAGACGGCGCCAAAGATTGTGGGGGAAAATTTCCGAGCCGCCTTGATCGGGAACCCCCACCCCACAGCCTTGATTGAATTGGATTGTTTGTAGAATTAGAGATTAGAAAATAGGGAGATAGGATTGACACGTGGAGTTGTTGTCGAAGTTCGGTCTTACGACCTACGTCTCCGGGCGAGAGGTGCCACCTGATCTTCACTATAATATGAATATAAAGGGTTGAGCGTTCTCTCGACAGGCCAAGAGAAGCTCTTTACAGTGGGGGTTGCACGGAGCAACAAGAAAAGAAACTAGGAGGAGAGAAGTAAGCTCTAGCTCTGGATCCTCTCTTCCACTGATTGAATGACCAACCCCCTTCCTGGATGCCTTGGGGGTCCTTTTATAGCGTAGGCACGTGCCCGATATGACAGTGATAATGTGGCGCTGATGACGTGGCACTGGTTCTGGGCCTCCTTGCCGGGCCCTTATTGGGCCGTTGTTCGGGCCCAATAAGGGGTAGGGCTTGATCTGCGAGCCTCGTAGAGTGGGCCCATGTGAGCCCAGGCGGGCTTACCCATTTGGGCCATTGCGCGGGCCCATGCTGCTCTGATCTGGTACGGTACAATTTTTGCACCCACAGTCACAAAAGCACTATAGAGTAGAAAGGTAGAGGAAGAGATGACACAGGATGTGGTGACGAAGTTCGGCCGAAGCCTACGTCTCCGTGCGGTAAGACACAACCTTTGAATCCACTATCTCTGAGTAAACAGTAAAGCTACTCTCGACAGGCCAATGAGTGCTTCTTACAAGTAATCAAAGGGTGGAGAGGGGATCTGAAAACCAGAAAGCCCGGGGAGCTCTGGAAAACAGAAAGTGGGATTATGGTTTGGATATTGGGATTTGAAATGATTTACAGGGTTTGCTATTTATAAGGGCTTAGTTTATCTGTAAAATATTCTAGGAATATTCCTAAGAATATCCGGGGTTTGGTAAATACCCGGGGGGATTTACTAGACCCCAGATAGTGCAAGTGGGCCCTAGGTAGGGCTGCGGGTCCCACCGTCGTACCCATGGGCCCCAGGCAGGGTTGCGGGTTCCACCGTTGGGCGTTAGCCAGATTTTGCACCCATAATTGTTATATTCAATTGCAATATACTCTTGTTTAAACCAACAAACCTCTTGCACAAGTCCTGAGCAAATACTTGTAGAGTTTAAGGAATTTAGAGATAATATTCAGCCGCCTCTCAAGGTATCTCAACAATCACATAATGGGGCATGGTGGGTGCTAAGAGACAAATCATACAAGATACTAAAATGATGCAGATAAAAAAAGTAAAAGCATGAAGTGATATTTTTACGAGAAAACCCTTCGTGGGTCGTCGGTTGAGCCAGTTTGATGAGAATAATCCACTAAAATACATATGCAATTATAAGAATAAAGACAACGTCTCTTATGTCTTACAAGGAGTTCGCCTCCACCACTCGCTGAATATTGTCTTTCTTTGTAGCTATTCACAAACCTCCTGCATGGCTTCCTTTCGTCTGATCCCAACACGAACGGTCTGGATGCTCATCCATGACACCGATAGACTCCTCTTTCACAAGCAAAGACACACGCAGAGTGTTAGCCTTTGCGAATATTAGAATGCACCTAAGAGTGAATCACACACCAATATGGGCTTATCACTTTGTAAGGGATTTCTTCACTGATCTAATCCAACACAGTGAACCTCAAAGGATTTGACTTGATTCCCCAGAATACTTGATAAGAAGAATTACTCGCTTTTGGGCCACTTTGCACGAACTCCACTAAGTTTTTCCTCCAATTCGCTCAAAGGATCATGTGCTTCATACAAAGAAACCCAAGAATGTGATTTTGGGGTTTAAAGCAAGAAAGATTAAACCAAAACGAGAGAGGAAATGTATTTACATATAATGAGATCTAGAAAAACACAAGGGCTCCCCCTAGAAAGATTCATTTACAAAAAGTACATCGGTTGACTTTTTCTCCCCTTTAAATGACAAAACTATCTCTAATCCTAAAATCACAAATGTTACTCTTTATTGTAGTGAAGAGTAACAATATGTAAATGTTACTTTTTAATGTAGCGAAGAGTAACAATCTGCATTATAGCGAAGAGTAACAATATGCAATTATTACTCTTTAGCTATAGTACTTTGAAAGTTGTTACTTTTTGCTATAATGATTTCACTGTAGGATATATAATGACTGCTATAGTGATTTCACTATAGCAAAGAGTAATAATCTTCAAAGTATCGTAGGAAAGAATAACGATTTTAAAGTACTGTAGCAAATTGTTACTTTTTGTTATAATGAAATAATTGTAACAGTCTATAGTGATATCACTGTAGCGGCTATAGTGAAATAGTTCTAACAGCTACAATAGAATGTGATTTTAAACAAATGTTACTCTTTATTACCGAATTGTTGCTCTTTATGTGATTCTGATATTTTCCAACCAACAAGATCTATCGATAAAGTATCCCTTTATCTGTCCTTATCGTTAAATAAGATATTTTCAAAAACTGTAGACCATTTTACCAAAAAAAAGTGGGTAATTTATATTTTGCCCCCCTGAAGTTTAGCTCAAAAACACTTAACCCCCTATAGTTGAAAAACTACATTTTGCCCTTCTATTCAGTTTTGATCATATAAAAACTACCAAATGAGAAAATTAAGTAGACAAAAGGGGTATTGTGTTAATATTTCAACTTCAGGGTGTGACTTGGAGCAAAATAAGATACTGGGAGGTTGTGTTTTGATCTAAACTTCAGGGGGCACCCAAAAAAAAAAACACGCTAATGGCACCTAAAAACGTACACCTGAAACGTAAACCAGACTCCAGCCACGGTGTCTGACAGTTGGGTTTCATACGGATCTATTTTTCGGGTGTTCGTAGGATATATACTCAACACCCCCTCACTGTTTCTATTTCCCAACTCCCCGAAGGAAAGGAGGAGACCCGTCTCCTCCGCCTCCTCCTCCGCCCCTTTGTCCAAAGACGAGAAAGGGTGGAGGGATGGAGAGCAGCGAGGAGGATGACGACTTCCTGACGCACGAGTGGATCACCCCGCAGTCCAGCATCCACTCCATCTACCAGTCCGACAATGAGAAGGTACCCTCCTCTTCTTTCTCCACCTCATCTTTGATTCCATTTCTGCACAGGGGTCGGTGTATCTTCGCCTCTGTTTCTGGGTTCAGTTTTGCAACTGAAATTTGATTTGATCCTTCTTTTGTGCGCGCCCCTTCGATCGATGGAGTACAAAATTGTACTGGGTTGTTCTGCTAATGTTTTCTCGTTCTGGGATTTTACTGTAGATTTTTTTTTCTCCCTTCTACAAGTAATTGTACTGGGTTGTTCTGCTAATGTTGCTACATTGAAGTTAGTGGTTGATGGCAGCATTTTCCTGATTACCCATCGGAAAAGAAGGTAAAGAAAAGATTGGTCTTTGAGTTAGTGAATCACTAATTCTTTGTGTTTGGGTGATACCAATGATAATTTCCGGCTGATATTGAAGTTGCTTGGTGATCTTCCCCACTATTATGGGACCCACCATTCAATTCAGAACCTACCAGCTTGGACGAATCGAAGGTGACCTATATAGAAGTTTACATGGGTGGTTTTGACTCCTAATTCATTTATTGTTTTTATGTAATGGAATGAGCACTTGGAGTTCCCAATCACGCGCCATTTCCTTCACTTGTTTCTTATATCTTATGTCAGACTTGACGCAACCGAGCTGCCCTTTTTTTACTGAGAAAGAGATAATGTACATCGATTTCTACACAATCCGCTTAGCCTTCTAGGTTTACAAGTTTAGGAACAGGTTGGGTTACCTCTTTGTAACTCAAATCACAATTCAATTCAGTAGGCATGAAAACATCTGCATCATACTGACCCATTTAGACCCAATAAAAAATTAACCCGATTAATATCCGATTTGGACCAAATTATCTCATACCTAAACTTCAAGGTGTAGAACATGTCATCGGAGAAACACGTTTTAGAAATTGTCTCTTACGTGGGTGGGGCCTTTTGGTAGGCTAAGTGTGCGGCGTTGTAGGCCATGTCTTAGCCTTTTCTCGGAATGGGCTCTTTGATGTGTCGTAGCTTGCGGGCGAGTCACGAGACGAGCTTGACTGTTGTCGGGGCATCTGCTCTCCTTGTAGGCTTGTAGAACTCTAGTCTGTCGCTTGGGTGACACTTGGATGAACGTGGTTTTCGTCATATGGGGTCAGGTCTCGTTGGGTCAAGTTGCATCGGCTTGTCTTCCTTGCCTACCCCTTTGAGGTCTCTTGTTCTTGGGGTTTTTGACTTGGAGCCGAGCGGGGGTGGATATTTTATGCACCCACATTTGTCCCCTCATCGCATAATGACTTGTCGTTGAGCGAGGCACCTTTGGTTTACGTCCGGGGGAATCTTCCTCTCCTTTGCCGGCTCATGCTCCTGGGGTAAGGGTCTCCCCCCTTCCCTCTCTTTGGTAGCTTATGCCCTAAGGTGGGCCTCTGCGCCCCTCTGGCGGCTCATGCCTAGAGTGGGCCTCTGCTCCCTTCTGGCGACTCGTGCATCAGATGGGGCATCTGCACCCTTTTGGCGGCTCATGCCTTCGAGGGGGCGTTTGTGCCCCTTCGGTGTCTCATGCTCCAGAGGGGGGCCTTTATGCCCTTTTGGCAGCTCATGCGTCAGATGGAGCCTCCACGCCCCTCTAGCGGCTTATGCCTTAGAGGGAACCTTTGTGCCCCTCTGACGGCTCATGCCCTGGAGGGTACCTCTGCTCCCCTTTGGGGCCTCTACACTCTTCTGATGGCTCCTGCTCCAGTGGGTGCGTCTCCGCCCCTCTAGCAGCTTGTGCGCCTGAGGGTGACTCTGTTTGCTTTTGTGGCGGCTTTGGTGCCTTCGGGGTGATTCTGTCCGTCTCTTTGGTGGCTCCTGTGGCCGGAATACTAAGAGCCCACCTCTTTGGCGGCCCATGTAAACAGAGTGTTTTTATCCGACTCTTTGGCGACTCCTACCTCCAACAGGCTTCTCTCCGCCTCCTTGGCAGCTTCTGAGTGATTGTGTTCGCCTCTTTGGTGGCTCTTGTAGTCAAAGTGATACTGTCTGCCTCTTTGGTGGTTCCGTTTCGAGCGTCTCCTTCTCATCCCTTTGAACTCTTCTCGCTTCTCAGGTGGTGTACTTAACGTGATTTTTTTCGTCTTCCCGATGGGTTGCGCAATTTCACAAGCGGTTGTTGCCTCTAGAGATTTCGGTCACATGTGAGTTTGGTGGTGATTTATACGACGCTGGTGGGCCCAGGGGACCTTATAAATATTCTTGTCTTGAGTATAGTGTGGGTTTCTGATAGGGTTTTCATCCCCCATTTTCTCCCCATTTAGGCCTGTGAATTTTTTCTGCCAACATTGCGAATTTTTCCCTCGGTCGCTTGACCCAATATTTTCACCATCATTTTTGCATCGCGCCCTTACCGGAGGCCGTAGTCCCTCCATCTCACATCCTGGTTTCTGATAGTCCGGTCTCTTGGACCTCCGAGGGTGAAGTTTTGGAGGAGTCGACTGACGAGGCTTGTTGGGTCAGCGGAACGCAACTGGCCGGAGGCTCGCCCAGGGCACTAAGAAGCACGGATACGGATACGAGATACGGGTACGGCAATAAATTATTATTTTTTAAATATTTATTTTAAATAAAATACTAAATTATTAATTTATAGAACTATTAATTGATAGAATGCATCATAAAGAACATATTCAATATAGAAGCACAGGTTGTTGCATATTCAATATAAACAAAATATTAATTGCTATAATTTATCACTGTTTTTTGAAAAAAAATTAATAAAATTTTTATAATTGGCTCAATATTTTATCACTGTTTTTTATCGATCTTATTGCATATTTGTAGATCCTGACAGCAGGTTAGAAAGCCTGCAAATGGGGCTATGAGGGAGAGCGAGAAAGAGAAAGAGAGAGAGAGGGAGGGAGGGAGAGAGATATGGGGCTGTGAGGGAGAGAGACGGGCGAACAGCGGACGACTGCAATCGAGCAGCGGACGGGTGCGGGGGGATGGTGGGCGACTGCAGTTGGGCGACAGACGGGCGGCTAATGGCTGTAGTTTGGCACGGACGGCGGACGGCTGCAATCAGGCGGGCGACGGCGAACGACAGACGACGGGCGCGGGTGGACGCCTGCCTCTCTGCTCTCCCTCTCTTCTCGCTCGATCCAGAAAACAGGGTGGGATGGGGTTAAATTTTGGGTAAATTACACATAGACCCCCTACAGTTTGAAAAACATATCACTTGCACCCCCTCCAGGGGGGGCATTTGTAGGGTTTTAAGCATGAGGGGGTGTAAGTGATAATCGGTCAAACTAAAGGGGTCTTTGTGCAATTTATCCTTAAATCTTTTAGTGTGGGTTTGGATTTGGGTTTGGGTTTGAGTTTAACTTTTAACCAAACCTAAACTCGATAACCCAAGCCCAAATCGGTCAACCGTATCCCTCCCGTATCCGGTCCGTATCCCTCCCGTATCCGGGCCGTATTTCAGCCGTATCCGGGCCGTATCCGGGCATTTTTAAATCCAGGATACGCCCGAAACGTATCGGACACGTATCCGAGCCGTATCTGGGCCGTATCCGTGTCCGATACGTATCCGGTACGGGTACGTCATGTATTTTGAAGTATCCGTGCTTCATAGCCAGGGCATGTCCCTGGCACGTCGCCCTTCGGGAAGCCCTAGTGAAGGCACTATGTCTAGGGTTAGCAAGGTCATCTGTGAGGTGGCCCCTACCTCGGTCAAGGTGGAAGTGTCCGAGGGTATCGCCTTCTACACTGGCGATGTTGGGGTCGTCGCGACAGAAATGGATATTCCCCTAACTGCTGCAGAATTCAAGGTCGAGCTTTAGTCTTTCGATGATTACTGCCATGGATCAGTGCCCCTATAACGGTTCAGCCGCCATTTTCTTCGGGTTATCGGATTCTGCCTAGGTAAGCTAGGTGGTAACAGCTGTTATATCTTGTCTTGTTTCAGCATAGCTCAAATATAAGTTCGGGGAAGAAATTGGATTGGGCTACTTCTTTCTAAAGTATCAGGCCATTGTTAAGTTTAGGGCAGGGGTTCCGTGTTGATATGTGAAGGCACGTGTCATTGAAGCAGCTCATCTTCGGTAATTACGATCCAACGAGAAGATAGCGTGGTGCCATTCCATCAGAGTCTTCGCCCATCATCTGAGCCCAGATAAGCCCCTGCTAGCTCTCACTACTTCGTTTTTGAGGGCAGAGTCGGTAAAGGATTACGAGCTGGATGACCGCTATCGTTGATCTGAGGAGGACGCGTTGAGGTGGGATTCTTGCTTTGAAGTAGAGACTGGCTGGTCAGGGTATTGTAAGACCATTTGCGGCACTCCTCCCAAAGATTGTATGCAAACTGTCATGAACTCGAGCGCCAAGGAAAAGGAAGCCAACGCCTACGCCCTTCGACTAATGCAAGAGGAAACTAAAGTTTCCTCCTGACATGGTCGAAATGGCACCCTCAGATGAGGGCACTTCTCCTAGGGAGCTGGAGGCCCCCGGGTGTGCTCCCCCTCCCAGCTCCAGGGAGTTGTATCTTGCTCGCATGGCCTTGGGCCACCGCCCACATTCTTTAAGCGGGCCTCCGTCAGATAGCGAGGGTTTCGCCGTGGGTGTCCCCGTGCTCAACTGGACAAGAGCTACTTCCTTCAAGCTAACTTTGCCCAAGCGTTTTGATACCTCGTACCCTAATGACCCACCTCCTCGTCACGTTCGCGCTTGTCGGTCTTCCGTTTCTAACATGCCCGCAGACATCATTGCCCGTGATATTTTTCTGAGGCCGGTAAGAGGATCCACCGCCTTTGCAGGAGCTATACATGCGAGGTCTTGGGAGACCTGGTGTAGGGATGCGTATGGGTTTCGGCCCAACAACTCTTTTTGAAGAAGCGACCTTTATTGACGTGGCCATAGGTCGCTAGACTGGAAGGAATTGACGATCAATCGGTGCGGCCAACGGGCTTCGTGAGGAATGTCTTCTCTTGGAACATGGCTTTAGTGGTCTTGCCCTGACCGAGGATTTTGTTGAGAATTTGCGTCGCAACATTAATGCGGCACGGAGGTTGCATTTTGATGTGCTCCTCCACACTCACGAGAGGCAGAAATTGGAGCTTGAAACACTAGATGCACAAATTTGCCTTGAGGTGGAGTCCGAAACCCAGACTCAGATAAAGGCTAGGGCGGCGAAGATTGGGGCAGAGTGGCGACCTAAGGATGACTTGCTAGCCGCACAATTGAATTCTCTAGTGTAATAGTCTCCTTTATTTGTTCTTTTTTGTTCGGGTTCCCAAAGGGCTTTGTGTAAATTTTCGTTCTCATTCTATTTTGTTCTTGTTCAATAATAAAGAAAGGCGTGTAACCACTTGGCATATATGTGACTCATTGTCTTTCGATACTAATAGTCTTCCCCCCGGTTGGTAGGGCCTAGTTCTAGCCCAAAGAAGTGAAGGATGCCCTCCCTTTTTAATGCTAAGGTGGGGCTTCTCCCAAATTTGGGTTGTTTGCTTGAGGAGTTTAGCATCACTCCTAGTAAGTGGAGGGTGTTCACCCTCTTTTATGCCAATGTGGGGCTTCTCCCTCACTTGAGCTCTGCTTGGGGGGTTTAGTGCCACCCCAGGTAGCAGGGGGTGTACTCCCTCTCCAAGGTGGGGATTCTTCCACACTTTGTTGTCTACACCCCAAATAAACGGAGGGTGTTCTCCCTCTTTTATGCTAGGTTGGGGCTTTTTCCACCCTTGGGCATTTGCTGCTTGGGGGTTTACTACCCAAGTAGGCGGAGAGTGTTCTTCTTTTTTGCCACAGTGGGACTTCTCCCACACTCGGGCTTAGTTTGCTTGGGGGTTTAGTGCCTCCCCAAGTAAGTGGAGGGTGTTCTCCCTCTTTTATGCCAAGTGGGGCTTCTCCTACACTCGAAAACTTTGTCTACTGGGTGATTTAGTGCCGGCCCAAGTAAGAGGAGGCTGTTCTCCCTCCGACTTTCTTCACTCCGTTTTTAAGGTTTGATCAACGGGGACACATTCATTCGGAAAGATCTTTTTATTTTCATTCCTAAGAAAGCAATAAGATACAGTCCTCAAATGACCGGAGGATACATCACTATCTAGAATGCTACTACATACTAGGTCTGCCCTTAGCCATTAGCCTTACAAATGCGTCCTTGCCTGTCGTTTAGAAGGCATCCTGTTTCTTTCTAGCTCACTCTTGGAGCGAGATAACACTAAGTGCTTCTTCCGATGAGCTGTCGTTGGATTTGCTGGACTTGTCCTTTTCTTGCGGGAGTGACTGATCGATAAATCTGATGCCGGTCGTCAGGGCGATCCTCTTCTCCGTGCTAGTCATTGTGGCCTCGAGTTCCTCCCTCTTTGCCGCTATCTGATCGCCGCTATATGAGCAAAATTTGGTTTTTACTCAAGTACAAATTTCAAAGGACTCGCTTCAAGGGAGCGAAGTACAAAATATATCAGGAGATCGCGGGGAAATATGTCTGTGATCCTTTGATACTCAATTTCGAAGTTCAAAGAGTACAACAAGTAAAAGAAATGAAAAGAGGAGCATTGCGGTGCTTGATCCTTCCGGGCTTTGTGCGTGATCGGTTAGGGGCTTTGCTTTACTTTTCTTCTTGAATATTCACTTGTTCTTCGTTCGTTCTTCAACGTGCTTTGAACTTGAATCTTCTTTCTTCTTTATTCTTCAATCTTTGACCTCCGATCTTTTTCTTAGATCTGCGATCTCTGATTTTCTTTGGTTTGCTTTGATCTTCGATCCTTTTTCTCCGGAATTTCTTGGAGCTTTGAAGTAGGAGATTTGTATACTCTTCTATGGCAAAATCTACTCTAGTTCTTTTATATTGAAGGTCAACCCTTTTTTCTTGTTCTTCTCTTCCTTATATAAGGGCCAAAGTAGTTGTTGTAGGGAATAACTACTCCGGTGGTTGAAGCAACCTCCAAGTGGTTTCCATAACTTCCTTGGATGGTTAGAGTAAATTCTAGGTGGTTCCCATAACTTCCCTCGATGGTTGGGATAATTTCCAAGTGGTTTTATAACACCACTGGTGGTTAATCTTTTTGAATTTCAAATTTCTCTCTCCAATTTTCTTTTATGGTATGGGTTTGAGTGAGCTAGTCTGACTTAATTGACTTGTGGTTCGGGTGTTGAATCCAAGTCGACTTACTGTGACTCAAACTTGACAAAGTTAACTCTTGATCCGATCTTTTTCTGACTTGGTGGACTTAACGAGTCTGTTGAACTTGGCGTAAGCTTAATTGCAGGACCTTGCGCTTGATTATTCTTTGGGCTTGTATGTCGGCCTATCGAAAGATGCATATCTCTAAGCATTATTCTACTAACTTAGAGATAGCCTTTGGATGATGAGAACTATGCAGTCAAAGTCGGTAGTCAGCCAGGGACCGACTACGACTAGTTGGCTGATGCAGGTGCGCGTCGTCCAAGATCGGTTGATGAAGATGATGCTATCTTTTTTTTTGTATTTTCTTTGTAACGGGATAACTAGTGACACGGAATCACCGAGAGGAAGTGGCGGAGGGGGTAAGAACCGTGACAGAAAAGAAAAGACTAGAAGCTTAGATGAGAGGGGGCCTAAAATCCATCAGGATACAAGGTGGGGACTCAAATCCATGAGCCAACGAAGGCATCCGCCATCAATTTTCATTCATCCTAATCTGTCCCTCAATGGTTACAATGGGGGCCTTTAAATAGGCTAAAAGAAAAGATAAAAATGGCAACAAATTTAAAATCCAATAAGTATCCTAACAACTTGCCTAAATTAAAGATCTCAAATAAAAAGATATTAAAAAATATCATAAGAGATATCCTGCCTTATCCATCCATGGCAGGCTAGGATGGGCCTTCGGGTGGGCCAACGGGCTTGGGCCCAAGTCGGATCACATCATTCGTTTCTGCTGCGAAGAACTCGCCCTCGAGTTCATACGGTAAAGCGCAATCATCATCGAGGTTTTCGCCGATGTGCTATCTGTCGTCAGGAGCTGATGGTGGAGGCCCAACAAATAATGTCACTATACCGAAGTTACCACCGGGGTCCCATGAGAAGGTATTACTGCCGTCGATCGGGAAACACACATCAAAGCGATGCTGGGGTAGACGACTGAGTCGGATAGTAATATCAGACTGCTGCAGTAGCTCGAACATCGGCTCACTTGAACGGAGGTAGAGCTGAACAAACACTGTAGGCACCAATAGTCGGTCTAGCCCAAGAAAATCAATCTGCTGAGGCTCGGCTAGGGAGACCATCTCGAAAGAATCCGCAGTAGGTGGTAGCATGGCAAGCGGCAGAAGATCCTCTGGAGGGGGAGCTCGTCTGCTGGTGGTGGTACTGGAGGTGATGGATCCACCAAAGATACAACTGGAGGAAGCTCTGTCGGTGGTGGAGGCTCTACTGGAAGTGCTGAAGGTGGAGACTCATCCGTGGAGGCCGCTAGAGGTGAGGCCATTTGCTGTAACTCCCATTCAATCTCACAAGCTATCTCATAGACTTCGTCCAGATCCCTCCAAGATCTAGATGAAAACTGGCCCTTTATGTCGGAGCGGAGTCCTCTAACGTACAGTACCACTGCCAATAAATCTTTCTCTGAAAAACCATAGCGGATCATGCGCCGATAGAATGCTGAAGTATACTCATAGACGGAGTTGTTCCCTTGATGACAACGAATCAACCCTTGCATCTTGGCATCCATGTCACAATGGTGGAAATGTGGTCCAGGGGTAAATCTGGAAATCTGTAATTACTGGTTCACTGAAAACTTCTATGGATGGTATAGATGCGTAGAGCTCGGAAAGGGCTTCGATTCGGTACCAAGAACGTCCAAATCGGATGAAAAATGAGAAAGATATGGGGTTTTGAAGTTGTAGGGTCTTATCGGATCCTGTTTTTGTAAACAGGTTGGATCCGGAAATGAAAGTCGGATTTGGAATTTAAGTTGGAGGCTGAATTGGTCTTTAAAAAAATAGTGGGAATTGGTTTTGTTTAGTGGCCTTTGGATGGATATCAAAGGGTGTGGATGAGAGGTAAAGGAAGGGATTAAAGGGGCTATAGCTTAGGGTTTGTTTTGGGCTCTTGTTTGCAAATAGGGCAAAGGAAAAGGGCGGCAGCAGTGGGCAGCAAGCAGCACAGCAGCGGCTGCAGCAGGTACGGTTCTCTCTTTTCTCTTTTTTTTTCTTTCTTTTCTTCCCTTTTCTTCTTTCCTTCTATTCTTTCTTTTCCTTTTTCTTCCTTTCCTTCTTCCTTTTCTTCTTCTTTCCTTTTCTTTTCTTTCTTTCCTTTTTTTTGTCTTCACAGATCTACGGCAGATCTGTGTGGTTTTTTTTTTTTTTTTGATGGTTGCGGGGTGCGCGGGAGCACGGACAGAGGGGCGGTTCAGCGGGTGGAGCGAGAGGAAGGGGCGGCTTGCGGTGGACGGGCGGGCGGCAAGGAGAAGGGTCGCAGTTGAAGGAGGTATGCTCTCTTCTCTCTTTTTTTTTCTTCAAGATCTGATCTCTTTTTTTTTTTTTTTGGATTGTAGGTGACGTACCAGAAGAAGATGATGACGAATCGGCGAGGATGGTGACGATGGAACGGCGACGATGACGATGGACGACGACGATCGAAGCGAAGATCGTTCGTGGTGCAGAAACGCCACGAAGCCCGAAGCTCTGATACCAACTTGATGCAGGCGCTCGTCGTCCAAGATCGGTTGATGAAGACAATGCTATCTTTTTTTTTTGTATTTTCTTTGTAACGGGATAACTAGTGACACGGAATCACCGAGAGGAAGTGGCGGAGGGGGTAAGAACCGTGACAGAGAAGAAAAGACTAGAAGCTTAGATGAGAGGGGGCCTGAAATCCATCAGGATACAAGGTGGGGACTCAAATCCATGAGCCAACGAAGGCATCCGCCATCAATTTTCATTCATCCTAATCTGTCCCTCAATGGTTACAATGGGGGCCTTTAAATAGGCTAAAAGAAAAGATAAAAATGACAACAAATTTAAAAGCCAATAAGTATCCTAACAACTTGCCTAAATTAAAGATTTCAAATAAAAAGATATTAAAAGATATCATAAGAGATATCCTGCCTTATCCATCCATGGGAGGCTAGGATGGGCCTTCGGGTGGGCCAACGGGCTTGGGCCCAAGTCGGATCACATCATCGGCCAAGGACCGATTACGACTTGTCGGCCAAAACTTAGTCTAACCCCTCCCCTCCCTAAACATATATGATATATGAACTAACATAAATGTCAATAAGTATGTGAAATTAGTCAGTCACTAACAATGCATGCCTTCACACTTCACAGTATGGGTCTAAATACATAAGTAATAGAAAATAATTGTATTGGATTCATGCTCATGTTAGAAAAATCAAAATTAAGAATTCATCATAATATTTGTTTGCTGGTGTTCAATCTGTGAACAACCCCAATTTTGATTATAGGTTATATGGATATCAATAAATAAAACAATAATTATTTGTCTATGTTTTTATTTCAGATTCTTAGGTCCTCAACAGATGATTATAGGGAAGAGGCATAGTAGCGACTCAAGACTTTGAAGCAATGCAAAAAAATTCAAATAAAATTGCTTGCAGAGTCTCTTTGCAAAAAAAAAAAAAAAAATGCTTGTAGAGACTCAAGGCTGAACGTGTACCTTGCAAAAAAAATCCCGACTAGTGCCAATCACTAGTCGAGTCTAGTCGGGGTTCTGCCCAGTTATGACGAAACCTGGATTAGTCGGTCGACAAAATGTCGCCTGGGGACTAGTTGTCGACTAGTCCCGATTTTGATAGCATAGGATGGGGATGACATTTGTCTTACTCTTCCATTTTTCAGACTTAGTAAAAATTTTCAAGTGTAGAGAAATATTTCTGGTTATAGGGAAATATTGCCTTTCATACTTAACCAAATTTTCAAGTGCAGAGGGAAATTTTCCTGGTCATTTGGGAAATATTGTTTTAGCCAAATTTTGAAGAGTAAAGTGAGATTTCTCTAGTCAAATATTGTCTTCCAGACTTGGCCAAAAATTTCGAGTACATAGATTTCTCTGGTCATCAGGGAAATATTGCCTTTCAGACTTAGCCAAATTTCCGAGTATAGAGAGATTTTCCTGGTCATCAGGGAAATATTGTCTTTCAGACTTAGCCAAATCTTTGAGTATAGAGAGAGATTTCCCTGGTCATCAGGGAAATATTGTTATCCAGACTTAGTCAAGTTTTCAAGTGTAGAGAGAGATTTTCCTAATCATCAGGTAAATATCGGCTTCCAGAGACTGATCCAAATCTTCGAGTATAGAGAGAGATTTCCTTGGTCATCAGGGAAATATTGTTTTCCAGATTTAGCCAAAATTTCAAATAGAGAGAGAGATTTCCCTGGTTATCAGGGAAATGTTGTCTTCCAGACTTAGCCAAGTCTTCGAGTGTAGAGAGATTTCCCTGGTCATCAGGGGAATATTGACTTCCAGACTTAGCAGCCAAATCTTTGAGTGTAGAGAGAATTCCCTGGTCATCAGGGAAATATTGTTTTCCAGATTTAGCCAAAATTTCAAGTACAGAGAGATTTTCCTAGTCATCAGGGAAATATTGTCTTTCAGACTTAACCAAATCTTTGAGTGTAGAGAGATATTTCTCTGGTCATTAGGAAAATATTGTCTTCCAGACTTAGCCAAATTTTCGAGTGTAGAGAGATTTTTCTGGTCATCAGGGCAATATTGCCTTCCAGACTTAGCCAAATTTTCGAGTGTAGAGAGAGATTTCCCTGGTCATCAAGGAAATATTGTCTTCCAGACTTAGTCAAATCTTCGAATGCAGAAAGAGATTTTCCTGGACATCAGGGAAATATTGTCTTCCAGACTAAGCCAAATCTTCAAGTGTAGAGAGTTTCCCTGATCGTCAGAGAAATATTGTCTTCCAGACTTAGCCAAATCTTTGAGTGTAGAGAGAGTTTTTCCTGGTCATCAGGGAAATATTATCTTCCAAATTTTCGAGTGTAAAGAGAGATTTCCTTGGTCATCAGGAAAATAATGTCTTTCAGACTTAGCCAAACCTTCGAGTACAGAGAGAGATTTCCTGGTCATCAGGGAGATATTGCCTTTCAGACTTTGTCAAATTTTTGAGTGCAGAGAGACATTTTCCTAGTCATCAGGGAAATATTGTCTTCTAGACTTAGTCAAATTTTTAGTGCAGAGGGAGATTTCCCTAATCATCAGGGAAATAGTATTCCAGACTTAACCAAATGTTCGGTTTTCTGGATTTAGACATATTTCAATGCTACATCCGTGTGTTCCCATGATCTCGACAGAGGAAGGAAATTTGACCAATTGGTGGTTGGGGAAGGAGACCGCCTTCATGTTGCGGTGCCAGACATGCCTTAGGATGGTATTGTAGGAAGATGGTGAGTCGATGACGATAAGCACGTCATCTTGGTGGCTGGTCTTGCCATGACAAGGAGGGTGATTTCTCCGAGTACTTTTGCCGGTTCTCCCGTCAAGCCGCCGAGAAGCCACGATTTGCTTGAGGCTCCCTTCCATCAGACCCAAGCTATTGAAGGCTAGGACAAACAAGATGTCCGTTCTTGCTTCCTTTATCGAGGAGAACCCAAAAGACTGGTTTGAGTCCAATTCACAGCCGAATGACCAGGGGGGCGGATGAGGCATCAATGCTCCCTGGTAGTCTTCATCATCAAAAGAGATATTTGGCATGTGCCCTCCGGGCATAATGGGAACCAATGGCCGAGGGTCATAGCCTATGTCGAGATTCTTCATTATTCGTTCCAACTTGTGGACTTCCTGCTTGGCGTGGTTGCAGGAGGGACTCCCCAATTTCCACAAGCGTCTTCTTTCTAGTCTCTCATGGTGACTTCTTTCGCCTTGGTTTGTCGATGAACCGCGCCAGGCGCCCGCCTTCAATCAGATCCTCGATGTAGAACCTGAGTGACAAATAGTGTTTGGTGTGGTGCCCGACGTCCTAGTGGAACTCACACTTATTGGGTCTACTTTTCGTCAGCGTCACACTGTTCTTCTTCAATGGCCCTGGCCTCTTAAAATAGGGCTAGATCTGGAGGCACTCTATGATCTTTGGCAGGGCTAGTTAAGCACCATGTATTCCCGGTCCCAAGGAATTTGGACCGTCCACTTCTCCTCATTCGGGGTTGTTGTTACGGCAGGGCGTGGCGCAACCACCAATGACCGTGGCGGGGAAGTCTCTTTAGTTACCCGCAATGAGCGGATACTGCACTGTGGTCTTTGCAGACTTCTCTGCCACCTCGTCTTCAACCACCCCACTCTATCTCATAGTTCCTCCAAGCTGAGGGGTGGTTTTCTCATGAGGGACGAGTACAAGGTGGTTCAGGCCTCTTAAGTGAAACCAAAGGAGTTTTTTTTTTACTTTAACAAGTTGGATAAATTATGATTTTCTATCAAGAATTAATTATTTTACATGTATCATGTATATTCTTCTTTTGTACAACATCAAGTTGTCTGCAATACAGTTCATATTTTAGAGGATTTTGGATGAAAAATTTGTTTAGACAAGGTAACTAATGCGGGTTATGTTCAGTGTATGTTGATCTTGATAATATAGTTATGAAAATGGTTCTATACAAGAAAGAGATAGATCCAAGCTTATCTTTTCATATCCTTTGTAGTCTTGGATAACATTCATTTTGTGTTATTATGTGCGAGTACTAAACATGGATGCCCATGTTGGTATAGAGCAATAATGTCAAAGTGCATTCTAGTCTTAAACCAAACCATTCTTAAAATTTCATGTGCATCTCTCTCTCATCGCAGCTTAGCGTTGTAATAGCATACTTACTATTTAAAAGAGTTGCTCACCAATTTTATTCTTAAACAAGGCAAGCTTATGGGGCTTATAATCCTTTGATGCATCACATTCTTCTACAAATACCATAAATGCGAAGAATTAGTCATTGATGTGGAAATATCTATCTTCTTTTAGTTTTAATCCATCTTACTTGTACTAGTAGTCATTGTTATGTGCTACTCTTTTGGGAATCAAGCTTGCTGGAGGAGTACCAGCTTCATCATTATCACTGATCATTGATAAATTGTTGGGGGGTTGAAGTACACGTTCCTTTTTATTTAGTTTGTTTTAGATTGGATCTGTAACACGTTACTGTGAAGAATAGTCTATATAGTATAATTACGTATGCTCTTCTCCAAGAGTTTTTTGTTGTTCTGTTAGCTAGTCCAATCTCTAGCTCTAATTTTTATACCCATTGAGACCTTGCTCAAGAATAAGGTTAGACTCTGAGTTGTTATTTATGAAGAATTGTGTTACGACTCTAGTTAACCAGCAAGAGATCATCTTCTCTGTATTTCATTGTTATAACTTCATCTAGAGAGTTCGATAATCTTGCTTTCAATATGTCAATCTACTGAAAAATTCGAACATGCATCAATTTCCATAAATATTTTGCGTTTGAACCGGTTACTCTTGATTTAAAATTTTTAGCTCTATAAGATTGATGCAGCTTAATAGATTCTAATGGCATGCATTTTTATATAGGGAATAAGAAAAGTTTGTTCTGAGCTTTTGGAACTAAAGGATGCAGTGGAAAATTTATGTGGGAATATGCATACAAAGTACCTGGCCTTCCTCAGGTAATAAGTACCATAGATATACTGTATTAGAGCAGTGTGCTATTCCTGATTAACTTAAGAATATACAGAGATAAAGTGATCGAGTGATTGAGGAAATTTGTAGCTTTGCTTTTTACCATTGTGATAAATCTTATAATGTTGGATCTTGGAACCTATGATTAATATATAGAAGGATGAGCTCTTGTAAAGAATTATGGAAGTAAAGTTACTCTCAAGACTAATTCTAAATATGATATATTGCCAATAGCCGTCATTCAGGGATATTGAAGCATGTTCCCAGAATACCAAATATGTAATGTTTTGCTCCACATATCTTATTGAAACTTTTGAATGCAATATTAGCTAAAATTCAGATTTGCAATTTTCTATGTTTTTCCTCCCATAGGATAGGGTTTGCGATGAAGGGTGTGGATCGAAAGAAATACAGAGGTGAAGGACTCTGATGAAGGTACAAATACAAAAAGAGAACTACTTGAGAGAGAGAGGACCGATCTTTCACGTGAAAAACAGAGGAGGGGGCGGTGTAATCCGTACATTCCGCACGGGTAGAAGAGAGAGAGATGGGTGTGGTATGAAGGGAGGTGGGCTCCATGGATATCCCAAAAGCCCATTTAAATGCTATGTCATCAACACTTTAGGTTGTGCTCATCCAATCGTTGGTTCGAGCTTTTAATCTCGATCGCCAGCGCCCTGCAGAAACTTATAGCCCATATTTTATTAATAATAAAGCTGAAATCTTATTCGAATTAGCACAGAATGATCCAAAAGCAACCCAAATAAGATTATAGATATCCCTCATAATTTAGGCAATAATCTAAACTAATAACAATGCTAAAAATGACCAAAAGTTTAATAAAATGGCCTAAAAACTGAAATAAAGTAATAAACCACTATAATGATTGTTTTTCAGTAAATAAAAAAGAGACATAGATGATGAAGATCTGGTGATGCAGATCAGGCTGCACAGTCATCCCTCTCATCTCCCTTCATCTGCATTTGATCCGATGGCTATTATGCACTCTTTGGAAGCCCTTTTCCTTTAAAAAGAGATGAAAAATTGCAGCAAAGAAGATCATATTTTATTGGAAAAGAAACCTTAAAGAGAGTTGTTTCTCTTTGTTCTATCTTCTCGACCACAGTCCCTCTTGTATCTACCGTGAATTCCTCTTATTCACCTTGTACCTCCACCGCAAATTCACTCTTTTCCCCATCTAGTGCAGAATTTGCACGTGAAATCGTTACTTTTTGTCTTTCGACTTCTTTCCCCACTCTTCTTTTTCTTGTTGTCTATCCCTTGCAAACGCGTCCCCAAAGTTAACATTTGGCATGAATTTCCGGAAAGATCTGACATCCTCCGGGGTACTTCATCGATCCAACATCAAGATCCAAGGGAGAGTTCATCTTTTACACCCGTGGTCACTCTTTCGTGGTATCCCAGGACCACATCCATTGCTTGATCCAATTAGATCTTCGTTTGGGTATGTTTCTGGCCTCTTTCTTATCGCTTTAACTGCGAATAACTTCTTATAATGCAGATTTTTGTATGCTTCATGTCACAAATAGCCCTTTTGAATGAGTTGATGATTCATGGGTTATATAAGGAAAAGCCTAAAATTTACTATTGTTGAAAATTGCCTAAAAGTATTTAAAATTCCGCATTAAGATTCTATTTATAATTGAGTTAGTCTCACAACTTCACACACACATAGGTTGATTGTTAGAGCACACTTGCATGTGGCAATTATGGCATACTCTCTAGTCATTTGAGGTAATGGTAATTCTGAGTTAGAGTATCTGTAAACAAGAAGAAGAATGTGGGCAATTAGGGGTGGACAGAGTTGAAGTAGAGAACTCTTTGGATGAGGGCCCTTAGAAAGGCCTACCCCAAAATCCGGTACGCCATTGGGCAGTAGATGAGATGGTGATTCTTTTGTGTCAATTAACAGTGCCTAATTATGGTATGCGGAAAGTTCCCTGGTCCTCTCCATCACAAGTCATCTCTCCATTTCCGGGATGCTGTGTCTCATGAAGCGTTGCCTGCAATTTAATGTCTATGAATTACAAAGAAGGCACAAAATAAAAAATTTGAAGCCATAGCCATAGGGCAAGTTGAGATTTCGGTCTATCCTATGATACCTCCAAGTTTGCGATTTAGACTGCCATTCCATGACTACTAAAACCAGATAAGAGCTAATCCTACAGCCTATTCTTGAGGTTGAAAAGCTAATGAGAACAAGTTGTTCCACAATAGGCTTAATGCATTTTTTCCTACTGGAGGCCTGATACAGCTTTTCCATAGATAATTGTTTTTTGCTTTGCTACTGTTATCTCCAACAAGTAAGAATAACTTAAGTGCAACTTAGCAAAACAACCTACGTGCATTTACTGCTGTTTATTTACTCATTTCTTTCATGACAACTGTATGCAGAATATCTGAGGAGGTTATTGAAATGGAGCAGGAGTTAATAGAGCTGCAGAAGCATGTATCTACTCAAGGCATCCTTGTACAGGATCTAATGAGTGGTGTTTGCCGTGAGTTGGAAGTGTGGACCAAATGTAACAATGAGAAGCCTGATGCTGGGAAAGATCTTCAACTTTCTGAACTCGATGAACTCCTACACGGTGAAATGGAGGATACTAAGGTTTTGTTTTTGGAAAAAGTCGATGTTCTGTTGGCAGAGCACAAAATAGATGAAGCTGTACAGGCTATAGATGCAGAAGAGAAGAGTTCATCAGAGCTTAATGATTTGGTTGGAATGCCAACTGCTGAAGTTTCGTCGTATAAGGAAGCAATCCAGAAAAGAAAGGCAATGCTTGTGGATCAGCTTGATGGGATTTGTAAACAACCATCAGTATGCATCGCTGAGCTGAAGAAAGCTTTGTCAGCTTTAGTTAAACTGGGTAAAGGTTCTCGGGCCCATCAATTACTGTTGGAAGCATATAGTTCTCGTCTTCAGAAAAACATTGAGACTTTTCTTCCTTCATGTTCAATCTACTCAGAAACTTACACCGCAACTCTTTCGCAACTGGTTTTCTCGACAATCTTAGCGGTCATGAAAGAATCAAGTCTACTATTTGGAGATGTGCCTACTTATACAAATCGAATCGTGCAATGGGCTGAGTGTGAAATAGAGGCTTTTGTTCGCCTGGTGAAAGAAAACACTCCTTCACTTGAGACTGCTACCGCCCTTCGTTCGGCCAGCATATGCGTTCAGGCTAGTCTTAATCACTGCTCATTTTTGGAACCTCAAGGACCGAAATTCTCTAAGTTGCTAATGGTGCTCTTGCATCCTTATATTGAAGAGGTTCTTGATATGAATTTCAAACGAGCAAAAAGAAGGGTTATTGACTTGGCAAGATATGATGACATGGCGCTGGAAAGATATGATGACATGGCGCTCTTGTCGCCCAGATCAGACTCATCACATAAGTTTTCTGCACCATCGATTACAATGTTTAGTAGCAGTGGAAAGAGGTTTATGTCCATTGTTAAAGTAAGTTAATTCTTTTCTTCCACATGCAATTTTATGTCCATTGTTGATCTGGGAAATTTCAGTACTTTCCGAGATAGTTGGGGTGCATACAACATTTTGATCTCTAAGCATCATAATTTGGCATAGATATTATATCTTTTACCCTATATGATTTCCTCAGCTGTCTACTTTTTTTCTCACATGACAAAGTATCATTTGGTTCCACTTCTAATATAGTAATATATATACCTAGTTTGAAATTCTCATCTAGTATAAAAAGGATTCTTTGCACATCGTTAGTTAGTATGGCTTGGCCTACCACTTCCAAGAGTGCCTCAATATATTAATGGTGCTTGTTAGATGTCGTCTTCCTTTAGTCCAATATGGTCTATGGTATTGTAATGGTGTGGATTCTCTCCATATATAAGGAGAGGTAGTGGTAGTGTAATGTCATCATCAAATACACAAAGTATTTGTTGTGCATAGTGGAAATGGGTGCGTCGTACACAAATTAGGAGCATAAAGATAAGCCAGAACATCCAGAGGAGACAGTGTGCACAAACAAATTCCTTTTTAACGTGGTTGATTCCCATGGGACCCCATACAGATTTCAACCTTTAAACTCATCAAATAAGTTACATAAAAAATAGAGCGACGCTCACCAAGAGAGATTACCTCTCTCAATTAAATTAGACTCCACACTCATCTATGCTTGGTTCTCCAAACGAATGCAGCTAGATCGCTCCCAATGTGACTGTCGTCGCAACCAAAGCACAGCCCGCCGACAATGAAAGCGGTTTTGTCGCTGCCAATGCGCCTGTCGACGCAACCAAAGCAAGTTCATCGATTGCCAAACTCCAAGGCAGTGGTCGTCTATTGATGACTCCAAAGTCTGCTGCACTGCAAATGCAAACAATCGGCATCCGTTGACGCCTCCGTATTAGAGTCCGTTGGCACCTCCATAAATGGTGCTTGTCGGCACCTCCACCAGTTGCCTGTCGGCAACCCTATCAGACCGCTTGTCGGTGTCTGAAAAGTTTGCCTGTCGGTGACTCTGATTGGCATCTGTCAATGCCACTGCAATGGTGCCCATTGGCACCTTCAATCGGCATCCGTAGATGCCTCCACAAATGGCGCCCGTTAGCACCTTCCATCGGCATCTGTAGATGCCTCCAACAATGACGACTGCCGGCACCTTCGATTTGCACCCATAGATGTCTCCTCCAATGGCGCCCGCCGGCATCTCCGATAGGCATCCGTAGGTGCCTCTTCCAATGGCGTCCGTCGGCACATTTGATAGGTATCCGTAGATTACTAGATGCCCCCACCAATGGCGTCCGTCGGTACCTTCGATCAGCATCCGTCGATGGCGCTGCAATGGTGCCTGCCAGCACCTCCGATTGGCATCTGTTAATGTCTCCTACAATGACGCCCGTTGGCACCTCCATCAACGTCGCTTGTTAGCACCTCCGATAGGCATCCGTAGATGCCTACATCAATGACACCCATCAGTACCTCCGATTGGCAAATATGCTGTGAATTTCGGCCACCTGATTTCATTTGATCAAACGGTGGGATATTATCAGCTGTGAGTGGATGAGGTTGTAAAGTGATTCCCTTCTCCCGCTTGACGTTTTCCTTCTTTGGTGAATGGTACCCTTCGCCCGTTCTTCTCCGACTCCGATGATCAGCCTGACCTCCGACACCACACCCAACTCCGCTTGATCATTCACACCTAGCCCCGACCGACAGGTAACTCAACGAGTGAATCACACTTTGGGTTTCTTTTTGGTTGGGGCTCGGTGTGATTCACCTGTCGGGTTGCCTGCCGGTCGGGGTTGGATGCGATTCATCGAGCGGAGCTGGGTGCGGTGCCAAAGAAGGTCGGGCCGATCATCAGAGTCAGGAAGACCGGACGATGGGTGCGATTCACAGGAGGACGCTCTGCAATAACAGAAGAGAGAAGGGATGAGCTGTAAAGTGATATTTTAACAAGACAAAAATGTCTTGCTACTGCTACAGTAACCGCGAGACATTTTTATGTTGTTGTGAAAGAATCACTTTACAGCTCATCCACTCACAGCTGATATAATAACCCATCGTTGGATCAAATGAAATCGGGCGGCCGAAATTCATAGTGCATTTTCTAACCCGCAACTCACACTGTAGCCTAACATCCATATATATAT
The DNA here is from genome assembly GCA_947650365.1 of Chamaelirium japonicum. Taxonomy (NCBI): domain Eukaryota; kingdom Viridiplantae; phylum Streptophyta; class Magnoliopsida; order Liliales; family Melanthiaceae; genus Chamaelirium; species Chamaelirium japonicum. Next base: position 85,224,281 of record OX393550.1, on the reverse strand, counting down.
ATATATATATATATATGGGCAGGGATACTCTTACTAATGGAATCTTACTAATGAAAGTTACAAATCACCTTTTACCTAACCTAGACGTTTCAGAATTTGATAAAATTTGGTGGGGATGCTCTCTATGGCAAGTTGATCATCCTCACCAAAAATCATCAAATTCTATAACCTCTAAGGGCATCAAATGTTAGAAGCTTTATCAACCGTTCATTTTAACCGTTAATTTGAATAACATATTTGATGCCCCTAGGGGTTATAGAATTTGATGGTTTTTGGTGAGGATAATCAACTTGCCATAGAGAGCATCCCCACCAAGTTTCATCAAATTCTGAAACTTCTAGGTTAGGTAAAGGCTATTTGTAAGTTTCATTAGTAAGATTCCATTAGTAAGAGTATCCCACCCCTATATATATATATATATATATATATATATATATATATATATATATATATATAGGGGAATGCTTAGGTGCGGTCTGCGGTCCGCAGCCATCCGATGCACCGGCCGCGTGCATCCGATGCATGGAGTGGTGCATCGGACGGCTGCAGACCGCGGACCGCACCTAAGTATTCCCATATATATATATATATATATATATATATATATATATATATATATATATATATATATATATATATATATATATATATATATATATATATATATAGGGAATAGAGAACACGGTCCTCCCGACCACCTAACACGCTAGTCCTCCCTTCAATTTAGATGCCACATGACACTTTTTAACCGGGGTTAAGGGTTGGTCAAGGTGGGTTCATCCCTCCTAACAATGATCATGAAAAAAAATTTGGAAAAAAATATGCCAAGTGATATTTTTAAATTAACCATAGCAAGAGCTATTTTGCACGCTACAGTTTAACATTAAATTTGTCGACCGTTGATTGGGTTGTTTCATAGTTGTCAAGGCGCAGTGAGGCGCGCGCCTCAGCCGCGCCTCAAGGCGATTCAGCCATATGCGCCTCAGGTGCTTCCTGGTGAGGCGAGCACAGTAAGGCGTGGCTCAGGCGCGCCTTTTAGCGCCTCATGAACCAGGCGCAGGGCTGACAGGGCGCACGCCTTACTGTGTTTGATTTTTTTTCGGTTTTTTTTTAGTTTTTTTTTTGCCAGTTTGTTGAAGAAGAAGCGCCTTTTGGAGATGCGGATGGCCATACCAATCAAGATGATGTGGAGGGTTTATTTGATGATGATGATGAGTGATTGGGTGGTTTTATGATTTATGTCCTTTGTTTTTTTTTACGAACGTGTCCTCTGTTTTTTAGTACTTGTACTTCTTGATCTATTTAAATGGTTTTACTGTTTAAGAATTAAGACAATGTTAACTTATCATGGTTCATGGATGATTTTGTTACCCATTGGTTATGAGTTCTCACTTATCAATTATCACTTATGAGTAATGTATCATTTCATTTTATGAATATGATATAGGCATGTTGCCTATAATAAATTGTTCATTTGATGACCACACTAGTTATGACTTATAAGTTAGTGTATACCTTGTAGCTTGCATTGATTTAGTTGAAAAATGGTCATATTTCTTTTTTTCATAAAATATATCTTTTTTATGAATTTTAGAATTTTTTGACAATTATTAGTAATTTTTAAAGCAAATTATATATTTTTGCGCCTTACACACTAAGGCGTGCGCCTTATTTGCGCCTTGCGCCTCAGGCTCTAGCGGCCCCTTGCGCCTCAGGCGCGCCTCGCCGCCTTGACAACACTGGGTTGTTTTAAGTTTTTTTTTAGAATTTTTTTTTTTAAATCTTGATCTAAGTAGAGTGGATTAACCATCCATAAAAAGAAATATGGTTAAAAATTGTCATGTGGCACCTAAATTTAAGGGAGGACTAGCGTGTTGGGTGGTCGGGAGGACCGTGTTCCCTATTCTCATATATATATATATATATATATATATATATATATATATATATATATATATATATATATATATATATATATATATATATATATATATATATATATAGGGGCGTGTTAGGATGCGGCGTGCGGTGCGTGCGGCGTCGCACCGCAGCCGCTTGATGCACCGCTGTGTGCATCGTACGCACCGCAGCGGTGCATCAAGCGGCTGCGGTGCGATGTCGCACGCACCGCACACCGCATTTTATCATTCCTCTCTCTCTCTCTCTCTCTCTCTCTCTCTCTCTATATATATATATATATATATATATATATATATATATATATATATATATGAGGGTAGGGAGCCTGCACCCAGGTGTAGCAAAGAATGCTACGCTCCAATGGTGTTTGATCACCCTAGAAGATTTAGAATTTGATGATTTTTGGTGGATGTGTTCTCTAGGGTAAGGTGATCAACCTTATCAAAAATTAGCAAATTCTAAAACTTCTAGGGTCATCAAATGTGCTAATATGCAAAATTAACGGTTACAATGGTTGGTCGATAAAGCGTCGAACATTTGATGACCCTAAAAGTTTTAGAATTTGCTGATTTTTGGTGAGGATGATCACCTTACCCTAGAGAACACATCCATCGAAAATCACCAAATTCTAAACTTCTAAGGTGATCAAACACCATTGGAGTGTACCATTCTTTGCTACACCTGGGTCTAGGCTCCCTTTTCCTCACAAAAAATCAGCACATTCTAAAACCTATAGGGCCAACAAATGTTATAAGCTTTTTTGACCGTCAATTTCAACCGTTAATTTGAAGACCACATTTGATGTATCTAGAGGTTTTAGAATGCGTTGATTTTTTGTGAGAATGATCAACATACCATAGATAGCTCCTCTACAAAAAATCAGCACATTCTAAAACCCGAATCCAACGATTAGGATGATGGGTCAAAAAAATATGGGTCAGTGGATCCTGACCCATATATATATATATATATATATATATATATATATATATAGGTGTAGCAAAGAATGCTACGACACAAAACGATCCTCTCTCTCTCTCTCTCGCTCCACTTTTGCTTTCAGGGTGCTCTCTTCTCACAATAGAATGGTATTTCTCTGCACTTGCTACGGCTGCAGCTACAGAGTAAAAGATCTGAACCAAACTCTTGGACTAATGCTTATTTCGCCTTGGGGTAAACTCTCCAACATTGTCTTCTATCCTTGTTAACATATTGTTTCTTGTTTTCTATGTAAATTCCTAGGGCTGCTTGTAAAGTGGGTTGCTTCCATGTTCAGCATGCCCAATTCAAATGGGACTTTGGGTCCAAATTCTAAACCCAGGCTGACTTGTTATGTTTTGCGGCGATTCAGGTTTTGTTTGAATTTTGGAAATTCCAGACCTCAGGTAACTTTAATTGATCCAGATATGTGGAGGAAGACCCAACCCATAGCGTCAAGTTTCTGATGTGAGCTTCCTGGTCTAACCCATCCAGTTCCAACCCTAGGAGATGTTAGTCCCAAAGTTTGATTGAATGAGAAGTCTATGGTTGATAGCACATAGATTTAGGTGGAGCCATTTCTATATCTTGCATGGTCTTGTGATTATACTCTCTCCTTATAAACTTTGATTTTGTTGCTTTACTATTTAGATATCTAAATGGACCAATATATTTTCCTTAACCAGACATTTCTTTCTCCACTGTTTTACAGGATATTTTGGACCAGCTAACACCAATGTCTATTCTGCACATTGGAGGAACTATTTTAAACAGGCTCCTTCAGCTATTTGATAGATATGTAGAGATATTAATCAAAGCCCTACCTTGTCCATCTGAAGATGATAACCTCGTGGAACACAAAGAGTCATTTGATTTTAGGGCTGAAACTGATTCTCAACAACTTGCACTCCTAGGAACTGCATTTACCGTTGCTGATGAACTCCTACCAATGGCTGTATCCAAAATTTTTACTCCACAGAGAGAAAAGAAGGTAATGGATGGTGGATTCTCCGAAAACATTGGTCCTAGTGCATTCAGTACTGTGGAATACAAAGATTGGAGGCGCCATCTCCAACACTCGTTGGATAAACTTAGAGATCATTTCTGTAGGCAGTACGTCTTAACCTTTGTTTATTCACGGGAAGGCAAAGCGAGGTTAGATGCTCGAACGTATTTGGATGGGAAGGGAGACGATCTTTTCTGGGATTCGGATCCACTGCCGTCATTGCCATTTCAGGTGGTTACATTTTCTTGAACTTCCAAATGTCTCTTTTGGTGGAAATTGGTCATATTATTGATTGCATTGTTACTTGAGTGTTTGGATGGATTTTTGAGCCTTTAGCCCGTGGTGATTTTCCATGGCAGGCATTATTTGCAAGGCTGCAGCAAATAGCAAGTGTGGCTGGTGATGTCCTACTAGGGAAGGAAAAGATTCAGAAAATCTTGCTTTCCAGACTCACGGAGACGGTGGTGATGTGGTTGTCAGATGAGCAGGAGTTCTGGGATGTGTTTGAAGATGATTCTGTTCGTCTCCAGCCATTCGGATTGCAACAGGCATGTGTCTTCTGATTGAAACTTGGTAGCAGTCTTGCTTTCTGATTTATTTCTGTCAGATACCTTCACACCACAAAACCTATATTGTAAGGGGGGAGGTCCACAACGGGTATATGAAGCCGGTGATGGGTGCCTCCCTCACCGATGTGAGACTATATGTTAACAATTTCTAATCTTAGGTGGTTGACTGAAGGCTAACAGCTGGTCAGAAATTTTATTGTCCATCTTTCCTGTTGAGATGGTCATGCCTCACACGGGTTAGTCCCACATCGGTAATGGGAGTGGATGGTGAGCTGCTTATATGCCCACCTTGGACCTCCCCTTACGAGCCGGTTAAGCCGGTTTTGTGAGAAGGCGGGTATCCAAGGATTTGGGTTCGTCACATGGTATCACCCGCTCCGGAGCTCCTCCCGATTGTGCTCTTGTCACGCTTGTCCTGCGTGAGGAGGGGTGTTGAGATGGTCATGCCTCACACGGGTTAGTCCCACATCGGTAATGGGAGCGGGTGATGGACTGTTTATATACCCACCTTGGACCTCCCTTTACAAGCCGGTTTTGTGAGGAGGTGGGTATCCAAGGGTCTGGATTCGTCACATTTCCTATGGGAAAAATCTTGAAATTTCTTAAATGGACCTTAAGAACCGGCGACAGTACCTTTGTAGAACTGACCCCCTCTTCTTTTTTTTGGTGTCAGCTAATTCTCGACATGCATTTTGTCGTTGAGATCGCTGTCTGCGGGGGATACTCCTCGAGGAATGTGCACCAGCTTGTTTCGGCCATTATAACGCGTGCGATCGGGACTTTCGCTGCCAGAGGTGTAGACCCTCAAAGGTGCATTTTCTATCGTCTGATCCGAGCTTTTTCATTCGTCTGTTCGTACTTCCGGTTTCTGTTCGAATCCATGAATCCAACCACACCTTGTTCTTCGCCAGTGCCCTACCTGAGGATGAATGGTTTGTTGAAACTGCGAAGACAGCGATAAGCAAGCTTCTGTTGGGAACGTCGGGGTCCGAGTCGTCCGAGCCTGACGAGCACGTGGTCATACATGATGAGGTTTCTGATTCTGATGAGACGTCTTCATGTCCCTCGACCGCGGAGTCTGTGGATTCTTTCGCTTCTGCTAATATGGATGATATTGATAGCCCGGTTTACTTTACTGACCCTGAGGCTTGAGGAAGCATGGTCGATTTCAATCATCCTGTTGCTGATTTTTTTACGAACGAAAGAAAATGCTTTGTGAACTAGCCAAGGTTCTTCAAGTCATCGTCCTAACGGGCATAATGTGAGAGATTGCACCAAAAGCACATCGTGAACTACCAAAAGCACATCGTGAACTAGCCGAGGTTCTTCGAGTCGTCTTCCTAATGGGTATAATGTGAGAGATTGCACCAAAAGCGCATCATAACCACCATTGACACTGAATATGTAGCTTCTCCTCCATGCTTTAATGGGTCTCTTTCCCTACCTTTTCTATCTTTTCAATGGGTCTGTTTAATGGTTTTTGTAAATATAATCGGGACTTGATGAAGGGTTTGCCAAAAAGCTTTGATGAATTAGGTCTTGTTATGATTAGGGGAGAGAGAGAGAGAGAGAGAGAGAGAGAGAGAGAGAGAGAGAGAGAGAGAGAGAGAGAGAGAGAGAGAGAGAGGTCTGTTATGATTGCACCAAAAGCACATCATGACGGCCATTGACACTGAATATGTAGCTTCTCCTCCATGCTTTAATGGGTCTCTTTCCCTACCTTTTCTATCTTATCAATGGGTCTGTTTAATGGTTTTTGTAAATATAATCGGGACTTGATGAAGGGTTTGCCAAAAAGCTTTGAAGAATTAGGTCTTGTTATGATGAGAGAGAGAGAGAGAGAGAGAGAGAGAGAGAGAGAGAGAGAGAGAGAGAGAGAGAGAGAGAGAGAGAGAGAGGCTTGTTATGATTAGCAGAGAGAGAGAGAGATTAGCTTCGAAGAATTAGGTCTATGAGAGAGAGAGAGAGAGAGAGATTAGCTTCGAAGAATTAGGTCTATGAGAGAGAGAGAGAGAGAGAGAGAGCACCAACAACATATGAAAAGAGGGAAGAGATGGAGAACCTCTTTGAGGGGTCAACCCCCATCAAAGATTACATGATATATATAGAAAGGGAAAGGGTCTGGTGAACATGAGTTCACAAATAAATGATGAAACATGATTTATATTGCGTCATGTGTCAAATGAAAAGACAGAAAGCAAGTAACTAAGTAAGAGGGGATAGGCATTTAAGAGTGTCGAACACTGAAAAGACATAAAGCAAAAAGTAAAAGAGGGTTAAAACACTTCCTCAGGATACTTGGCAGCTGCTCCATTCGAGTTCACCATTTGAATGGTGAACTCGAGTTCAGCTTCCCGGGCCTCATTTAGAAATTGCTTACAAACCAATAGATTAGACTCACCACTAACAAACTCTATCACAGTACACTCTAATGACCTACTTCTCATCGTGATTGACTCTTTCAAATAAATAAGAGATAACCAAAAGAATAACAATGACAACAGATTCGTATCATTAGATTCACGCATTTGACATTGCCCCCCTTCAATCAACATTGTCCTCAAGGTTGGGAAAACGCTACTTCAACTTTTTCTTTAAACAACTTTGATCACAAGGGTATGATCTTCTTGGATATGTTAGGAGCGGGTGGAGGACGTGATCGAAACATTAGCTCTTCTTGTATTGATGTCAATGTGCCAATTCGAGCGCAAAAAACACCATTGCATGATAGAAGAGGCTTCACTTGATGCTTCACATTATAATGGCCCACATGATTTCATTTGTAGAGCATATAAAACATCTGTTGTAGCCTCGCCATTTCCAACCAAACCACACCAGTCAATTTTGTGATCCTTGGGCGATTGAATAGACTTTTCGAATTGCTCCGCCTTCTTGTCGACGTTTTTTTACATATTGATGAGGTTCTCTTTGCGCTTGGACCATGAGTGCATGATTTTGGTGAATATTTTGTTAAATTTTTCTAGGAGGAACTTGATTAACAGGGCAATATCGTTTGCTCTGATACCATTGTAATGTACCTGACAGAGAGAAAGCACTAAAAATTAAATGAAAGAGGAAAGGAGAGATAGAGAACCGTTCCGAGGGTCAACCTCCTTAGATTCATACGACAAACATCTTTTTTTCTTCTTTTGCAATATACCTGATAGAAAGAAAGCACCAACAATAAATGAAAAGAGAGAAGAATAGATAGAAAACCGGTTCGAGAAATCATACAATAAACATCATTTTTTCTTCTTTGTCCTCATTCAAGATTACAAGATACTTATATAGAAGGTGCTTACAACCAACAAATAAGATTCACTACTCCTTATCATTATTGACTCTTACAAATACTACTAACGAACTCTTATCACAATACTGCTAACAAACTCGAGAGAGAGAGAGAGAGAGAGAGAGAGAGAGAGAGAGAGAGAGAGAGAGAGAGAGAGAGAGAGAGAGAGAGAGAGAGAGAGAGAGAGAGAGAGAGAGAGAGAGAGAGAGAGAGAGAGAGAGAGAGAGAGAGAGAGAGAGGAGAGAGAGAGAGAGAGAGAGAGAGAGGAGAGAAGAGAGAGAGAGAGAAGAGAGAGAGAGAGAGAGAGAGAGGAGAGACCGGATTTTGGTGAAATTACCCTTACCACAAGTAGATCTCTTTTAGAGGGACCTTGGGAGGTACGACTGGAGCGCTACAATTTCTACAAAATTATTACCTCTACGATCTCCTTGATTGATAGGCACCATGCAAGACTTTGATAGATGAAAATTAAGCTTTGCTAAGTTCTCGATCTCCTTACCGTGGAATATTACATTTTTATGTAATGGTGAATAGATATCGGGTGGTTCTCTCTCACCCTCACTTGCAAAAGCTAATCAGTTTAGGGGTTTCTGTTAAGTGTTGGGCATCAAGTATACAAGGTTTGTATTCAGAATATTAACTAAAAAATGCACATATATTTTATGAGAAAATCCTTCGTCGGGAAAAAAATCATGCTGTCCTCTCGCTGGATAGTGAGAATCGAACAATCCACTAATTTTCAAAGGTCCGTTTATAGATATGGACACAAGAATACACGGGCCCTACTAGTACACCTCCACACCTCACTGTCTTCCGCCTTGCTCCTTCTAGCTTTTCCAAGCTCCTTGCCTGTCTGCCTACATGATGCTCCAACACCATGGTCCTAGTTGCTTACCCGAGTCGTTGCTCGAACTCCTGTGATTCGCTAATGCGAAGACACCAACACTCGCCCTCGCAACACTTAAACGTGCTCAAGTTGAATCACACCCCGCTATGGGTGGTAGCACCCATTAAGGGTCTACTTCACTGGAGTAATCCATCCAACGAATCCCAAAGGAATTATGCTGGTAAACCCCGATGTCCTACTAAGAGGACATAGGGTTTTTCTTCTCGTTTCGCACATGAAAGACTTGACCTTGCCCGTTTCGCACAGAAGAACCCAACACATGTCGATTTACAACAGTAAGATAGAGAGGACGCCAAAACAATCCATAGAACCTAAGAGAAGGGATTCAGTACGCAATCCAACAAGGGAAAAAAAAAAATCTTCAATGAATTAACAAATAATACATGGTATAAAATAACCACAAGCCATCAGGAGTCTTACCTTAACGGTAGGACTTGTAGGGAGGAGGAAGGGGAGAATATTCTTCAAACAATTCTCCACGAAATTCCTAGGACAAAGCTAAGTCTCCTTTGATTTTCTACACTAACTCAAGAGAGGAAAGATGTATTTATACCATAGATCAATCCCAGGGTGAAACTAGCCCTTGGAACACAATCTAACAGCCAAGATTGCAAGTTTGACTTGAATCCCGCTTTACTAGGTGCTAGGTGTCCGAACAACTGTTCGGACATCCTTTTTCTTGTCTGAACAATTGTTCGGACAGACAACCCAGCCAGCCTTGGACCAGGAGAAGAAGGTTCGAATAGTTATTCAGACCTCCTGTGCCCAAAAGTCCTAAATGGTTTGGACCCATGCTAAGAGTGTGAACACCTATTTTGATGCCTAGTATGAACTTCCAACACTAAGAAAAATTCTAAGTGTTAGATCCTCTCGACTTAGACTCCAATGAAAATCAAAATCAATTTTCGAGAATGAAAATATATTTTATTTTAAAGTCTAACATTCTAGAAATGGAAATTATTTTAAAACCATATAGTAATATATCCTCAAAAAGCGTGAATCAAGTAATTGATGCAAATGCATGCATGCAAAATGATATAATCGAGAAATCGTATCTATCCCAGTAAACTCACTCATCACACAACTCTCTCAGGTGAGCATCTAAGGCTATGTGACGGACTGCCGAGTCTTCTGATGATCTTGAACTGCTGACTCAACATTAGAAGGCTTACATGTAATCTTTAACTGATTGGTTTGTCTCACAAATTAAGACAAACAAGAATGAGACTTCGCAAGCGGTAACATTTGGGAGAAAAATGAGATGTCTCTCATTAGGGCCAAAAGGGTAACATCTATAGGGTACAAGTGTTTGCCCTTTTCTGAGCTCATATACAAATGAATGATGTATATACGACTATACACATTGACTAATACCCCCACTCAAACTCACAGTGGATCAAATACTAAGAGTTTGAGAATAAGAATCCATAGCCGAAGAGTTGGGGTGTAGCTTCATGAAGAAGTAAACGATCTACTTTGCAGATAAAATATGAGGGAGAGAAAGAATTTGGGAGTCAGTGCTTTCAGATGGAGTAGCAGTCGATCACGATGTGCTTCGTCCTCTTATTGAAAAATGGGTTGCTAACAATATATATGGCACTCCGTTATCACAGTAAAGAGAACACGCGATCTAGTGCAAAAATGTCAAACTCCTAAATCACCAAGGAGATACCATGGGTGGAAAAATCTCCTTCATGGCGGTGGCCATGACCCAGAACTCAGCCTCGGTGCTGGAGTGAGAAACAACTTTATGCTTTTTATTGCGTCATGAGATGAGAGAATTTATAAGGAATAAACAGTAGACAATAGTCGAGCTGAGAGTGTGGTCAGATCTCTGTGGGGAACTTGTATTGGAAAATTACATTTTAGAGTTATTGTGTGAATGCATAACACTGTCACTCGGCTTGGCTTGTTGATGAAGACGAAGCGTGAAAAGATGAAGACCACAAAGCGGCAACAAGCATTGCAATACAATCTAGTTATGTACATGTAAATTAATTGCATTAGTTACCTAGTTAACCTATAGAGCATACACATATTGGATATCATATGGATTTCCGTGATCACCTCGTTTTAAAAAGAAAAAACATTTCGATCATAGTTTTCAAAGAATAAATTTTGTCTTTATAAAAATTATATAAAAAGTATATTTGTAATGGATTTCTAAACTTAAATTGAATATACAAGTATCGGGCAAATCGATTAATTGGATCACCTTTGGCCGATAGATCGAAAACCCTAATATAGTTGATTTAAGAATATAAGCAGATTGTTTGTGATCCTAACATGTTAATGACTTATGCTAGCAATGAGAAATTGGTCATCCGACCGATCAGACTGTCTTGACCGATCAATCGGTACACATGTTTTTGTGTTCAAGAAATAACATTATGGAAGTCCGATTAGACTCCTAGACTAATCGATCGGATAGAAAAATATTTATATGATTATCTTCAATTTTCTCTCTCCTCAAATTTAGAATCATTTGAAACCAACTTGAATAAGGTCATGACTCAGCATCCGATCGATAGGTGGTTTAGAGTCAGACCGATAATATTATCGATTAACGGACCGAGTCAGATTTTTTCATACTCCAACTGCTCAGATATATTTAATCGACATATCGAATTCACATTTTGGGAATTTTGGTCTGATTCATGTAGGAGTCATTGAGTATGTAGTCTTTGATTCTTTAATTTGTTGAGCCTATATAACCTTGTATATCAACTCAAATTAATGATGCAATCTCTTGAGCTTTAAGATTTTATCTTCTTGAGGTCTATAGGGAATTTTTCTCAGTGATTCTCTAGTTTAATCTATTAGGAGCGAAGTGTTCATCCATCATGTTCTTAATGAAGAGAGAGATAGAACTCCGGACTAGTCTTTCCTTATATTTGTATATCACATAGGAAGGCTAGATGCCTTTATCCCTTTGCACTTTGAGATTGTGTTTTGCCATCCTACTAAATTAATTCCAAGGTTACGTGTCATCTTCGAGGTACTACTTCTGGGTGGTTACAAAAAAACCTATCTTTCAGAGAAAACAATAGTCGTGTGTCGACATCATGTGCACAAGGATCAAGTACATGGATTGAATGTGTTTCTTGTGTGGATTGCAAGTTGAAGATCAAGTGCATCAAACGGAGGCAGAGCCAATAAGACCGAACCCTTGATGGTACATATAGAATTTGACTTGTACCTTATTATCCAGATTAGTGCATAGACTCGGATATGGTCCCGTGCGTGGATGTAGGAACCTGTGTGGATGCGAACCACATTAAAAATATCATGTGTCATATCTGAGATTGGTATTTTTATTTTTCTGGTTATATTCTTTGATTAGGATAGAATAGATCTATTTAGTTTTTGAATTGGGTAGTAATATATTCACCCCCCTGTGGTCCCCTAGACCCTTGGATACCTGCCTTCGTACAAACTTGGCTTGTGAGGGGAGGTCCAAGTCAAGTATTTAAATGCAACATCACCCAACTCCTTAATTGATGTGGGAATAAATCCCCAACAATCCCCCTCCTCACACGCGACTTGGGATTAGCGACCCCTCCCCCCCTGTTCTCGTGTTACACTTCACAAAGCTTAGGGCTGGTGAGACCTCCCATTTGTGCGCAACGCGGGGCAGCGGCTGGGTGGAACCCGATCTTTGATACCAGTTTGTTGTAGACCGTGCAATTGGTCGACGGAAGAAAACAACAATAACCGAGGAAACTACCATGAGAAAATAGATGCAAGCAAAAGAAAAGAAAAGACACAAATTTATCCAGGTTCAGCAAATCTTGCGTACGCCTTGAAATCATATGCTTCACTATCTTGAAGAATCGGATCAAAAGGAGCAAGCCTCATTCGGTTTGCAAGGGATTATAATCACCATGACACCTCCTCAATCAATTATCACCTCCTACCTCTCTTCTTGCTGATCTAAAACCCTCTCCAATAGCCCTCTTTGAGTTCTCAACATGTTCTCCTCGTCATATAATGAAAGATGGACTAAAAACCAAATTTATACAAGACCCCCAAAAAAAGCCTAAAAACAGTCAAACCCACACGCAGAAACTGGGACGTGCGGTGCGTACCGCCTTCCTAGAGTGAAACAACACTCTCTCGCAGGGCGTGGGTGGTGTGCCCCGCCTTCTGAGGGCTACTTCGGTTTGGCTTGGGTCTTTATTCGGCCACCATGCCAAGTTTGGTCCTTCTCCACCGGGTCTGGTCTGTCTTTATATATATGCACCGCCCCTCTCCACCCCTCTAGCTTGTTTACCATGCTTGAGCTAGTATGTTGGGTTGACACATCCGCCCTCACCAGGCTGTGTCTAATTACCCACAATCTCCATCACAGTTAGCATCAGAGTAGGCACGTTGGACCATAGATGAAGTCAATGACAATAAGAGCGACCTAGTAATGGTGCCTCGAAAGTACAGAAGAATCCACAGGAGGGTGCTATAGTGAACAGAGTGAGGACCTCGACAAATTGGCTGATGATATTGACTGTGTGGGCAATCTCATGCCTGATGATGCATAGGTAGACCTACTGACTAGCAATCTGTCTGTACCGAATAGAATCCAAAAGAGACTCACCGTTGTAGGTTGGAGCCTCACATGAAGTTCGAGTGGGAGTTTCAGTGATGTGATCAACAGAAAGAGTAGCTAACCACCGAATCTGCCATATGCGATGGTGACAAATTAGTCAGCAAATTCGGCCGCTTAACTTTAACAGTCCCTTATATGGCCAAATATGCTGGAGTGACTACATATCTGCTTTTTCGTGGCAAATTATAGTTTAACCCCTTGAAGTTCGGGGTTTGCTACAATTGTGTCCCTACAGTTTATTTTTGTAACACGTACATCCTCAAATTTGAAAAAACACATTAACTTCAAACCCCTTGCGAGTTCATCATGAGGCGGTGATTGTGTCAACAAATTAAAAATACAGGGAGCGTTAGTGTGGCAAAAAAAAAAAAAAAAAATCAGTAAGAACATGATTATAACAACCCCGAAACTTCAGGGATCATACCGTAATTTACCCTCTTTCGATATTAATTCTAAAGAAGTTTGTCACTTTTATGAAGCAGTACTAAAGCATCCAACCCACTATACAGCCTATACTGATGGAAAAAGATCTATTCAAAGTTCATTTCACAGCAAGGAAAAGGCAGAATATATGCTTCCAAAAGTAAGCACTCAGTTGCATGGAATTAATTCTTTTCCCCCTCAATGTGCTCATCTGTACTCTTTAAAGCAATAGCATCACATAAAGGCATTCAGATAGAAGCAGTTTGCATAACTTGATCTCACTATAAAGGCAGCAGCAACAACTACAGCAGCAAACTGCAGTGGCAACCATGGGAGCTGGTTCCTCACGCGAAGAAAATCCAATGCCCCGCGAGGGAGGCTTCTTCGAACAAGGAAGAACTCGACGCCCCCGAGGAAGCGACGAAGCTGGATAAGGCCATGGAGTTGACTGGGAAATCAGTGGCGGAGCCAAAGAAGTTAGAAGAACAGGAGGAGCCGATGGAGGTGATAAAGAAAAAAATCGAAGGGTCGAAGAGTTTTTAAGGAAGAGCTCGAGAAGCCGAAAGAAGCTATAAGGAAATCTGTGCTACAGGCGAAGAAGGCTCCCCACAAGTACGAGGCTATCATGAAGGAGGCTGGCGAGGCCGCCACGGGGAGTCTCGACGACCAAATCCACTATGGGATCTGCTTGAGCAATAAAAAGAAGGCAAGTCCCATGATTCACCCTTTCTTTTTATTTCTCTTAGGAAAGAAGCTAGGCTAAATTTGTTGATAGATTCACCCACCACTTTTTATCCAGAAGTATTGGGTTGAAGAAAGTAGTGGCTACAAACTGCTTCATGGTGTTTGCAAGAGGCTTATTGATCACTTGGAGCAAAGACAGAGATATTGGCATTGGCACTATATAAAAGAAACAAGGTGAGTTTTTTTTTTCTTTCATTTTAGCATTTATGACAAGATAATTCATTTCGCGCTAAGCAAATAAAATCCATCATCTCATGCATAAATGAATACTAGTTCAACTCCCGACTCCCCCCGCCCCCCCCCCCCCCCCCCCCCCCCCCCCCCCCCCCGCTTCTCTCTCTCCCCCTTTCCTCAATCTCCCCTCCCTTTCTATAGAAGTGCCACGTGGAGCATGTTGGGGGACTTTTTTTTTTTGATAGAAATGTTGGGGGACTTTGGGGGAGGGGTTTTTGCTCAACGGGGAGTGCCATGTTAGGACCCCCCCCCCCCCCCACCCCCTCAAGCTTATATTATAGTATAGATTCACAATATTGAACAATTATGTCAATACATATTGATGAAAATATCCAGTCCTTTTATGTACTGTGCAAACTACAAAAATCTAATAGCTGATCCCACTAATCAGTAATAAATCTCTACCATATAAAGGGAATTGGGTTTTAAGGATAGAACCAATCAATACCTCTTAATGCCCCTACCGTAAATCCCAAACAATATTAAACATTTAATATATCAAGGGTATTTAAGTCTTCAGATATCTATATTAGAACGAACAAAAGACCCGCCCAACCACGATCTATTTTTGATGCCTACTTCCGCCCATCCTTTTCGCACATGTGCATCGCACACACACATCTCTAGTATAGCACAAAGGAAAAAAAATGGCAGATAACATTCAATTCATTTTAACAATTTCATTTAAGGACCAGTCTAGACAATATTAATTATCATCTTAGTCTAGATCCAAGGTTCAACATATTAATTGCAACGGCTCATTTGGCTACTAAAAAGACTAATATGTCAAGGATAGTTATCAAATTTACAAAAAAATTTCATTGTATATAGAAACGCCCCCCGATACCTAACAAAACCATTGTTTTAATAGGGATAATGGAACACTATAGCTACTGCTACAGTGAAATCATTGTAGCACCAAGTATCATTTCATAAACTGAGTATCATTTTAAATCATACTATAGCAACAACAATGATTTTACTGTAGCTGTTACAGTATAATTTCGTCGTAGCTGCTACAGAGATTACACCATGTTTCTCCAGTGAAATCACTATAGCATTGAGTATCATTTCATATAATTGAGTATCATTTTAAATTGTTGTAGCTAATACAATGAAATCACTGTAGCTGCTACAGTGATTTAAAATGTGACTCAAATATAAGAAATGATACTTAATTCCCTACAGTAATTGAAAAATGTGATACTCATGATATACAAAATGATACTTAGTGCTACAGTGATTTCACTGTAGCAACCATAATGAAATCTTTATAGCAACTATGGTAATTATCGTAGCAGCTGAAGTGATTTTACTATAGTTGTTAAAATGTTTTCAAATGGTACTCAAATATACAAAATGATACTCAGTGCTGTAGTGATTTCACTGTAGCAGCCACTGCGAAATATCTATAGCAACCATGATAATTATTGTAGCTGCTATAGTGACTTCGTTGTAGTTGCTACAATGATTTCAAATGGTACTTAAATATACAAAAAATGGTACTCAGTGTTATAGTGGATTTCACTGTAGCAGCCATAACGAAATATTTGTAGCAACCACGATGAAATCACTATAGCACCCGTGTCACTATTACTATAAAAAAAAAAACCCTGAGTCATCATAACATTTTTTTGTGAATTAATGTGGGAAGATCTCATGGGTTATTTTGGTATTAAAAAAAACTTGTCATCCAAAACTTGATGTTTAAAACTAAGTTTGATTGTGTGGACCTAAGCTTAGTTGAAACAATTAGCTGTCCCGCAAATCATGAGGATGCTATATACATGAACTAAACTTAATTTTCCAAGAAAAAAACCTATTTTGCAAAACATCAATAGTTATTTTATTCTCGAGAGATCGCAAAAAGGATATCTGTCTTTATGTATCATACATTGATATGCATGGACATATAACTTACATAATTTTTCATTATTTCTTTTCTATTATGTAAATTCTCACATACAATTTTTCACTCTTAGTGATGTTGAGATTGAAGTTGCGAGCTTGCTAAATGTTTGTTGGTTGGAAGTTCATGGAAGATTTGAGACATCGTATCTCACACCGGGAGTTATGTATGAGGTTGTTTTCGTGGTGATGATGGATTCAGGGTATGGGTGGGACATCCGATAAATCTGAGGCTCATACTCGTAGACTCAAGCACACAACAACACAAGGAATGTCTCCATGAGAAGCCAAAGAGGGCAGTGGATTGAGCTCGAAGTTGGTGACTTCATGGCACATCCAGGGCAAGTAGGAGAAATAGAGTTTTCCATGTTCGAGTATGAAGGCGGACAATGGAAGCGAGGTATCGTGGTTAAAGGTGCCATTATCCGGCCCAAGAAGTGAAGGAATGGAGTTCTCTACTATTATTTACTAGGTCCTGGCTATGGTTATTTATTGTAGCTTTTTACATGTACTCCTTTTATATATACACTAGTAAGAACCAGAGCATTATCTACAACACATATGACATTATAGTCGTTTGAGGAAGTGTGCAATTTGAAGTGAGTGTGATTCACTCGTCGAAGGTGATTCACTTATATATATATATATATATATATATATATATATATATTATAATATATATATATATAATATATATATATATATATATATTATATATATATATATATATATATATATATATATATATAGAGAGAGAGAGAGAGAGAGAGAGAGAGAGAGAGAGAGAGAGAGAGAGAGAGAGAGAGAGAGAGAGAGAGAGAGAGAGAGAGAGAGGCATGCTAGGGTGCGGCGTGCGCCGCACCGCAGTCGTCTGATGCACCGCTGTGGTGCGTGTGATGCACGCAGCGGTGCATCCGACGGCTGCGGTGCGACGCCGCACGCACCGCACGCCGCATTTTAGCATATATATATATATATATATATATATATATATATATATATATATTATATATATATATATATATATATATAGAGAGAGAGAGAGAGAGAGAGAGAGAGAGAGAGAGAGAGAGAGAGAGAGAGAGAGCGAGAGAGAGAGAGAGAGGCATGCTAGGGTGCGGCGTGCGGTGCGTGCGGCGCCGCACCGCAGCCATCTGATGCACCGCTGCGGTGCGTGTGATGCACGCAGCGGTGCATCCGACGGCTGCGGTTGTGACGCCACACGCACCGCACGCCGCATTTTAGCATATATATATATATATATATATATATATATATATATATATATATATATATATATAATATATATATATATATATATATATATATAATATTATATATATATATATATATATATATATATATATATATATATATATATAGAGGAATGGGATGCTGCCTATCAAAGCAGCGTTTTTTGCTGCTTTGATACATTGTTTGACCATCCTAGAAGTTTTGGAATTTGATGAAATTTGGTGAGGGTGTTGTCTAGGGTAAGATGATCATCCTCACAAATTTTCATCAAATTCCAAAACTTCTAAGAGGGTCAAATGGTCGAAGCAAAATCTGCAGATTTTAACAGTGACTGCAGATTTTGCTTCGACCATTTGACCCTCTTAGAAATTTTGGAATTTGATGAAAATTTGTGAGGATGATCATCTTACCTAGACAACACCCTCACCAAATTTCATGAAATTCCAAAACTTCTAGGATGGTCAAACAATGTATCAAAGCAGCAAAAAACGCTGCTTTGATAGGCAGCATCCCATTCCTCATATATATATATATATATATATATATAATATATCTATATAATAAGGGGACAACGGTTGTGGGGGGACAAATGAACTGAGACAAAGGAGCGGCTCAGATTTATCTAGGGGAGGGGGATAAACAAGGAAAGTCCATCACAGTCGTCTGTTTTCCCACTAAAGCTATAAATGCCACTCTTAAATCACCTTAATCCTCCCCCCATTCCTCTTAAACCCATCTGATCCGTCCGATCTGAACCTCTTTCGATCGAGAGGACCCCTTTTAAATCCCCTCCCGAAAGAGCAAGAGAGAGAGAGCAGCCCCTCCCCTCTTATCCGTCCGATCCAATCAAGAGGATTCTGCAGCCTCGCATGCAGCCCCACAGTTTTAAATCAGCCTCTTAAATCACATCATGCTCTTAAATCCCTCTCCCGAGAGAGAGTCCTTCTTGCCCCCCATCTGATCCGTTCGTCCGTTATAAATCCACCCCATCCACAGCCCCGTCCGTCCGATCGAACCACCACTACGCAGCCCCCCCTCATAAAATCCATCCGTGGCCTCCTCCGTCCCTCGGGAAATCGCGAGCGCCTGTCCAAGAGCGCCCCCTCCCCCCCCCCTTCGTTGCAGATCCCCCGCCCCCCCCCGTCGTTGTAGATCGAGAGCCCCCGCCCCCCCCCCCCCCCCCCCCCCCCTCCCTACGCTGCAAATCCAGAGCCCCCTCCCCCCTTTTCCCTTCATTGCAGAGAGAGGAGGCAGATCGAGAGCCCCCCCCTCCCTTCGCTGCAGAACCAGAGCTCCAACACGCGATCTAGTGT